>CM060656.1:41645516-41668016 GCA_030686955.1 Odontamblyopus rebecca | reverse complement strand
TCTTCACGTTCTGACTTTATTCTTACTTCCCGTCTGAATCATTTCTCAGTTCCTTTTAGATCACATCCTTCTTTTGCCCAATCTGAAGTTACATTTGGCCCTTAAACTAAAACAGAGTGACAACAACCATCCCTATCTGCAAGGAAATGCCTCAAATAAAACATGAATATCTAAATAAATCTCACCAGATTATTTATCTCATGTGTGCACAGTCTTTATCTTGTGAGACACTGTGGCACGAGATCTCGTCCTGTTCATATCAGTGGTTTTGAATAGAGATAAACTGATATGGTTTTTTTTCATGGCGGATGAGGAAAGCGTTAGATTAGGGAGACAGATGGATGATCAGCTCTGCCAATGTTTTTGGGGGCGAAATGTAGGGCAAAATTTGATCATTTCTTTGGAAACTGATGACAAACTGATCCACAGCGCTGTTTTACTATGAGCTGGAGAAGAGAACAGTGTCGTTGCATTTCACTTAGACAAAATAACAAAGAGTAAACAATATAAATAGGGATGTAATAACGTAAATCTGGTGATGTCGTATCGTCAAAGGTGTCACAATAATATCGTGGAGCTTCACAATATATTGAATCCCAAGTCTCTTTGCTTAAATGAACAGTTCTGATGCAGAAATAGCTAAAAAAAAAACAGAGGGAACTACATAGACCATGATCCTTTGCTCTGTTTCAGTGCAGACGACATGAAGAAATAACTGTTCTAAGCACTTTTACATCTTCATTCTTTGGGTTAAATCTTGTGAAGCATTTTTAGAGGAAAAAGTGGCAGATTCACAGTTTTATATTGGAATAAATCTGGTCCAGTGAGATGTTTATGGTGAAAATCTGGTCCAGAGAGATTTGGATTTCGTTCCTTCCCTAATGACGATAAATGTTGCACCAAATGACTGGTCAAAGCGTTTTAGAGTCAGTCTTGTTATTATGTAGAATATCATAATATCGTGAGCTTTCCCACGATATCGCAATAAATATCGTACTGTGAGGTTCAGTCTGTGACCGTATCGTGAGACTTGGCAAGAGACAAATAGTGTCAAATAAAGCATAATTGTACAAATGTACAAGTCAAAACTAAATAGAAAATAAACACCCTCCTCCTGCCCTCCTGCCCCTGGACACTAAAACTCTGTTATATCACATAGAAATGTCTCAACAGACTAAAACCTATGAGATAATCTGAGAAATAGGTTGCATATTTCGCTCGTGTGTACACAAGCGCATTTAATTAAAGCCAATGTGAAGCCAAAAGCGATTCTAGAGTATTTAAAAGTTCATATCTTTATCATTTCTGGGTCTATCGACGTAAAATAAAGAGAGAGTGAAAGACAAAACCCTTTTTTATTAGAATATTTCAGCTGTGAGTCCCTATGGAGCTGTTTCCTTTCTGCATTTGAGAAGGACATATCGGCACGAGTATCGAATCGTGAGACCTGCATCCCTATTGTTAAGCTAGCCCAGACTTTTTTTAGTTTACGAAAATTCTTCTCTTTGCAGTGAGCATCAGCCATAAGCGCCACAAGTAATAAACCCAGATTAAGTCCTGGTTAAACATTGTCAAATTTTCATTCATATTTGTTTCGAGCAGTCAGTACAAAGAAAAATAGGCTTCAACATAAATTACAAAAACAAAAAAAGTTCACATGAGGAGCTCAAGAAAGAGTGGGAAGAAGAAAACTTATTAAATCCCACCCCTGTCTTATCCACAAGACATTTGACACAAACAGTGCTTATTTAGGCCTGTTTTTCAGGTAGTACAAGAAACAAACAAAACGAAAAAAAACATTTTGCGTTTGAATTAATGGTCGCAGGTTATAAGGTCGACTGATCATATGTGCAGTGAGCATTTTTAATCTGTAACTTGACATCGACAAGGACACAAAAACCAACAATGGTAAAGACACTAATACCACCAAATCATGCACTTTTATGTAAAACGTATTGGAGTAGGACATGACCACAGGGCGTTTTCTATTATCTAAGAACAACTTCTCACTTCCGTCTCTCTGTTTTTCTCTGCGTTCTTTTTCTTCCAGAGGATCAAGGCGGTGGCGGCCCCGGTTCGCGGAGGCGCCAGCTCTCGTCCGGCTGGTCACCGTGGCCTGAAGGAGCTCAACTACCCCATGGACCCCAACATGAACAAGGGCCTCCTGCTCAAGGCCCCCAGCCACACCATCGTCGAAACCATGATGTAGACCTGCCCGGGGCGCTCTCCGTGAGAAAACCCCCGCCTCTGTCCTCTTCACTTTCGGAGCTAGCTTTGTCTTTCTGTCTGTCTGTTCGTCTGGTGGACTCAAAAGGGTTTAGGGAAAAAAAAAAAAAAAGATCAAGCTGTTTAGAAAATCGTGAAATTGGGAAAGTAGTGGTAGATGATGTACGCCTGGCCAGTCACACCTACTCGTTTTCATGTTTTTTGGAGAAATTCATTAAAAAAATCCAGCCAAACAACCCTTTTTTCAAAATTAAAGGCGCATTTTGTCACTTTTTGGTTGGCGATCTGTCACCTGTGGTCGTTATTCTGCCTTGAATGTTCCACAGTGTGACATTAAACAGCTTTGCCTTACATTTATTCAATTACAGGTGGTTTTATAGCTCAAAAATATATAGAAAAACATTCATTCTGAGTGTGAGCGGAGTCGCAATCTCCACAGATCTGACCCGTAACTTCTTCATGATGATAGAAAGGTTTAATAGACCCTTTTAGTGTTCATAAACAGTGGTGTCATAGACTCGGTTGCGCATTTTGGCAACAGAAGTACGGCAGAACTCAGCAGGATTATCCTGAAAAGATCAAGAATATTTCCTCAACAAACTGACATTGACAAACTGTGTCCGACTGTCAGATCCTCGTGCGATCAGTGAGTAAAACTTTAAAACTTTACATTGCACAAAAGGCCTATCAAAAAATAAGAAAAAAAAATATATATATTTTGAGGTAAAAATGCCCTATTTTACGTGAAATGATCTGCCAGTAAGAAATTTTCACTTACCAAATTTTCTTAAAACAAGACGAAATACGAATCTTGTTCTGAGCAGAAAACACGAGTTTCAAGTATTTATGGACAGATTTTTCCCCTTATTGGTTTGAGGAGGAAGTTAAAGAGGCTTAACCTGGACTGAGTTAATATAAAAAGTGCTGAGAATAAGTTGTAATATCGAGATAAGATAAATCAGGATGAAATATCTTAAAACAAGTAAAAAAAATATAATCTTATTAAGTAAAAAAAAATCTTAAAATTGGTCTTTTAAGATGAATCTGCTTAATTCAAGTCAGTTTAACTATGCTAGAAAATCCTTTTTTTGTAGAGTAGTCTGTCGGTAGAATCTCGATTCTGACAAAAACACACAGAACCACCAGACATTTGGTGCTGGAAATGTTTTTATCTCCGTTTTCTTCTCTCCGTGTTCAGACTGAATGAATCGGAATCAACGGGAAACAATGACACTTCTGTTGCCAAAATGCGTCTGAACTGTACTGCGAAACATTCCAGACAAAGCGACAACATCTCCACAGAGAAAAGCTTGTCTCCACGAACACTGTGTTGCCTTCGCTGTAATGTCCCACAGCATGGCATTACACCTGTCAAGCATGGATTTGATTACTTGGGTTTTAATGCTTATGTATAACTACAGAACTGTGCAAAAGTTATATTCAGGTGTGGAAAAAATGCTGTAAACTCGGAATGCTTCAAAAATGGAAGCGTTCATCACTTATTTTCAAAATGCAGTGAATGAACAGAAGAGAAAATCTAAATCAGATCCATATTTGGTGTGAGCTTTGCCTTCAGAAGAGCCTCAGTTCTTCTCGGTTTTACTTGCAGACAGTTTGTGAAGGACCTGGGCTGGTCGCTGTTCCAAACATGTTGAAGAACTAAGCCCAGATCTTGTGTGGATGGAGCTTCTTCACATCCTCCCAACACAACTTCTGCTTCTTCTTTACGCCCAAGAGAGTTCTGAAGGACTTTTTCTTTTGTTTGCTCACTTTGCATTTTGTAAATCGATAAAAGCAAACAATCACGATTTATATCTTTGAAAGCTTCTTTGTTTACAGCATTTTTACACACCTGAATAAAACTTTAGCACAGTTCTGTACGTGGGCTCGCTTCTCCACAGACTTGACCCGTCAACCCGCCAACACTTCTATCCGTGGAGATGCAGTAAACTCGTTTTTTGCTCTACACTTTAGGCAAAGCACTGGAAACTCCACCAGAAAAGCTACACAATGCGCCTTTACGTAAGCACAACGCTAACCTCACCTCCAAACAACAATTAGCAAATAAACTCACAGCTAAATATTCATTAGAGAGAGTTTAATTAAATAAGTGATTCTGATTTGCCTTGTGCACACCTGAGGCATCTACAGAAGCTTCTAAACCTCGTCTTTTACTTTATTTATGTTTTATTTTTGCCTTTACTTAAAATCCTTTCCAAATCTGCTTCCAAATCCACAGAAAATGAACAGGTACGGCTGGCCAGGCTCAGACTTTCTTGATGATAAGGGTTCCAGTCACATTTCAAATCTATTTCGAACTGAAGTCGCCCCTCGTTTAAACGCTCTCGCTGTTAAATCTATAGCACGTACGTTTTATGGACCGAACGGCAAACGTGCACCAGCCGAAACACTTGAAACCTCTTTGTAAAAACCACATCTAACAAACTTGTGCCATAAGGTTTTTCCCATTTAATTTATTACCAGTTTACAACAAGCTCAAGCACTACAAATGCTTTACGAAGACTTATTTTTCTTGACCAACGTCTGGAAGAGCTAAATATTCAATGTCGTCGAGCGAAAGCTAATTTTGCCTTCGGATTTTTTAGCCACAGCTGTATGTTGATTAAAAAAAGAAAAAAAATTAAAAGTATTTTCCATCGGCGTAGTACGAAGAAATGCTGCAGCCACAGATTTGAATGTATGGAGACCTAATAATCATTTTAAAGCCATGCAAATTCCACTCTTTTGGGACCACGAAAAGGCTAAACGGAAGTGTATGTCTGAACTAAAGGGGTTTTTATTTTATTTCCGGTAAGCGAGAATTCCATTAGAAGCGTCGAGCAAATCCTAAACATTACCGCCAGCCTCGATTAGCTTCGTTTGACTGGAGCCGAAGTCTATGATTCCAGCGTAACAGCTTTTGTGTAGCTTTAGCGTGAATATACGACGAATATTGAATAACGAAAAGCACATTCTTAGGTAGTTGGTTACAAAACAGGTTTGCGACGTTCCAACTGACCCAAAAAGCACCAAAATGCTCGTGTGTAGAAACAACGAGGGCCACATAAAGGCTGCTACGCATCGCTCGCTTACACCTTTGGAAAATGAAAACCCCGTGTTGCTGGTTTCAGATGACGTCACCGAAAGCAGATGGGGTCAGGAAGTGAAGACCAGACGCACAGAACCCGATTTACCTCCACTGACTCTGCGCCAAAACGCCTGAACTCTGCGCAGTCTGTGGTCGCTGCAAACGCTCGAATCGGGAGAAAGACAAACGCTTTTTTTGTGTCTTTTTTTTCATGTCACAAGAGAGTTAGTTTAAAAGAACGTACAGAAAAAAGACGACAAAAGTGTATCGACAAACTCCGGCTAAAAACAGGAGACGCAGAAACAGACGATGCTCGAGTAGTGTCATTTAATAATGAATATTTTCCACATTTTTTTGGACAGTTATTTAGAAAGAAGAGCGTCGTAAGTGACGGAAAACTGCTGCATCCAAACTTCTCACGCAAAAATCTTTATGTGGTGCTAATTTTATTATCTTACTGCTGTAATTTGGCGTTTTAAAGCTTTTTTAATCATTATTTCAGGTTCTCCTGGTGCATCGGGTCATTTTAATCCTAAATAGTCGTCTCCTCCAGGTGTTTAAAGTCTTTCGTTTGGCCCAGTGTAACACGAGGTCTGCATTTATTAAATCCATCGCCTCAACACCGGGAAAGTCCTACAAACTGTGTGAAAAGTCCGACTTCTCCACATCGTACGGGTCATACTCTACACTTACACTTATTTTTTCTCGATAGCAGGTCTGTGCCGGCACGTTCAAACTTTTCGCCGTCGCCCGCTGTGCTGTTTTGAAGCGGCGCAAAACACTTCCTGCCCCCGTCCGAACGCCGCGCGAGTGAAAACCGGCAAATTAGTTGAGACATACTCCTTCAAAATAAAAGCCCCTTACTGAAGCTGGTTCTCGATTGCACCTTAGCACAAT
Organism: Odontamblyopus rebecca; assembly: GCA_030686955.1. Lineage (NCBI taxonomy): Eukaryota > Metazoa > Chordata > Actinopteri > Gobiiformes > Gobiidae > Odontamblyopus > Odontamblyopus rebecca. The sequence continues at coordinate 41,661,805 of CM060656.1, read as the reverse complement.
CTGCCATAGCCTTACAGCACTCGTACTCGTACTCGGTCTATGGTTTTCGGACTAGACTCAGACTGAATTTGAATGGACGTCTGAAAGGATTTGAAGTGTGGAGGTCCAACCCTTGAGTTTAGGTTAATCGTGACGTACTGTATCGTAGTAGCTTAACAGTCAATATATCTATTTTGTCTATATATTTCTCTGCCCTAGACCAATTTACAGTATAGGCTTTTCCTTTGCAGCTTACAACTTTGGACATTATTATTACAACTACTTTTGTCCTCTTTCAATGTTTAGATTTTATATTATAAGACTATAATGTTATTGGTATTCACTATTGATGATATTGCTGTAGTTTGCATTTAACGAAGCTCTTTTATTTTGAAGTGCACTTGTAGAGGCGGCCCACCGGCAGCTTTTCAAAGTAAGAGTCAAAAGAACGGACGCTGGGAAAGTGCCGTCGTGCGGTCGCGTCTACAAATGCGCGGGGGTAACGTTTGAACACTTTTGTTTTCTGTATATACCGACATTCAGTATTTTAATTTGAAGGGCACAAATTCACATATCTGCAAAATAAAATAGATGCCCGTTTAGAGCGGCTGCTGTTTGGTTTGACGCTGTTTGGATAAATCGGTTTGCGAAAGGCTTTGGAACATTGAAAGCACAAAAATTATATTAAAAGAAAACGAATAAATTAAACGTGCATTATGTAACTTCTAACATGAAGGGTCCGCTACTTGCTTGGCTTCACGGAGATGTGATTTCTTTGCCTGGAATGTCCCGCAGTAGGGCATTAAACATATCCGCCTTGCTTTTGTTCAGTTTTACAGCTCAAAAACATCTTAAAAACCATGAATCCTCACCGTGTGCAGGCTCGCTTCTCCGCAGAATAGACATTAAACGGTCTCCATTGTGAGTTCGTTCAATACTGTGATAATAATCGAGGCAAAACAGTAACATCTCCGTGGAGACACAATAAAAGTTACGCAATGCACCGTCCAAACGTTTGAACGCCCGATTCATGAGCCGGTTTCTCTTCGTGGAAACCGTCTGTCCTCGCAGCGTTAGGATTCGCTCGCCCGACGGTCGGCGGGGACTTTTTCCGCTGCTGTTTGGTAGAAGTTTCGTTGTTGTAGAAGTTTTCGGCTCGTCCAAGAAAGGGCGGAAGTAAAAGTCCGGAGAACAACTGGACGCCGTAAGCAGGAGAAGTTTATTTACCATAAAAAATACGTGAAAAGTCAACATAGTCTGATTCCAAAAGTCTGATCTTTGAGTGTGCAAAGTGGCGAGACTATGAAGGCCAGAAGACTCCAGTTAGACACAAATATGCCGTGTAAATATCGCTTTTGTAAGTCCATGTTAAACTGAGAGACGTACGTGGAGGATAAATTACTTCTCTTACAAGCTGAAAACCTCTACAACAGTCGTGACGTAAGTAATCGCAGCGCAACAGCAAACAAAGCAAAGAGTGAACGTGTCTGTCGTTTCTGCGAGGTGATTTTGTGAATTAAACGTACGATAGAAAAATGCAAAGTTATTATTCGACAGAGGAAGTCCAAAGGAGGATCGCGCCTGCCAGGGGGTCTCCAACCTTTCCTCCTCCGTGAGCTACGTTACAAAAATGTTTCAAGAAATTGAGTAATTATAAGAGCCACGACCTTAGATAGAAACAGTAAGAGGCCTATAAAACATACACCATCATCTATTTAATAGTGCAGAAAGTAAAGTGATTAAGTTACAATTTGAATAGCTATTCTGTTCATCAAATGTTAGTTATTCAGCACAAAAAACGTATAATTCAGAAACTCTTTGCTGAGCTACTTGGAAGGAGGTGGAAAAAACTAAATCTAGTTAACCTGAAATTACTTGGATTAAGAACGTTTTACCGTGATTTGAGTAAATTTCAGACCTTTCAGACCTCAAAGACGTTTTGTACTTAAAATAATATTCTCTAAATACTTCTTGCTGCACTTAAAATAACAAAAAAAATAAACTTTTTGCACTTCAAATAAGAAATAAAATCAAATAAAACACTTATTCCACGGGCAGATCATTTTACTTGTCAAGTTGAGTCTCAAATAAAGTAAAATGTTCTTAATTTAAGTAATTTTAACTTACATAGATATTGTTTTTTTCCCAGTGAGGTTGGAGACCCCCGGCCTATGCAGTCCGCTATATTCGCCGTTCCGGGATTCTCGCAAAACTCCGAGTGTATTCTGATTCCTGACCGTGTCGCTGGGGAGAAATCGCACTCAAACGCACCTTTTCGAGATGATTTTTGGCCCGTCGAAACCTTACAGCTTTTCATGAATCACGATGGAGAATTTTTACGTTTAAAAATGTTAACAACGCATCGATTTCATTTATCCTCAGTCGTATTAAAGCCACACTTACGTATTTGCACTTTTAAGCTATGCCCGACACACGCACTTACGCCGATCGCTAAAAATAAATATCCGGCACGGACGCCATTCGAATCCAGTTGTCCAAACAGCGTCATGACAAAAGCTGTGCCCGAAACCCGTCTGAGCCCTAACGCTCCCGTCACAACTGCCTATCTCTACGAGTATTTGATAAACATCCATTTTTATATCTCTTTATAACAAACAACTTTTCCATTTGCCTAATCGTCACCAGCCCATCTCTCAGGAGCTCCTCTCGTGCTTTCGTATATTATTATCTACTGTACCGGGATGAAAAAGTACTTCTACTGCCCTCGATTTTGTGCGGAGAGTTTTTATTGTTGCACCTTATTTGTACGATTGAGATTCATATCAGAGGCCAGACACACTGCCATCTTGAAAAAAAAAATCAGGGTCCTTCGCGTGTAAAGAGGAAATCGGTTTTAAAAATGTGATTTAAGAGCACACAAAATCATCGAGACCAACTGAAAGAATATTTTTCATGTCATTTCAGAGTACAAACAGAGATTTTCACTTGTTTCATAATCGGTCGTGTGTGTTGCATTCTCCCTGACTACATATACGTTGTTTTTTATTTTGTTTAGTTTTTTGAAGTACAGCTTAAAGTTTCTCTTAAAAGATCTTTGCACAAGATTTAAACCAATAAAGAATTCAACTCTTAACAATAAAAACAATTTGGACAGACATTAGCCGTTAGCAGTGACGCTAATTTGGGCATATTGAATGAGCTAGCGAGCTAAAATAACACTCATTTTTCATACATTTAATGAATTTTTTGATGAAATATTCTATTTAACATTCATTTCAGTACATTTTGATCAATTTTGCTGCGTTCTGTTGCGCTCGGAACTTGGGAAAAGACGATCTCCACCTGTGGAAAGTGCAAAGGAACGGCCGGTAAACTCGGCCGAATTCCGAAACACAAACTTGGGCGAGTTGGGAGCAAAACGAGTCGGATGGCGAACACGAGCAGTTTAATTTCTCAAAAAACACATTGTGTTTCTGTACTTCGCTCGGCCACAAATCAATCTGCAGTCAGGGACAGAGGGGGCGTGTCTTATCCAGCTCTTATTATATGGCTTTAGTCCTGGTTTAGTCTTAGTTTAGTCCTGGTTTAGAGCAGATTGGTCAAAAATAGGGATATTTCTTGTATAAAACTGGGACAAATCGGTGGTTTTGGATAAATCTGCAGGGACAGGGAACAGGGGGCCCTATACATAAGCTAACAAAATAAACATTCAACTTTCTCGGACATCCATATTTTCCCGGCTGTTGCAGTGAAACACATTCACAGAGAGAGAACTGCCGGGAGAACTGACTCGGATTTACCGACTTCAATAAAACGCAGCATTTGTCCTGATCTACCCGTCTTTCAAAGTCATAAAGCGAGTCTTACAAAGTCTGAAGCTCACTCACAAACTTAGAAAGCCAAAGACGCTGAGCATTCTGGGAAATGCAGTCCTTTAGTAAAATTGGGTGGAAACTTGTGCTAAGATCTCTTACAACGAACATCTCTTCACTTATGCAGTAACACATGCAGAGCCGTTTCATGTATTTTATACCGTTTGCTTTTCTACACTCCCCGTCCGTTCGCCTAAACCCGTTTCTGATTTGTTCAAAGCATTAGCAAACATGCACATGAATGTTGAAATGTGAAAGTAACCTCTGGGTTATTTTTTAGCCTGATAAAAGCATCTTTTTAATGTTTTAATTATTTTGTTCGGATCATTTTGTGTTGTCATTTATAACTGTGTGTCTTTTTCGCATTTGCCTTTTGTATTCCAAATATTTGTACCTCTTTCATTGGACTGTCAATCAAAAACAAACAAAAAAAAAACCTGCGACTTGTATGTGCAATACTTTGTAGAAAACTTTAATTTTTATGCTGGTTATTCCAAAGTGGTACTTATAATTAAGCTTGTGAAGAATTTGAACGATCAGGGTCCAGCTGAAGTAGGCAACAAATTGCTCCAAATTGTGATAAAGAAACCAAAACAAAACCACTACAGCAAATACTGTGGTTTGAATGCACTGAAAATAAACCATCAGACTGAATTTACAAGTATGATTTTTATTTTTTTTTTCTGAGACTTTTATTTTGAAATGCAAAAACACTGCCACTAAGCCCACAATGTCGTACAGCTGCACATCACCGAGCCGCTTCAGCTATGACGCTACGAAAAGAGACGTTTTCCCAAAGCTCATGTCCAACTTCAAGGCAAAAGTAAAATGTTCCGCAGTATGGCTTTAAAGTGGGACTAAACGCCACTGCTTTTCAGATAGAGCTGCTGAACCGGGCTGCGATTGGAGGACTAAAGTGGAGGGGCGGGTCTAACCGTTATTCACACAAGGCGAAGCAGGTTTATTTGTGCAGCACAATTTGTACACAGTAATTCAGAGCTCTTTACAGAACAAGAAATACGTTAAAATCACAATACAAACAAATCTAAACATAAATAATCATCATAAAATTTTAAAATAGAGACGGGACATTAAATTAGAGAGAATTAGAGAAAAGAGAAGAACAAATTAAACTCCAAATCAGAAACACACGGCTGTGAAGAGGGCATTTCTACGTGATGTCACATAGTACTTCAAATAGCACTGGCCGCTCACTTAGGCGACATTTACACAGAAACGGTCTGAAGCAAAAAGACAAAAGTGCGTTTTCGTTCTCGCTCTTATTCCGCGTTTACTCGAGCGTTTTGGGGAATTCTGCTGCTCACGGAGACACAAAACCTGCAGTTTGCTGATGCAGTTTGCATGTCCAGAGCGTAGGTGGCAGCACCACCAACACCAAACACCTGAGTATATTAACCTTCTGCTTCTACTTCCTCTTCTCCAGCGCCTCAATTCAAAACAACACGGCAATGCATAATAACTCAATAACGCAATTTTCCGCTTACAACCGGTTATACGGCAATGACAGTTTTCAGATTTGTGCGTTTTCAACCCCCCAAAACGCTGTTGTCGTCTAAACGATCTGGACATCTGGAGAAATATTTAGCGTTTTCCACCTGTTACCGTTGTCGTGTAAACAGCAGCGTAGATTTAGAGTTTTTTTTTTATCAGAAACATGCAAATTTACCTACAAAATTGCTTAAAAATGACTAAGAACAATGGGTAATGCTATTACAACACCACGAATACAGTTCAGAAGCAAAAAAGTCCCATAATCAGTCCCATAATCAACACTTTTGCATTTATTCATTGACAAGTGTTTTATTGCGTTAAGAAACACTTTGAAAAACTAGACGGGAACCTGTTAATGCAATACTGTGGAACATTCTGGCCAAATAAACATCGTATTCCATGTGTACTCATAGAACCAGAGTTACATTTTAACCAACCGTTTGGATTGGCTGAAAAAAAACGAACCAAAACCAAAACCAAAAACATGGCCGCCTTGGTGAAAACAGATCTCTTTTCACGTCTCCGTCATAACTTTCCCATAATTCATTTCCATTTCCGAGCATTTTCAGAACGCCGCTGCCTTAGAGCATTTACGGACTTGAGTTTTTTCAAAACGTCACAAATCCAAACTGCCTCTAATCTTTTCAAACTTGTAATACAATTTTTGGTATATTTTTTTCATTTATACTGTACATTTCTATTCTTACACGCATTTCTACGGACGTTTCATCAATTTTAACAACATTAGTTACTCAGAGAACCATAGTTACAGCCGTAGTTACAGATTCTCCTCGCCGGGGATTGTGGGAAATTGAGTCCTGCTGTTAATTCTATGGAAAGTCCTTCCTTGTAAAGCTGTTAGTCCTTTCGGAGAATGTAAAACGGGGAAATGTTTTTAATTCTTGTTGAAAACATTTTTAATGGAAAGATTTTTTATTTTATTTTAATGGCCAACTTGTAAGCTACAAAAAAGAAAATCAAAAAATACAACGTGTGTTTGAACAGGTTTAACGGAGATGTAAACCTTTTTTATTTGATAATAAAACTGTCTTCATGAAAACTGATTGTGTTTTGTCTTTTGTGCTTTTAATTGTGTTGTTTTATAAGACAGAACATGTGAAATATAAAAGTAAAAGTGCAATACTGAAGTACACCTTTTGGATATCTGTAATTTACTGAAGTACATTTTACGTTTACTTCACTACATTTCAGAACATGTATCTGTACTTTCGACTACAAAACTTTGAAATTATTGAGATTATTTTGTTTTTCCGCAAAGTTTTTCCAACTTTGAGCAAATGAAACACGCAAAACCAGCGAGAGAAATTAAGAAATCAACATCACTACATTTCGTCCTTTAATTGTTACCAACTTTATGTACCTCTTTTCATTATATACAATGGCAATGCCTCACATAACCTACTGTATCGAGATGTGCAAAAAGAGGCATAAACTCAAGATTTACTTTGCAAAAAAAAGGCAATAAGAGCAAAATCACATGATCAGCTTATAATGAACCAACTAATGCATCATTTATAAACCTTCAAACTCTGAAATTGTGCGGTTTAGTCGACCTTTATGTTCAAAGTAAACAACAATCTCTTGTCATTACAGGAAATGTTCAAAATCCGAAATATGAGCTCAGAGGTACGGCCACGTTTAACAAAACTCAGAACAAACCTGATGAAATGTTGTGTTTGTGTTAAAGGGCTGGAGCTGTGGAACAACTGTACAGGAGATTTAACACTGTGCACGACTCTGTTCCACTTTAAAAAGAAGTTTAAATGTTTAACTCTGAGCAGAAACATGAACTGTGAGACTTATTTGTGCTGTGGTCTCTGCTGAACTGTTACTCATTTGTTTGTTACTCATTTGTTTGCTGTATTTATGAACTGAGACGATGCAGTGAGGAATAAAGAGGCAGAATCAGCTCAAGCTTCAGCCGACACCTTTTCAATCTGTGTATGTTAAATGTGTCTGTGGAATAATGTCAGAATATGTGACTGAAATAAATTGATCAATCAAATATTTATAAAGCACTTTCCAGCTGGTCAAAGTGCTGCACACAAACAGAAAAGACAAGGGCAGTACAACACAATATACAATAGAAACACAATATAACTACTAAAAAACATAGAAAAGATACTCAGCAACAAGAAATGTCCATGTCACTTGTTGAAAGTCAGTGAAAAACGTGCGTTTTTAGGAGTGATTTAAAAACAGATACAGATTCCATCTCCAGTCTCCAGAGTTTTCATCCCAATTTTGCGTAAATCAAACTCAAAAACAGAGACAGAAATTAAGAAATCAATGGAATCACTTGAAATCTACTAAAATCACTACATTTCATCCTTTAATTGTTATAAAAATACCATACCACGGCAACTTTATCTATAAAGCACTTTAAAAAGCCAATGAAAAAGGTGCGTTTTTAGGAGTGAGTTACACAGATACAGACTCCGCCTCTAATATCTAATGGCAAATGGTTCCAGAGCCGTGAAGCAGCAACAGAAAATACACGGTCCCCACGACGCTCGAGTTTAGTCTTTGGGACGGCGCCGGAGCTGGTCTGAGCCGAGAGTCCGAGAGGCGGCGTGAGGATGGATCAGGTCAGTGAGGCAGGAGGCTGTGCAAACACTGAGAAGTAAATAAATTCATTTTAAAATTGACTCTAAAACACTGGGAGCTGTCGTCTCTGCTCAGAAACCATTACATGTCTCGGCCATGTGAATTTTCTGTACCCGGATCCACCTGAAGCCTGTACGGACTCACTGTGTTGATACAGTGATCTGCAATTATGTTCAGATCACTGTTGGTCACAAACGCTTCCATCCACATCATGTGACTGAAGCAATTTATGCAAATGTCGTACGGCTTCAGCTCATCATATGAATCCAAATGCCACAGCGTTTGGCCCCTTTACACCGAACTGTTTACACCGATGATACCGCTGCTTCTTCAGCTCTACCACATTTGGACCCAATATTCTCACTAAAATACAAATAGTTCCTTAAAATACAACAAATCCTCTGTAGAGAGCTCCATGCTGTAACCACCGACAGCCCTGCAGCCCAACAGTTCAGCCAGTTCTCCTTCCACAAAAGTGGTCATTCCTTCCAAATCTGTGTGATTCTTCTGACGAAACAAACCCAAACGTTTAGTCTTAGCCTGATGATGGTGCGGTGCTGCTCGGCGACCATCACCACACTATTAAAACACTAAATCTAGAACAGAACTTTCAGATGGGTTTGCAAAATGATAAAATACAATTGGTGAATGAACTAAAATATCTTGGGTTGGTTCTTGACCCACAATTAAAATTTGACAAACATATTAAGAAAATATCCAAAACAATACAAAGAAACAAATTGCTTTAAACTAATTAGACGTTATATCCCCACCAGGCGGCGCTGCTCTACTCGCACGAGATGATCTGTCCACACGTCCTACTGCACGACTGCAGCTCCCGCAGCCACAGAGCGCTGTATATATATCACTATATAATCCTGTCCACTTTCATCACTGTCACATTCTCAATCATTATAATTTATTACGTTTTGACAGTTTCAGCAGTTTATGTTTTCTCAAATTATTTTTCAGATGTTTCCATAATCTGGCTCCAGAACGGCTCAGTACATTTATACAAAGACCAGCGGTCGGCTTCTCTTATAACAGCTGTAAACTGTGGAACTGTCCACAGAAATGAAGTCCATCTGCGAACTGTTCACCTTTAAACTTCAATCTTGGCTCAAGATAAACCAAAGCTGTACCCATGTGTGAATAGTGTTAGAATGAGTGAATGAATCAGCCGAGCGAGTGAGTGAATGAGTGAGTGTTACACATCTTTGCGCTGCTGTATTTATATGGATGAAATTGTATTTTTTATACGTACTTTAGATTTTATGATTTTATGATTTTATGTAACTATGTCCGATTGCATTGTCCCTGCCAAATGAAGAAATAAAAAATAAAAGACACAGTATTTCATCGTTCGTAAAACCCAGTTTAAAGTAGAATCGAACAAAATTCTCCAAATTCTCCATAACGCACCAGCCTGTTTACTTCACACTTTCCCAGCAACTCGTGTTCTCATAAAATTAAGACTTTATTCTCATAGCACCAGCATCATTTTTTTTTTTTTGGTTTTGGTAAAATAGTTCAACCTTTCATAGGGACTTTAAATGTTTTTCCAGTACCACGGTCAGAGCACAACACGGTGAGTCAACAGCCCCAAAGCCGGTTACCTAACCAAAACAAGTCAACGTAAAACAGAAATCAGGAACTGGTGTAATCCTTTAAGTACAGTACAGCACACAGTACACACGCATTATCCTTTCTCTTTTAATCTGTGCACTCCATAATCAAAGTCGGGGTTACGGAAGATTTTGACCCAAACATCCGCTCATTTCTCTTCACAACAGGGGCACTAGTCCTGCCGTTTCAGGACATAATCTCTTTCCCAGACTGGAAATTTCACTAAGTTTAGATGCCAAGATCAGGGGGAAAAGACAGAAAAAACAGAAAGAATTAAAGGTCACGTCTGACACTTTTGGGAAAGTTTATAATGTGTTTTCCTGATCAAAAACGCTCTTGACTGGGACGTTTCATTTGTGTTTTTGCGGTGGAGTTATAAGCACTCGCCTCACGACAAGAAGGTCCCGGGTTTGACGTCGACGCCCAGGTCCTCCGGCTGAGTTAGTGCAGACCAAGACTCGCTCAAGATCTGGAAATGGGTCCCCAGCGGCACTGAAGGTGGGTCAAACGCAGAGGGTTAATTTCCCAGTGGAGACAATAAGGTTTTATAGGACTTTTTAAGGTATTAAAGGTTCGATATTACGCATGTTGTAAATGTGGTTATCGCCTCAAAAACAGAGCTGGAGTTGTGTTTTGTTTGAGTAACCCGGCATTATTAGTCTGTCCACATCTCCAAAACTGGAGATTTTAAGTTAACAGTAAACCTTTTGCCTTTTTCCAAATCATCCTAGTGAAACTATATGGAGTTTAAAAACACAGTGGAGCAATTTGTGTATCACCACATGACATCACAAGGTGGAACAGAGTGTTTTCTGTTGGAGAGAAGAAGGATTTGTGTGTTAAACATGTGAATAGAACAAAACACAGCTCCAGGTCTGTGACGAGGAAACGACATCAGAACATGGTGTGATATGAGCGAGGACCACGCCAACAACAGTGTGCGAAGAAGAAGAAGTTTGTTGATCAGTGTACGAGGCGGGATGGAGATGGCTGGGTTGAGACGTGGGTGGGGGCTCCGTCTCAATCGTCAGTTGGCCCAGCCCTACCCTCCCAACGAGATTTTGGGAGGGTGGGGTCGAGTCAGCTGAGACAAATTGAGGAGGTGAGGGCGGATGAGGCAGGGTCCTGCTCCTGAACCTAAGCTAATCATATTAACTACATTTAATGTCATCATGTAGTTGTCCAGAGAGTGCTATTTCAGCTTTTTTTTCAACTATTCCAAACAGATTTGACACTGCAAGCAAATGGATTTAAACATTATTTAGATTATGTTTTTAGATTCGATTTTTTTTATTTTTTTTTATTAAAGCCTTAGTCACAGTGGCTTAGCTGAAAAATGTTCCACTGTAGGGCTAAGGCTCCGTATCATTCAGAAGTTACCAATATGATACATACCTCAATACATAAGCCATAATACAATATGTATCTCGATACAGTGAGCTTACGATTCAATATGATATATTTCAAATCAATTCCATACAGTTCAATAAAAAATAAAGGCTAAATCGTGGCTGACGCTAAACTCTTTGTTAAAACACTTCTTGTGCAAAGTTAATATGAAACACGCCCATTTTTATCATCAGAACAGTGAAAATGTCAAATGTGTCGCATAAACGAGTTTCCTTCCTCTGAACAAGCAACAAAACTGCAGCTGTAGCAAAATAATTTAGTAAAATATACCAAAAAAAAATCGATACATCAGCCCATGATATTGATACTGCATCACATTAAACAATACGATATATCGATATTTCAATATTTTTGCCAATAAAATCGTCCATCTCCAAACAGACAAGCCGGTAACACCACCAAGACAAGTTATGGGTCAGATCTATGGCAAGTCCCCACTCGCGAATGTTTTTCACGCTTATTTTAGTGACGTGAACTAACGACTGAAACCTGCCGGACTGAAACACCGCACTGAGAGACAAGCAGGTGGCAGAAAGGTACACAGTGCACCTTTAACTAGTCCCGTTTTATTTCCGCTCCATCCATAATTGAATAATTGCTGTATCCTGGTTCGGACAGATCCGGATCGTGTAATCCAGTTTGAGCCCCGTCCGTAAACACGAGGCTTATCGCGCACTCTCGATATTAAAGAAGGACAAAGGAAAGTCGAGTGAAAAACACACTTAACGACGTCACACATTTACTCTGTTCTGTTCGGACACATAAAATCCACTTTGATTCGGTAATGATACACACAGGCCGCGCACAAAGGGCCCTCTGTTGTGTTCAGGGACACGACAAATAATATTTAGACTGTCCTTTTGAGGTTTTGTTGAGTTTTTTTTGTTCCATGGTGTGACATTATTTCAGTACGGGTGTTTCTGCTGCTCAAAAATACAATAATTCCTTCTGCGAATAGGGGCGACTCTCCACAGATCTGAACTGTAATGTAACGTAGTGCTGTGACCTGCTTGTTTCACCTGTGGGTTTAATCTGTGGAACATTGGAGACAAAGAAATAACAAGGTGAAAGGTTAAAGTTGGACGAAACAACTAAACTCTGCACACATTTCAGATATTTTTTTTGATTATTTTTTGTTGCTTATAGGCGTCGTCGTTATTAAATGCGCCTGTTGCATGATGGGAAATATTGAAGCCGGCGGCAAAAAAGCATAAACACAGTGCGTGACTTTGTGGTTCTCAGTTTATCTGCAGTAATGGTGAATTCCTGCTGCATTACTGGACGCACAAATAGAAGGAAGAAGGAAATGTTTTGTTTTTTTTCCGTATTCCGAGTGTAAAGAAGCTCCAGTGTCGGATTAAACGACTTTCAAACATCCACAGAGCGAATACTGACGCTCCGAGCAAAACATGGAACGCAACAAGAACCTTAACCTCTTGAGACCCTGTGGCCTCATACGAGGACATTACATTTTTGCCTCTTAGCACCATGATTTTCAATTATTTTAAACTTTCACCTGTAATCAACTAAAAACCTCTACAGCAGCTCCCGAAAGTAAAAAAAAACTGCATGGTAAAGTTTAGATGCAAAATGTATGAATAAAACCAATGTATTTATGTACAATAATGTCTCTTCATGTATCTTAATGTCTCTTCATTTGGCATTAAAATTTGACACATTTTATTGCCCACAGCAGACGAGAGCATCAGGAAATGTCATGTCCTCGTTTGAAGACATTGGGACTGTGTTATATTATTGATTGTACATGTTGTTAGGTAAACTTGGGAATATTTAGATGAGTTTACAGTTATAAATTGCTGGACGTTTCTGCTGCTATAGGGAAACTGCTGCCTGTCTCCACTTTTTGCACCTCTACTTTTTTTTGTAACGATTGAAAACCATAAAAAATTAAAACTGTGGACCACATTTTCAGGCCTTTTTGTGTGTTTTTAACCTCACTCACTGAACCCCAACCCGCTCACGGTCGACCTACGTCACATTTGGCAGGTTTAGGGCTTGAAATAAACAGCTAATTGCTGTTTGTTTGTTTTTTGTAATTTATTTATACATTTTAATGTTTTTAAATTTTTTAACCAATGGTGTCATACAGAAGACTTACTTAGGAGGTCCTACTTATCCCAAATAGCAAGAAGAAATGAAAAATGCACACCAGACAAAAGCTCGGGTCTCAGGAGGGTATGTCGGGCCCATTTCTTCAGAGGTTTGTGCGTTTCTCTAAAATTCATGATTTATGATTTCACTGTGAACGGCCCAGGAGTTCCCACCAAAGTAATTGTGGATGTCGCCGAAGTGGATGTTCGGACACGTACTTTGTGATTCATACCAGAAATTTGCTTTCGTCCTTTTCACTTTGTACAGTGCAGCGGGAGTTTTATTTGACAGAAGATTCACACATGTACCGGGACTCAACCGGGAATTCAACCGGGACTCATAAACCAGGACTGATGCAGGACTCAGCCAGGGACTCAACCGATACTGATGCAGGACACAGCCCGGGACTCAACTGGGACTCGACCAGGACTCCAGGATTAACCAAACACTGATGGACCAATCCTCACGTTTACTTTCTTGTACACGTACGTTATGAGCTCCTCTGCACAGGTTCATATAAATGAGTGAATAATGGTGATTGGTTATTGGTTAAATCCTAATGCTCCGATTTACATTACTCAATGACTCAAACATGCATGGATAACATCTAAAATCTCTTGCAGCGTGTTTTGGATGAGGAAACAATATTATAACATGGTAAAAAAGCTCCAAAAAGTCCATCTTTGCACAGTCCAGTGCCATATTCTCACCAGTGGCCATGAAGGAGTTACTGTAATCGTTCTTACTCTGTTCTTTAAATACCCTCCTTCAGTTTGATTTGATGAGGCCAAGAATAGCCCTCGCATTAATCTTTGGGACAGTTCTTTGGCTCACAACTACAAACAAAAGCAGTGTTTTTCTTCTGGGGTCTAAAATAAAACTAGAGCATGATATGTCCGGATGTTGTGGTTGAAGTTGGAGCCTCGGGGGACGGTGTAGAGCCTCGCTACTGCCGTTTGAGTTCAGACATCTGTCACCGCCGAATGTCCAGGGAAACCTAAAAACATGCGGTTGAGTGAAAGTGTCAGGAAGATATCAGCTTTATCTGACGCTACTGTGAATGTGAAGGCGAAAGCGGTCGACACAGGCTCAGATGGGAGTTAAACGGGGAAGTATTACGCTAAATCGACTCGGTTTTAGACGTCATCCATGTGTGTTTGCGACAGTTCTCCACAAATATGCAAAAACTCGATACAAAAACAGCTTTGCAAACCTGATGTGATGTGCAGGAGTTTCATCAGAGCAGTTCTTCTCAAATATTGGGGCGAATAGAGCGATGATGGGGGACGCGAGTGACCTCGGGGAACAGGTTTTTTTTCTCCGTACCAAAATAAAGTGTAATTGCACCTCCACTACAGTAGTTGGCAGTGACGCTCAGGGGGTATTAGTGCTATTGCTGGTTTCAGATGACGTCATCAAAAGCAGATGGGGTCAGGAAGTAAAGACAGACGCACAGAAGCCCGTTTACCTCCACTGACTCTGCGCCAAAACGCCTAAACTCCGTGCAGTCTGTGGTTGTTGCGACTGCTCGAATCGGGAGAAAGACAAACTTTTTTTTCGTGTACCAAAGGTGTCATGTCACAAAACTTAAAAGACAATAAAAGTGGATTAACAAACTAAAAACAGGAGGCGCAGAAACAGACGACGCTCGAGTTTGTAGAACCACTTTGAAACAGGTAAAGATTGTGTCATTTATGAATTGGCCTGTGCAGTGGGAAATCAGCAGAGGGAAGTGTGAGGTGCTTATAAAGTTGTTTTCTAACGTTTCCAGACACTAATGAGTGAACCAGGCAGAGCGTTTTGTTTGTTAGACTCGTGGCTGTTGTCAGATGGGTTAAAGTGGAGTTAAGCTTCTTCACTCTGAAGCAAATTGGTGTTTTACGTGGAAGTTCAGAACTTGCCCCCATCACTACACTAGTTCAGAACTTGCCCCCATCACTACACTAGTTCAGAACTTGCCCCCATCACTACACTAGTTCAGAACTTGCCCCCATCACTACACTAGTTCAGAACTTGCCCCCATCACTACACTAGTTTGTTGCCTTGACAGACTCACTGCCACAGTGAGATCTCCACCGAGGAAACACTGATCTGTGCCGTTTTTTGGCTTCGGACAGAATTCCACCACCTCTAGAAATGGACTTTATCTTCAGACGGGCCCGAGTTCCACTTTAACTAGGACTAAAACCTGGTCCAGACCCATTATATAAATTATAATTATCTCTATCAGGTGGTACAGCCCAGGCCTGATAACCTGTGACTTACACAACAGAACTAAATCAATGTGCACCTTTAACTTCTGGTCTCACATTTTACCTGATTTCACTCTTATACTCATGGTTTATTTCGTTGGGGCGTCCGTCACCTACTTGTTTCTATAGATACGTCCTTTCTCTGCCTGGAATGTTCCACAGTGTGACATTAAACAGCTCTACTTTACATTTATCTTAAACTGATTAAATAACAGCTCAAAAACACCTCGAAAAACAGGCGTTCTGACTGTGAGCGGGGTCGCCTCTCCGCAGATCTGACCTCTCCATGAAGATTTAAAGTAATGCCACATTGCGAAACATTCCAGACAGCACCAGAAAAGTTACAAAATGCAAAATGTAAGCAGAAACCAGACCACAAGTGTAAAATAATCCTTTTATTGTTTCATTCTCCCAAAAAGAGAAGTAGAGGCGTACACTCTGTTTCATAGAAAATCAAACGGAAAGAAAACAGACCCACAGTTACAACAACGGTTATGTTTTGTTCCCTCTGTGAGCTCCACGAGTCCCGGGAGAGCATGTTTTCATATAAAAATACTTTATACTGTACTTTACACACTCTGAAAAATACACTGGACGGACGCACACGTGAACAAGGCCAGTCCAGAGCCGCAGTCACAGTCGTGTCGTGTTTGGAGAGAGAAAAAAAACCACGGACATCACACGCCGGTCGGTCTGTTACGTAACCATGACAACTCTGAAATCTAAAATGAAAACACGGATAAAAGTGAATTAAAACGGGTCATTTGTCAGCTCAGGTTCATTTGTCGGCTCAGGTTAACGATTAAAACGGCTGAAATTAAAAATGAAAGTAACTAAAACCATCTGTCAAAGGGAATGACTCCAGAACACACACTTCTTTAATCCTTGAAGAAGATGTGAGTCTGGACTCTGGTGAATCTCCGTTTGCAGATGGGAG
>CM060656.1:41610516-41638016 GCA_030686955.1 Odontamblyopus rebecca | reverse complement strand
TACACTTTATTCTAGTACAGCATAAAAAAGCCTGTTCCCCAAGGTGACGCACTCCTCCCCCCGGCATCGCACTATTCACCCGCTATTTGAGAAGGACGGCTCTAAATTAAGAAGAACGACTTTAAACTTTTCCATTAGAGTGTTTTTTTCCCCCCCTCTTTACAGTTTGTTGGACATCGCAGTGGCATTTTTGATTTTCACAGCACATTACTGCAGTCAGCTGCGCCGTATTATGTAACACAGCGAGATGTGAGACAGAGAAGTCAATTGTTCTGCGCGTTCTGATCCCTCTGAGCACAAACGCCAGTATTTCTAATGTTCCACCCACATTTACTTTAACCCATTGAGTCCACCTGATCACATCTCGGAGTGAAAACCTGCCCTCCTCCACCTCTGCTTCCGCTCCACCTGGACACAATGTTCTGCACTGGGGGGGGGTAAATGAGGGAGCGCTGGGAGGGAGCTGCTAATCCACAAATAATTATAACATATGGAGAAAAGGGACGTGGAGTTGAGCTGAGAGAGGAAGTCTGAACACGAGTGGAGTTTTTAGGATGTAGATTTCTTTGATGCAGAAGAACAAGAGCTGTGGTGAAGAGAAAGCCGAGATTTTTGGCTAATATGAGCCCAAAAAAGTTCATTTTGTCTTCTTAAGTGCATTAACTTCTTGGGTTCTTTATAAAGACACTACAGTGGGAGGTGTATTTACCTCGGACAGTTCTGAAAATGGCTCGCAGCTGCAGCCGACACATGTAAACAAGGTAAACACGCCTCCTACTGTCTTTAAAAAGAACCCACGGAGTTAAATCTGTGTCGTCAGAGCTTGAAGTTAAAGCTAAACTACCTGATTATTTTAAAATGTAGAATACCTCAATTTGTGGCATTGTTGGAATATTTATTACCTATTATTTATACCTCAACATTCACATTAGCACAAACATCGCTCTTTCTAAACACAGAAGTGTCCTCCGCTCAACTATTCATTTTATTTATGTACTTTTTAACATGTTTTCAGTGACATCCACCCACAGCTGCCAGTTCACTGCCCGATCTTTAAAGGAACAGTTTGGAATTTTGGACATAAAGCCTCATTTTCTGTGTGTCTGAGATGTGTGTCCTTGTATTGTATAACTTTTCTGGTGGAGGGTCTATCAAAAAATCACCCAGGCCTCTGCACAATCAGCAAAATCAAAGCTATAATCAAAACTATCCTTTCCCGCCCTGATCTTGGAAAGTCTCGTCTTCTCCCATCTAGATTATTGCACCTCCCTCGTCTCCGGCCTCGACTCCAAATCCATCTCCCGTCTCCAGCTGGTTCAGCTCCTCACAACATCGACACATTCCCCTGTTTTACTTCCTGTCACTGGCTCCTGTGTGTTTTAGAATTGACTTTAAGATTTTGCTGATCACTTTTAAAGCTCGTTTAGCTCTTGCACCAAGTTACATTTCAGAACTTTTATCCCCGTACGAGCCTCCCGCAGCCTCAGACCCTCAGGTCCCTGTGGCTGCTCCAGAGTCCAGGCTCCGGGCGAAGGGCGATCGATCCTTTTCAGTCCGGGGCCTCGACTCTGGAACGACCTGCCTGAGGAGACGAGGCTGCACCATCAGGATCATCTTTAAATCACGTCTTAAAACCCATTTTTATCGGTTGGACTTCCTTTAACTGGTTTTAGCTTGATTTTATTCCTTATTTCTTTTTGTTCTATTTATTTTTAGTTATTTATTATAATTACCGTATTTTTCGGACTAAACTTTTTTTATGGTTTGGGTGTTTCCTGCGACTTATATTCCGCTCACAGTCAGAATGTTTGTTTTTCTAGGTATTTTTGAGCTGTGATTCGAGCAGTGATTGAATAAATGTGAGGCAGAGCTGTTTAAAGTCACACTGTGGAACATTCTAGGCAGGGCATTAATGTGACTGGCCAAAAATCTACATCGCGCGACTTTAAAATCAATCGGATAGTGGCCAATTTATAGAGATACTGATGAAAATGACTGATGAAATGTTGTCGGAGGTGCTTTAACGTAACTCGGCTCTTTAACATCGGCTCCAGGACTGCAGATGGAAAGAAACTCGGAGCTAAATCCGGCACAGAGCAGCTTTTTCTCTTCAAAATCAATGAATTCTGTGCATCGTTCTTGGTTTAAATACATATAGCCTCATCGTCTTGGTTTAGACCTGGTTTGGAATTCGTTTAGTCGTGATGTAGACCTGGTTTAGTTCTGCTCTAGTCCCAGTTACCCTCTGGTCCAAAGGCACAATCTCGTACAAATCTGCCAGTTTTGCCAAATATGTGGACAAATCTGCTGTAGATAGTGATATTTTGAGATAATACTGGAAGAAATAGTTTGGGTTATAATGAAAAAGGAATGAAGGAAATAAGGAGTTAAGCGGTCACTGATGAGCATCAAATGAGTGAAGTGAATGAATGCTACATAAAGTTTGACGTTCTGAATCCTTCTTAGGACTTTGCCGTGTCCCATTTTAGAGGATTTGCAGTAACCCATGTCATGTACGAAGTGTAACATGTAATAACACTAAATCAGGGGTCTCCAACCTGTGGCCACCAGGAGCTCACCAAAGGATTTCTGAATTACACTAAGGCTCTTTTATTTACTAAATTTCTTGCGATCGCTAAAATGAGCAGCTCTCTGGACTTTTAGTTTCGTAAAAGTCGCTCACCAGAGGAAAAAGGCTGGAGACCCCTGCACTAAATGTTAATAAAAAGCGAAAAGGTTTTTATAAGAAATGATTGAGAAGACTGGATGGAAATGGCTTAATGAAACTGTGCATTTTTAGGTGGGCGGGGCCATGGACAGACTATGAAGTAACGAATACTCAAATAGAGATGAAATTAAACTTAAAGGTCCTATATTACACAAAACAGACTCTTGTGACCTTTAAACCATGTTATAAAGCTGTTACCTGCTCAAAAACAAGCCTGGAGCTGTGTTTTGTGTCATTCACACATGTTTAAGGGGCTGTTAAGACGACAACGGTAACAGGTGGAAAACGCAAAACACTCGTCCATATCGTTTAGACGGCAACGGCAACGCAAAAATCTGAAACGCCCTCCAAAGTGGAAATCTTGAACGCTCCATCCTCTTGTCGCCGTGCGTTTCATGGCCGTGGCGTAGAGATTATGTCCCGCTGACTGTCCACAACCTGTTGATATTTTATGCAAACTCCTTTGAGTTTGGACGCTATCTGTGCTTTTGTGATGTCCTCTTTTGGATGAGGGTATTCCTGGGCACCACCGCTGGGATATTGTTCTACGAATGCCGAATACTTTGCCTGGCATGACCCCCAATCCACATTTTCAATTGTGTCGTTGGTTTTAAAATTTAACGTGAGGTTTGAGCAACAGCTCCACCTCCTCGTCCGTCCACATGAAATTGTTGGTGTCATTACGCTTCTCCATGTTGTTTTGAATTGAGGCGCTGGAGAAGAGGAAGCAGAAGTGTTATACTCAGACATTTGGTGTTGGTGGTGCTGCCCCCTACGCTCTGGACGTGCAAACTACATCGACAAACTGCGAGTTTTACGTCTCTGTGAGCAGCAGAATTCCCCAAAACGCTCATGTAAACGCGGAATAAGAGTGAGAACGAAAACGCACTTTTGTGTTTTTGCTTCAGACCGTTTCCGTGTAAACGTGGCCTGAGTGACCCTTTTTATTAGTCTGTCTACAGCTCCAAAGCTCCAAATGCTCTTTTCCACCTTGTGATGTCATGTAGTGGTAGTTTTCAAGTTAACAGCTCCTTTTAGCTTTCGTTCAGAAGAGATTTGCATTTCTGTATTAAAACATCACAGGTGGACGACGAACTCTAAATCTGCAGGGTTTGTGCGTTAAACGTGTGAATGGAACAAAACACAACTCCAGACATGTTTCTGGTGAGGAAAAAAGATGATATCATGGTAAAATAGTGTAATATAGACTCTTTAAGGTAACTAAACAACATTATAACATGGTAAAAAACATAAGTAAAAGCTGATTTGATGATTTGTTTTATAAAGTGCCAAGTTCAGTATGAAAACATAGTCATATCTCCAGCCCAGGCCCTCTCCCCTCTCCTCACGTCTTCCGGGTCGATACAGAGGTTTGGACAGCAGGGGGCGGCGGTTGGAGCATGCAGTTGGAGAGGTGGAGTCCGGTTATTGCAGATGTGGCTGTGGCGGGTGGCGGGTGCGGGGTTACAGATCCAGGGGGCGCTGTAGAGTGTTGTTATTGTCCTCGTGGTCCTCACAGCTCATGGGGTTTCTGCTGATCACCAGCTCCAGCCTGTCTCCAGCCTCGGTGATGAGGGGAACGGCCAGGCAGCAGTCAAAGTCTCGAGTTCTGACGTGGTTCACCTGCAAACACAGAAAACACAGATACAGGAGTCGAGCTGAGGTGCGGACATTAGCGCTCGGTGATATCGTGACACAAACCGAACTGTAACTCTGCTGTTTTGGTGAAATTGTCATATCGTGATTGACACTTTTTTGTTCTTGAATGTTTGTTGTTTGTGCTCGAAAGCACAATCCTGCTCCTATCGATGAGCCTCAGCAAAACTCCAATCCAATCCAACCTCATTTGTAGAGCACATTCGACCAAAACAAAGTCTCCAAAGTGCTGCACAGAGAAGACGCAATGTAAATTAACACATTAATTAAAATAAATAAGTCGATACTATAATTAGCAAATAGAAAACAAGCAAATAAAATCAATAAAAGGCAGTCAGAGGCGCATGCAATTCTCACAACGTGTTAAAAGCCGCTGAAAAAAGTGTGTTTTTAAAGGAGACTTAAAAGAATGGACTGAAGTGGTGGTTTTAATGTGAGGAGGGAGAATGTTCCAGAGTTTGGAGTTGACCACAGAAAAGCAGAGACGCCCCAGGGTCTCCTCGACTTTTGAGTCTCATTTTTAGGACGATAAGTTGGAGTCCTCAGAGCGAGCGAAGAATTGTAGGAACAGCGAGGTCTGAGATGTTCGTTAGGGCTTTTAAAATAAACAATAACATTTTAAAATCACCTCTAAGGCCCCGTTTACACATACACGGATATTTTTAGAAACAACTATTTCCCTCGCTCTGTTTTCCAAAATAACATTGTGCACACAACATCGTTTTCATGAACTGTTTTCATGAACCTGCATAAATACGCCGTCGAGCGCCGTCATAACTATGCCAAGCCTCTAGGGGCCAGTGTCAGTGTCAGTGATCAGAATCCTCATTTCGACAACGACAAATAGAGTCGCTTCCTATTCCTTTCTAGACAACAAACATGGCTCCAGGTTCGTTTGTCTGGACAGAGAGTGAAGTTGAATTGACAGGAGACGTATGACGGTCGTCTCACCCTCAACATAAGGACACAGCGAGTCGGAGAGTAACAGCAGTGACGACCACCACATCCGAACATTTTCACGCTGCTCCTCCGGGATGACCACTTCATTTTCAGAATGATCCCACCAGACAGCGGCTCCGCTCAGGTCCGACCCAAAAACGGCGACGTTGGCGGTGACGGCGACTGGGTCTTCAGGTCATAAGGAGAAGAGGGAAAACTGCTGAGCTCCTTCGCCTCATTCGTCTCTTCATGGATCTGAAACATCAGCTGTGCAAATGCAAACACAGGACGAGTGTTTGAGCAGAAGTGACGCGACTGCTGCTCTGACGCTTCTGATCTTCACCACAGAAACACGTTAACACTGGTCACACTTTGGCGTCAACTGCCTAAAACGCCGTTTATGTCACTTTACAAAAGCCAAAACAGAGTTTCCCAAAATCTCCACTTTAACCGAAGTTTTTTAGAAAGATTCATTTTCAGAGGCAAATTCTCCATTTGTGTGTAAAAGACGGACACAAATGAAGGGAAATTTCTCCGTTTGGAAAAATATCCGTGTACGTGTAAACGGGGCCTTAACAATGGGGAGAGGGTTCCAGAGTTTGGGGCCGACCACAGAAAAGGCCCCGTCACCCCAGAGGCTTTTGAGTTTTGTTTTTGGGATGATAAGTTGGAGCCCTCAGACCTCAGAGCGAGTGAAGAAATGTAGGAACAATGAGGTCTGAGAAGTTCATTGGGGCTCGTCCATGAAGTGCTTTAAAAACAAACAATAACATTTTAAAATCGACTCTAAAATGAACGGGGAGCCGATGCAATGAGAATAAAATAGGTGTAATGTGTTCTCTACAGTGTGTGCTGCAGAGTTTTGGACTCACGGTGAGCCTGGCAGTTTCACTTGGCTCATACCAGAGTACAGAGCGTTACAGGAGTCACGTCGTGTAGAGATAAAAGCACAGATCACCCACTCCAGATCAATAAAAGATAAAACCGGTTTGAGTCTAAAAAGATAAAAGCCACAGGTGATAAAACTGGATTTAACCACTGCATCCAAGAAGACGACTTTACCTGTTCAAGGCAACATAAAGATACTGTACACATGATATGTGATAAAACTATAAACGTGACCTGGTTTCAAGTAAAGGTGATATCATTTTTGAGCATTTTACATTATTTGTTGGAAAAGAGCTGTGGCCAGGTGTTAGCTCATGTACCACATCTATTTATTTAGTTTATTTATGAGACAGGGACCGTGCCCAGTATATGGTACATCAGGGGTCTCCAACCTTTTCTCCTCCGTGAGCTACTTTTACAATACAAAAATGTCAGAGAAGCTACTAATTTTAGCGGTTGCAAGAAATTGAGTAACGTATTTTCCGGACTAGAAGTCGAGCCAAACTCATCTGGTGCTGATGCAGTGACCTCCTGTCGGACTAAAGGGCAAGATTCAGTGGATTATTCACTGCCTGGACAAAAAAAAGTCAGTACCTGGATTTAACAAAGCAAAAAATAACCAACGTGTGAAATTATATATTTTATACATAAGTCGCATTACCAACCAAACCATGAAAAAATTTATAGTCTGAAAAATACAGTAATTATAAGAGCCACAACCTTAGAGAGAAACAGTAAGAGCCTCATAAAATGTACTGTATATCATTACCCATTTAATAGTGCAGAAAGTAAAGTTATAATTTACAATTTTAATAGTATATTTTAGTAATTCAGCACAAAACTTATAATTCAGAAACTCTGGTGAGCGACTTGGAAGGAGGTGGAGAGCTGCTGGTGGCTCCTGAGCTACAGGTTGGAGACCCCGACCGTACATGAACCTCATCAGGACAGCTGCAATGTGCCAGGGTGCAGCACTGGAGCTAATTTCCACCTCTACGTCCCTGGTGCAAGATTTTTAAGGTTTAGGTTTGTTCTGTAAAGACGGAGCGGACAGAAGCCTCCACGTCTGCGTGTGTTTGCGTCCAGATCGCGGATCGTAAACGCCCCCTGACCCCTCCTCACCTGCAGGATGCGGTCGTACGGTCTGAGTCCCGATCTGTCCGCGGGGCCGTCCTCTCGGATCATGTTCACGTAAACTCCCTTCTCCAAAAAACCATCCGACACGCTGAAGCCAAAGTCGTCGCTCTCCGGGTCCTTTATCACGGTCACCTGCAGGGGGCGCAAGAGGCAGATCAGCCGTAGGATTCTACAGTGTGATGATCATGCTCCCAGATGGGGACAAGAGACCCTTTCCCCTGTCGATTTCTACTATCAAATGTTGTGAGGTTATCTTAAACCCAGCTGCTGACGTCTTTCAGTGAGGGAGAGTGTAAAAGATCAAATAAATACGTCAGAATCCTCTTATAAAAACCTTTATTCTCCATCTTAACTTACGCTTGAGGACAGCGAAAACAACAAAGGACTTCCTGGTTGTGTCTGAGCTTTTATAGACGTTCTTGACTGGTCTGGTCTCAGGTAAGATCACAATCATTTACAAAAAAACAGATTAAGAATATACATTTCCATTAGGATTGGGCTGTAATCCGGTATCCCGGGGTATCGAAAAGTATCATCAGTATCAGTTTCATTCTCGTCTTGAAAAAAATCTGCATCAGGAGCTAAAACCACAGCAGGACTTTCTCCCTCCGCTCTCTCTCCTCTTCAAACGTGGTTCCGCTCGGAGATTTCCGTCCACACGCAGCGAGGAAGAAGAAAAAAACCTGACTGACGCTTCGTGTGCGACGCTGAGCCCAAAAGTTTGTGATGGAGACGTTTTACTGAAGCCGAGAGTCGAGAGGGGACGAGGCTGAAGAGGAGAAAGTTCCTGCTCGAGGGCGAAGTCAGACTTTCACGGAGGAGACGGTAAAGCCCGATTTATGGTGTTTGCGCCGACCTGCACCTACGAAACTTTCTAACGACGCTTCAAAACGCCGCAGACATAAGGGCTGTGATTGGTCCTCTGCACCGCTCTACATTTCCTCCACTCATTGTAGACTTTGAGTAATAATGTGTTTAATGCAGCTTTGGCACATTTGTTTACGTTTTACACAAACCAAACTTCAAAGCGCACGGCTCATTTTCATACAGCTCATTTGCATACAGTATAAGCGCTGATAAAAACAGCTCGTGCTCTGATGCTGATGCGATCGAACGCGCTGCAAAGTTTGGTTTGATCCGTAAACCCCGGGAAAACGCTGAGACGGTTTAACACGATCAACATTTGGATACCGCCCGACCCGAATTTCCATCACACTCATGCAGTGATGAAATAAAAATAAAATAAATACAACTGTAAAAAGTCTATCTCTAAAGTAGTAATAGTAGTAATGTGGGGGGAGCACAGGGAGAACAAGCAACACTAAAGAAACACTAACGCTAAAGGCTCTTACAACACAGAGGAATAGAAGTATGTGTACTTTTCAGTTTAATATAGTGTTCTCTGTCTCACACACACACACACATACACACGTGCACACACACACACACACACACAAGCGCACACACACACAGATACACACACACGTGCACACACACACACACACACGCACACACGTGCACACACACACACAGGTACACACACACAGATACACACACAGACACACATACAGACACACACACAGATACACACACACAGATACACACACAGACACACACACAGATACACACACATGTGCACACACACACACGTGCACACACACACACGTGCACACACACACACAGATACACACACAGACACACACACAGACACACACACAGATACACACACACGTGCACACACACACATACACACACACAGACACACACACACACACACAGATACACACACACACACACACAACACACACACACACACACACACACACACAGATACACACACACACACACACACACACACAGATACACACACACACACAGATACACACACAGATACACACATGTGCACACACACATACACATACACACACACACACACACAGATACACACACAGATACACACACACACACACAGACACACACACAGATACACACACACACACACACACAGACACACACAGATACACACACAGATACACACACACACACACAGACACACACACACACGGGGATTTCTGTGACTCTTATGTAACTGTCCATAGTAACAGGCCTATACAAAGACATTATAGATGACTCAGCACTGCACACTCTGCAGAGTACTGAGGTTTAAGTTGTCAGAGGACATTTCTGTCTTTATATCATCAGTCTGAGGGCGCTTAAGGCAAAGGGGCGGGTGTGTGAGCAGGGCCTGGTCAGTGTGTGCACCTCCCTGCCTGGTATAGGACACTTTGAGCTCACATGGCGTCCTGGGCTGTCCCTGTACTTCACAGAGACACATATAGTGACATACACATGTATTTGATAAATGTACGAGCACAGTACAGTATACACACGTGTGTATGTGGTGTGTATGAAGAATGAGTACCAAAAACATGCACTGTAGGAGAAAGTGGAGTGTGTGTAAGTGTTGGTGCTAATTTACACCCTCAGGTCTGGAGTGAATGAAGAATGCTCCGTTAATAATACTCGTCTTTGAGGACGTGTCTGTGAAAAAGCGTTGGAGCTGGTGTTGTAAGGCGACTTTAGGGATTCAGAAAGGCGCCAAATAAATAAAATGCATTATTTTTATTATGAGTGTACAAATGTGTATACATGATGTGGGTGTGTATGTGTGTGAACATATATAATGTGAAAAAGAGGTTTAATTGAAGACTGAATTGAGTTCTCTTCATTATCAGTGCTCGTTTTGGTTCATTTGGACGCTTCACCTTTGGCTCTGCCCAAACCTGTGACTGGTGAGTGGTCCTCCAGCCAGTGTGAGCGCACCGAGAGGGATTCTGTGACTTATCAATCATTTTCTGTGCATTTTTTTCATATAATTTTGGATCAATCCGCAGCCATTGTTTATTCTTTTTTTGCTAAATGTTTTTATTGCATTTTAGACAAAAAATTTATCCCCACATCTGATAGCCACATGCACAGACCCACGTACGTACACACACACACAAGTACACACACATACACACACATACACACACATACACACGTACACACACGTACACACACATACACACACGTACACACACGTACACACACGTACACACACGTACACACACGTACACACACATACACACACATACACACACGTACACACACATACACACACATACACACACGTACACACACGTACACACACATACACACACATACACACGTACACACACATACACACACGTACACACACGTACACACACGTACACACACGTACACACACGTACACACACGTACACACACATACACACACATACACACACATACACACACATACACACACATACACACACATACACACACATACACACACATACACACGTACACACACGTACACACACGTACACACACATACACACACGTACACACACATACACATACATACACACACATACACACACATACACACACATACACACACATACACACACTGCCCACTCAGCCACACACACTGTGGCATATGTGCAGATGTGCACGTACCACCTCACACCTCACACCTCACACCTCACACCTCACACCTCAGGCCCACACACTGGAGCCTGTGTTACTAAGCTCAAGAGTCACAGTTACAGAAGGAAAGTTATTTAAACATGTGACACTGAACAAGAAATATACAAACTTATTAAGTCCAGCCACTGTTCTGTGTCTGCTGATTTTCACACTTTTGTGAACATAAAACAAACGACTTTTTGACTTTGGAAACTCTCACACACACACACCTACGCACTCACACACACACAAACTTGTCTTTACAATTATAAATAGCACTTAGTCCACTTGTCATTGTGATGTTTTGTTCTGTTAAGGTCTTATTTCCACTGTATTTGTCTCCTTTGTTTGTCTTGCTTTAAATAAAGAAAATCAATATTAAAATGGCACTGACTTTGTGCAGTTCCAGTGGAGTGGGGGAGATGATCCCCTGCATTTCCTCTTTGATCCGGCGGGACTCCCAGGTGCGCTCGGACACTCGGAGCGACGCCTTGGCTTTGGGGTCCTGGAAGTGCAGAGGAGACTGGGCCTCCTGACGCAGGTGCGCCCCCTGGTGGAGCAGCCCGTCCTGCAGGTACAGAGGGTCCGAGAGCAGCACGTCTACACGGGAAATAGAGTTCAGCTGTCAAATGAAACTGAAGGAGAAAACTGAATTGCAGGAGTACTTGAGACATTTGTTTCGTATTCATGGGGATGTATGTTCCACAGTATGGCATTAAACGTATCAATCTCTATGGAGACAAGAGCCCAGACCCTGCTGAATGTAAGAATGTGGTTGATGTCAGTCTCTCCAAAACCAGAGCTGGTCTTTATTCTACTCTAATAGTCTTGCCTTGGTGCAGCTGGTCCTCCTGGAGCAGGTGGGCCTGGTCGTGCAGGTGGGCCTGGTCGTGCAGGTGCAGCAGCGCCCCCTGGTGGAGCAGAGAGTTCCTCCTCAGAGGACTCATTCTGTGACTCAGCACAGGTTCAGGAGGAGCCTTGTTCCCCTCCACTCCTAAACTGATGGCTGAGCCGGTCATTATGGACGCCTGTGGATACAAAACATGAAAGTGTTTCTGTTATTATTAGAATTATTCCATATAATATAATGGTGCATTTACAAACGTTGAATATAATTATTTATTTTAGTGACTAGACGCTTTAATCTGCATTTTAACAATATTCATATTAATGCCCTCAGCTACATCGCATATGATTTTCCTATAGACTGTTGGTGTTTTCCCTGGACCTCGATCTCTCGCAGCAGCTCGGACTGTCCACACGTCTCCAGGTCCTCCAGGGCCTGGCACCAGAAGCTGTCCTCAGGATCCACCATCAGCCCATCAGGGGCGTTCAGGAACCTGCAGAGACACAACGGCCACACAGTCTGATATTAATGCATTTGTTTGCATCGCATCATTTAGACATTCTGCTGCCACTGGAAACAATATTCTGCCAAACCCCCCATGCAAAACAGTTAAGTTCAGCATGAGCTCATTTAAGTGGTTTGAAGATTGAAACTTCATAATTCACACACATTTATTTAAAGGTCCTATATTACACAAAACTTACTCTTGTGTATTGTGTATTTGTGATGAGGAAACATTATAACATAGATCTGAAAGTATGAGCCCTTTAAATACTGCACAGGCTTTCTACCTGTGACATAACAATCCAGGGAAAATTCAATCAGAGCAAAAAGACTGTTACACTGTCACATATATTACTCAGGTAGTCTGAAATATACTAGGCCTGGGCAAAAATGTAATTTAAAATAAAAATCGAGTTGAAGTCAAATCGAATAATTTTTTTCGGAAAATCGATATTTAAGATGTTTTTTTTTATGCAGCGTGTGCATTTTGCATTTGTCCAGACTTCCTGTAGTTTTTCCACCGTCACTTCCTGCGTCTCTCACTTTCCCCCGAGAACGACACAAACAAACAAATCTGTCACAGAGAGAACACTCATATTCACTGAGTCGAGTCCTTTAGTCCCACAGAAGCTGAAGCAGCAGCACAAGGAAAGAGCTGCTTTTTTCAGCTCTTACAGTTTATGCAAATGAGCCATGAGGTTTTAAGTTTAGTTTGTGTAAAACATAAACAAATGTTTAAATCTGCATTAAACACATTCTGATCTCACACTGATGAGGCTCTGGAGTCAGGAGGTTTAGATGGTGTAGAGTTGAGTTTATTTATGCAGATTAGTAACAGTAATAATAATGATGATAATTTTAATATAAAAATGTTAACGATTAATTGAAAATCGATCATTTATTCTCCCGGCAATCAGTTAAGAAAATGTAATCAAATCTGCTGTACGGGCGAATCGAATTGTGAATCGAGTTTTTTTTTTTATTAAAAAATCACAGAGCTCTAATACAAAGTCTGAAAACTACTCCATAAAGTAGAATCTAATAGAAAAATAAATGTACTTCAGAAGTTATGGTTTTGGTTTTATTAGATTTTTACTGCTGTTATGATGCTTTTTTTTTTGCAATTGACCTTTTGTTGTCTTCACTTTACGTTCTCCGTGCAGCACCTCGGAAACGGCTTTGTCTGTAAAATGTACGACAGAAATGAAGTGGATCTAGATTTGAATCGGTTTAATTACGCCCTCGTTTCGACGCGTTAAGACCTTGACATCTCCGGTCCTTTACTGGAGCCTGATCGTGCCTCGTGCTTCACACGCACATGGAGATCTGTGGGGATGGAGCGCACATTAGCGAAGCTCCTCTGGGCCTGAGCGTTACATAACTGGACCGTAGTACAGGCTTAAACTCCCCATTACTCATCACTGACGCCGGGACATTCACCACAGCTCAGAGAGAAGAACTGTAGAAAACACGAGTTCGGATCTGCAGACACACGGGCCACGTCTCAGTTCTGCTTCATCCATTCGTCTCCTCAAGTTTCCATTTTTCAGCTGTCAATATTAAATGGCGTCCCAAAGAAAACCACGGAGAAAATCTGAGGACTCCGTGTGTCGTTCGTTTATTCGTCTTTCAATTTGAAAAAAACAACAACTCTTCTTCATTATTTGTCTCCAAAACCAAAATGAAAGATTTGTTTTTTTCAGTTTTCGATTTTGTGTTTAAATAATAATGGAAAAAACAAAGTTTCCCGAAGCAAACTCCTGATCCTGATATCCAGTGTGGAGCATCTGCATCTGAACCAGGACTGAACAAGGTCTAAACTGGGTCTAAACCAAGACTAAACCAGGACTAAACCAGGACTAAACCAGGACTAAACCAGGACTAAACCAGGTCTAAACCAGGTATAAACCAGGACTAATCTTGCACTTGAGAGTGTGAGTGCGAACCCGAGTCCAGTTTTAGACCTATTTCAGTCCTGGTTTAGTCCTGGTTTAGACCCGGTTTAGACTTTGTTCAGTCCTGGTTCAGTTTTGGTTCAGTCAGGGCCCAGTTCTGGTTTAGATCTGGGTTAGTCCTGGTTTAGTCCTGGTTTAGACCTGGTTTAGATCTGGTTTAGACCTGGTTTAGTTCTGATTTAGTCCTGGTTCAGTTCTGGCCCAGTTTTGCTTCAGTCCTGGTTTAGTCGGTCGGGAAACGACCGTTCGCCGTTTTTTCCATTATTCATTTAAACACAAAATCGAAAACAGAAAAAAATATGATCTCTTTTGCTTTTGGAGAGAAATAATGAAGTTTTTTTTGTTTTCTTATTTTTGATTTCAACTAAATGAAGGAATTTTCTTATATTTGTATTTGTCAGATAATAATGTCTGTGTAGAATAGAGGAGTTTTGGAATTCCCGAGTGTGACGTCACAATTTCCAACCAGGAAGTAAAATTATACACCTAAAAAACTGCTAAATTGGAAACGATTATGAACAAGCCCATGCAAACATTTTAAATATAATGATTTTAACTGTTTTAGTAAAATGAGTAAAATGAGTGGCCTAATTTTGTCTGTGCACAACAGTAACACAAACCCAAGTGCCAAAGCTTATTAAAAGAAAATCTTAGACCCACAGGCTTGTGTGATGCATCATTTTAAAGCTCAGACCTTCTAGTTTCTGTAGATCTGCATATGAAGACTGTGAGTGCAGCTCACTTACAGCACAGACATCCAAAAATGTCTGTGCTAAAAATAGAATTTTTTTGCCTCAGAAAAAAATACAAAATAATAAAGACTCTAACTTGGGCAAACTTCATCCTGGGCATTTGTGGCTCACTACACTCACTGCTGAGGTTGTGGCAACAACTGTGTAAAATTTCAGACTCTGGGCCTCAGGGTTTGGTGCTGTGACCCTTTGTGTAAAATATGTCAATTCGGCACAAGTGTCCAAATATGTACCAGATGTTCAAACTGTGATAAGATGTAATGTATAATAAATAAATCTTCTTCTGAACTTTAGGCAGGTTTTCTTAAGATAAAAAACTAAAACAAGCCAAAAAATTTCTCTCCAGAGCCTCTGGTGCCTCCACCAGTGTCTGTGCGTCACAGCAGGTGAGAGACTCTGCAAAGAGCTTTGCGCACTGATCTCCTCTCTCACTATCTCACCTCTGCCCCTCGTGGGGCCCACCGCCGGAAAGGGCTCCTGATAGGCTATTCAGATCTGTCAATCATTTTCTGGAAGAACCAATGACTGAAGAGCTTTTGCTGTGGAGCGTTTGCTCGGACATGTGTAATAGGCCGCTAACTGGACGCGCTCCTTTTGTTCCGCAAGCTGTGCCCGCCGCCCTGAACCTCGGATCCTTTCGTGGATACTCTCGTTTTGTAGCTTAGAGTCTGAAGAAAACAAACATACCCCACAGCGCTAACAGGAGTGGACGCTAAGCTAGGATAAAGAATGAGAAGGGGCAGGCATGTTTTCATGCGTCGCTCATCCATTCAGACAAACACGGACTTTCTGGATTATTTCCCCACATGAAATTATTTCATGAAAAAAACAACTGGATATTCTTTTTCTGTGGACTGTTACGGACTAATTGAACACAGCGATTCCTGGACTGGACCCGTTTCGGACAGAACCGGCTCAAAGGTAAGAAATGCGCTTTGTTGTTTTGATTATTTTGGGGAATTATAAGTTATGGCTCTTTGGGCTGTGTGGCATAAAATGAATGACATGGTTGTTTTAGTGAGGAATTAAGCTTTCAAACGATGTACAGCATGTGGAAAAACAAGTACGGTGAATATCTGGCTTGACTTTTTAATGTTGAGTAATCGCCCGGGGCCGAGCGGGTGTGTGGAAACAGGTTAAACAGGCTCGATTAAGATGTTGCTAAGAGCTGAAAACTATTTAATTTAAACTGTGCCTAAAAAATTTGCCTGGATTTGAAAGAGAAGAGAAAATACACCCATTTCCATTTTTACCTTGATGACAATGAAACAGACCGAGAATAGGAAAGAGACAGACAAGTAAATACAGATTTCAGTTGTGAAATTGTGATGAACTCGTGGGATTTGCACTAATGACCCTGGGCTCTGCAAACTGAACTTCTGCCAGAAACTTTTGGAAGGACATGAAAGATGCTCTCTGGAACTAATACTTGGGCTGGGATGCCGTGTTGTGAAAGACTTTGGATGATTAAAACCACAAAAAATGTACTAAAAACATTTAATAAAACATGCATTATGTAACTTCTAATGTGGAGGTTCTGCTACTTCTTGGCTTCATGGAGATGTGATTTCTTTGCCAGGATTTGCATTTGTTCAATTTTGCAGCTCAAAAACATCTTTAAAAACACGAATCCTCATCGTGTGCAGGCTTCCTTCTCCGCAGATCTGACCATTAACCTGTCTCCGTTGTGACTTGTTTCAATACTGTGATAATAATCAAGGCAAAACAGCAACATCTCCATGGAGACACAACAAAAGTCACGCGAACGTTTGAACGTCTGATTCATGAGCCGGTTTCACTCGGTTTCGCAGTGTTGGGATTCGCTCGCTCGACGGCAGGCGGGGACTTTTTTATTTATTAACCAATTGCTGCTGACCACAGAACTATAATAAAATCTGGAAGATGAATCCAAGATGGCGCCATATTGTTTTTAATGGTCTGTGCTCATTGACGCATGAGCCCAAAAGTTTTCACTTCTGCAGCCCAACGTGTGATGTCAGAAACACAGTTCTGACCCATCAGAGCGGGAGTTTCTGGAGTGGAGCGTGGGCCAGGCGAGGAGAACTCTTACTAAGATGATTTTCAGGCGCTTTGAAGATTTAGAAATTTCATATAGTTCATAAGTTCATATAGTAAAAGTACATAAGAAAATCCAACCTTTATAAACGCTGTGGACGCCCTGTGAGCCAAACACGGGCAGTTTGATTCCACAAAATACGCTCTGTGCTTCTATGGGAAGTTTTTTCCTGGGCTGCGGCCATAGAACTATATTCAATTCAATTTTATTTCTAGAGGCCAGAATTAGGTTAGGTTAGGTTAGGCTTTATTTGTACCCGTAGGTAAATTTGCTTTGCAGATTTGAGAGGCTGGTCCCACATTTCATTCATCCACATTCTGCACAATAAACACCAATAAAAATACAAATATAAATATAAATAACGTGTTGCAGTTCTCCAGTGCAGAGTTCCATAAATAAAATAATTCATCTGGCTGAGCTAAAAATTGCAATACATATGGACTATATAAAAAACATGATAAATAAATAAATTACAATTTATTCATAAATACAACAGCAGCTGGAACGAAACTCATTTTAAAGCGATTTGTTCACACCTAGAGTTGCTCCAATGGGCTCCACAGAAAGTGAATAAACGTGGACACATAATCTGACATAGACATGAACACATTGACACACACTTGGACATAGATACAGTCAAACAGATAGAAAACAATCAGCAAACACATTCTCCCATCCTCGGTCTCTCGACGATCTCAACGCAATCCATGGTGCCAGAGAGCAAAAAACCCACCGCTCTATGGCTGCAGGACCTTGCTCGGACACGCATCAGTCTGGAGCCGTGGATAGTGTAAGAGAATTTAAGTAATTTATCCTCCACGTACGTCTCTCAGTTTAACATTGACTCACAAAAACAATATTTACACCAGGATCTTCTCTTGGCACCACTATCTAAACTGTGGCTTATTTCTGTCTATCTGGAGCCTTCTGGTCTTCAGAATCTCCCCACACTCACTTTATAAACTTCCTTCTTTGGAAACAGAGTCAAGGGGCTTGAACACTCAAAAGATCAGATTATGTTCACTTCTCCTCCTTAAGACGTCCAGTTGGTCTCCACCTTTTTACTTCCACCCTTTCTTGGATGAGCTAAAAACTTCTACAACAGATAGAGGAGGTCTTATCCAGCTCTTATTATACATCCATGGTCATGACGTCAAATCCTGTAGGAAGAAGGGCAATAACGTCTTGCCCCTGGGTCAAATTCACCAAACATTCTCTTTGTTCTTTGTTCTTCAGACATTTACAGTTTTATTTCGGTCGATGACGTCGTCCAGAACCTCAGAATGTGAAACAGCCTCAAAACAGGAAGAAAATTATAGAAAACGTTTGGATTTGGTTTGTTCTGTTTTGTGCTGTGACATGTGTTTCATTTGTGCGAGTTTATTTCTAAAATTATTAATTATTATTTCTGCGGTGATTATAGGCCGTCATTTCTGCTCAGCTGACGCTCAGCTGTCTTTAGTCATTTGCTTTTGATTAATATTTTATAGAATAACACAGACTTTTCCACAGCCTCAGGTCGTTTCTCTTCTCTAGTTTTGTGGAGTTTGTCGCCGTCAGCTGAGCGGAAATGACGTCCTGTAATTACCACAGAAATAATAATGAATAATTTTGTCACAGCACAAACGAAATACAAACATGTTCTATAATTTTCTGCTGTTTTGAGGCTGTTTCACATTCTGAGGTTCTGGACGACGTCATCGGCCAAAAATAAAACTTAGAATATCTCAGGAATCAAAACTTTTTGCAGCAGAAATGATTGATATAGTTTTTGTGCAGGTTTGCGTTTGATGAGGCGACTTCCCGGAGCTGTGCTGGACACAAACGGACCCAGAGGTGCTGGAGTTTGACCTCAGGGCTTCACCGCTCACAACGAGTGTTTTCTGATTCCTGACGAGTCGCTGAAGAGAAATGAAACTGAGCGGAGGCCGTAGGTCATCTCCAACCATCACCGACACTCACATACACACACTCAACTCATTTCACTGGGGTCCTCCAGTGTATAAGTGGGGTTTTCTGTCCTACTTTCTCTTTTTTTGACCCGTAACTCGGCTTTATGAGACGCTCTAGTCCACAAATAGATACATTTAATGACAAATTGTGGAACATTTCAAGAAAAGTAATAACCTCTCTATAGAAAAGTTAGACAGTGCATCTTTAATCAAAAAACATACAAAAACAGACTCCAAAGACTCTTAGAAAACATCTTAAAACAGGCTTTTTAGACAGGCTTTTAGTTGACCGTGTATTCTCTTCTTGTTTTTTCATCTGTTCTAGTTTATTTCTCTGTTCTAGTTTATGTTGTTCTTTGCACTGTGCGATTTTTAGCTGTGAAAGGTGCTATATAAATAAAGATTTACTTACTTTAAAAATTAGACCAAATACTAGTCACCATTTCAACTCTGAGACATAAGATTTCTTCGCTGACCCCAGAGTTCCCGTGCGTCTTAAATCCAGAGGAAGCTGCTGGAGATTACAGTGACATTTGCATGTGGGATGTAATTATAGTGAACACACAGGCGTCATTGATTAGTGCTTTAGTGGTGCAATCCGGGTTAATCCCTCAGATTGAAGTGTTCAATCAAGAAGCCCGGGGTTTATTCACAGACCTCACACTATCACACCCAGATGTGACCAAGCACTTTTGCAACTGTGAGTAAAGCTTTACCCTGGAGCTTTGTCCCAGTCGTCTTCGCTGAAGCCTCCGTCGCTGAAAGGGTAGTTCTTCCTTCGTCCAGGAGGGGGCGTGTTACCGCGGCTCTGTTTAGCGCTGCGCCACTCGTGAGGGTGGAGGGCGATGCCGGCCCCCTGCTGGTTGTATGGACCTGTGTGTGGACAAAACAAACCACATTCACTCACTGAGATAAAGTACGGATCAAACTGAGTCGACCGAGCCTGAAATGCACTGAGGAAACCTGTGGGATCGGACTGCGATTCCTTCTCCAGAAGCTGATCTCGATGCCGTGATGATGAGGAAACTTATTTCGATCTAAAGTTCATCTTCACCATGTGCAGGTTTGCTTCTCCACAGATCTGACCATTAACCTGTCTCCGTTGGGATTTATTTCAATACTGTGATAATAATCAAGGCAAAACAGTAAACCCATGAGGTGGCATCATTGTGACATCATCCATAAGAATAATCTTTTTACATTTGAAAATTTGGTAAATTTTAGCACCTTGAAACTGTTTTTTAAATGTTTGACAAATCATGTGTCACCACTGTTGTCTGATTTTGCTGTCAGGCGTCGGGGCTCAGACCTCACACCAGAGCTTCTGTCAGTGGAGACTGTGTCGTTCCAAAGTCTAGAACCTCCTCTGGACGTCCAGTTTCTCCTCTACTGGACCCAGACTGTGGAACTCTCTCCCCACTGACCTAAAACAACAGACTGACCCCAACATTTTTAATAGACAATTGAAATTGTGGCTGAAATCAGGACAGAGCTGTGCACATGAAAATGCATAATTTAACGTTTTATTGTATGTACTGCATTATTAACTGTTAATGTTTTATTACTTTGAACCTTTTCTAAAAGCCTCCTGTGGACAGGGGTTGTAAATTAGCACTTGTGCTATAACACTTGAAACAATGCATCTGGTTTGTCCAATGCAATTGTTATGTCCATATCAAATAAATAAATAAATAAAATCTCCATGGAGACACAACAAAAGTCACGCGAACGTTTGGACGTCTGATTCATGAGCCGGTTTCACTTGGTGGAAACCGTTTGTCCTCACAGCATTAGGATTCGTTCACTCGACGGTAGACGGGGACTTTTTTGATTTATTAACCAATCGCTGCTGATTGGTGGTGACCACAGAACCATACTAAGATCTGGAAGATGAATCCAAGATGGCGTCGTATTGTTTTCAGTGGTCTGTGCTTAGTGGCACGTGACCCCAAAAATTGTACTTACGCCGCCCGACATGTGACGTCAGAAACACAGTTCTGACCAATCAGAGCGGGAGTTTCTGGTTTAGGCTAAGTTGATTTTTAGGCACTTTGATGATTTAGAATTTTTTTAAAGTTCATATAGTAAAAGAAGAAACTCCAGCCTTTCTGAAAGCTCTGGATGCCCCGTCAGAACACAGGCAGGTGGATTTCACAAAAAATGCATTGCACCTTTTCCACGGCAAAAGATTTGGATGTGGTTTTTAGGTTTAGATTATTTTTTCAGGGAGCCCATAAAGCACTGGCTCCTGAAGGGGTCTCCGAATAATGAACAGAACTCGTGATGAAGTGCAGCCTTGATGTGTTCATCGTAAATACTCTTAATCATCCATTTTCTTTAATTCCAGGAAGTTGAAATCACACGAGGGAGAATTTTATCCAAAAGTTCAGTACAGTTTACACGCCAGAATTTTTTTTACCTGAAACATGATTTCAACAAAATAAAGGGGTTTTCTTATGTTTGTATTTGTCAGATAATCATTTCTGTGAGTTTTGCTACGTAACAGTTTTGGAATTCCAGAGTGTGTCACGATTTCTAACCAGGAAGTTTTAGTACAGTGAGTTCTCTGGCCTGTTATTGGCACTTTAAACAGGCTCGATTACGATGTCTTGCTAAGAGCTGAAAGCTATTTTAATTTAATTTAAACTGCGCCTAAGAGATTCGCCTGGATTTGTGTCTGTGCCTTTTTATTGCAATAGCTGGAAGAGAAAATACACCCGCTTTTATTTTTAACTTGATGACAACTAACAGATGACAATTGCGAAAGTGACAGAAAAATAAATATAGATTTCAGTAGTGAAATTGTGATGAACTCATGGGTTCTGCATTAACAACTCCGGGCTCTGCAAACTGAACTTCTGCCAGCAAGTTTTGGAAAGACATGAAAGATGCACCACGGAACTATGGGAGATCCTGAAGGGGGCTCATAGAATAATGAGCAGAACTCGTGATGAAGTGCAGCCTTGACGTGTTCAGCTCTTAATCCTTCTATTTTCTTCCGTTAATCCGGGTCGAGTCGTGGGGGCAGCAAAGTCTGAGCAGGGACTCTCAGACTTTCCTCACCCCAGACACTTCCTCCAGCTCCTCGTCTTGGATCCAGAGCTGTTCCCAGGTCAGACAGAGTCCCTCCAGCAGGTCCTGTGTCGTCCCCAGGGCCTCCTCCAGGTGGGACATGAAGGCCTGCCCAGGAGTCCGGGAGGATCAGAACAGATGCCCTCCCCTCAGCTGTTTCTCTCGGTGTGGAGGGGCAGCAGCTCTACTCTGTGCTCCTCCCTTGTGGCTGAGCTCCTCGCCCTATCTCTAAGGGAGAGGAAACTCATTTCGACCGCTTACACTCACAATACATTCACAATACAATTCCAATACCACATTTTGGCTTTCTGTGTTCTACTTTTTCTCAATAACAAACGATCACATTCATTCATTATTCAAACAAAACGCTCTGCCTGGTTCACTCATTAGTGTCTGGAAACGTTAGAAAACATCTTCATAAGCACCTCACACTTCCCTCTGCTGATTTCCCACTGCACAGGCCAAAGCCCAAAAGACTCGATCGCCGATGTCGTTTCTAATCCCGTTTATTTACCAGTGAATTATATTTAAAAATATAATTATATTTAATTATTTAAATAAAATTAAATTATTAAATTATTTAATATATTTATAGAATTATATTTAAAAATATAATTCACTGGTAAATAAATGGGAAACGCTAAAAAATACATTCCTGAATCATTTTCTTTCAACAACTTTCAGTTTCTCTTCTTCTTCACCATCAGTAGTCGATCTTCACTTGTTGCTTCTTCCACTGGAGTCGACAATTGAGTCTTTTGGGCTTTGGCCTGTGCAGTGGGAAATCAGCAGAGGGAAGTGTGAGGTGCTTATAAAGTTGTTTTCTAACGTTTCCAGACACTAATGAGTGAACCAGGCAGAGCGTTTTGTTTGTTAGACTCGTGGCTGTTGTCAGATGGGTTAAAGTGGTGTTAAGCTTCTTCAGTCTGAAGCAAATTGGTGTTTTATGTGGAAGTTCAGAACTTGCCCCCATCACTACACTAGTTTGTTGCCTTGACAGACTCACTGGCACAGTGAGATCTCCACCGAGGAAACACTGATCTGTGCCGTTTTTTGGCTTCGGACAGAATTCCACCACCTCTAGAAACGGACTTTAGCTTGAAACGGGCTTGAGTTCCTCTTTAAATCCATTCCTCCTCCTCACCTTGGCTGCTGAAGACCTGGTCCAGCCCTGACCCGTCCCATGAGTCCATGGCGGAGTCCACACTGGGCACGGCGGTGGAGTCCACACTGGGCACGGCGGTGGAGTAGAGGGGGGACAGTTTGTTCGTGTTCAGGCTGTCAGTCAGGTCATCCTCAGGGTCGCTCAGCTCGTTCTCGGTGGTGTCCCCCGTCTCTGAGCGGCTGTCCTTCCTCTCCTCCAGATCTGCAAACACAGGGGAGAGGACACTCGTGCTGAATGTAGGTCACAGTGATGGGAAGGAAAGGAAGAAAATGAATAAATGTGCCAAATCTCCATATGACTTTCTATGTCACTGAAGAAAAATGAGCACTACCTCACTCACACCATGTAGCTGTCTGTTGGTGGAAAGTCAAGTTAACCTTTTTAGCCATATTATTATAAAAAATGTCAGAAAATGTCCCAGGAGTAAGTGCTTTTGCCCCTTTTACCAGGATGAGTTCAGCTTTATCGATATCTGGCAGTTGTTCAACATTACTATATGTGTATTAATGTAATAACAGTTGAAAGAGAAGAAAAACACAAAATAAAAGTGAAAAAGCACCTAAAAACCACTCGTAAACTACGGCGTTCTCTCCAAATCTCCTCCACTCTGCACTCGATACTACAGGCTCTGTGCCGGGTGCTGCAGAAATTTACCGTAATAATCCGAGATGGGTAGAAAGCGCAACTTCTGCTTTCAGGAACTGTTGGAATTTTTTCGATAGCACATGGAGTTCTGGAGATACGGTAATGAGCAGTCGAGTATGGAAGCATCGGTCTATGAGGGTTAGAACAATACTCTGGAATATTATCCGTGGCCATGGATACATTTTATGTCATCCTGTGGAATATTAACGCTAAAGAAACAGCATTTCCAGCTCAAAAGACGAGTCAGGTTTATGGAGATGCAAGCCCACTCAGAGAAAGGATCCATCTTTTTCAGTGGTTTAAGTATATGCAAGAAAAAAAGTGCTTTTACTTTAGTGTACTTTTGGCAAAAATGTGACATACTCGGGCTTTAGTTGTGAAATAACTGGTGTATTTTTGTACATGTCTAAAGGCCGCTACACACCACAGGATTTTTCAGTCTTAAACGATTTTTAAATGTGCGACAAAATGCGCCAAACACCACAGGCACGAGGAGAATCTGCAGAGACTTTAAATCTCCGCTCTCCCAGATGCAGCAGGATCTGTGTGTGGAGCACAGGATCTAAAGCTGTGAGGCTGTGATGGCCTCAGCTGTTTCCTGTCTACAGTAAAACCACTCGCTCTGAGACTCTGAAGTGTTCAAAGATCAGACTCTGCACTTCCACTTTAGACTCAAGTCAAAACTGTGGGATTATTATGTGTGAAATGTGGAGCAATACTTCAGATCCAGGATTTTTAAAGCAGAAAAGAGGAGATAAAGTCCACAGGAAGTAGAGTCACTGTGGCTGATCTGCAGCTTTACTCTGTGGACGTAAACAAACACCTGAGGAACAACTTTTGCCTTTTTACTTTTAAAGACGCTTCAAACTGGATTAATATCGCAGTTTTGTGGACTGGGGTCACTATTTGCAGAGGATAAATCTATGGATAATGTGGATGAGACGCTGCACTTTAAATGTTCCACTTTACATGAGGTGAGGAATAAAGTCTTTATTTTCGCTCTGTCCTGAGTTTGTTTGTTGCGTCTCTGTGTCCGTCGCTCCTCTGCCCCTGACTCTGTTTTATCGTCTGTTTCCGTCGCGTTGTTGATGTTCGGTGGTTCTGATCTGACACTGACTCCACACATGAGGAGCAGCGGCTTCAAAATCGAGAAGCCGCTGTCGGGTCAGAACTCCTCCTGCACTCGGGGAGAAGAAATCGCAGCCAAAATCGGGCAAATCCTCCTGTAGTGTGGTGGCGTTAACATCTCAAATGTAGAACTATACAAGATCATGATGAGGGAAAACCATTTAAGTTTCCTTGTGTAACTTTGTGGAGGATCTGCCTTGTTTTCATGGAGATGTCATTGTCATTTGTGCTGTAAACGGGTTCTTATCTCTGCAGATTTGACCCGTAACCTGTAATTCCAAGTTTAACGTCGCACTGTGGAACATTCCTGCTCCACAGTGACGCGCAGGGACGTTACTCTCGTCCAAAAAAGTTACACAATGCCCCTATAATGAACCGCGAACGGCCAGAAGGCGTCCACTGGAACAGAGCGTAGCTGCTTATAAGGGCAAGTCAGAACAGAGGGAGACACGGCGCATTCTCATATTTATTTTGGTCCCAGTTTCCAGATTGACAATCCTTCCACACTACAATGTTAGTCATGTGGGAGGTCACACGGAGATAAAGCAGCTGCTATCTCCTATTATTATACCCTGTGTGATGCAGGCAACTGTGCGGCCCCGGAATCCGGCTATAATGTACGTGCACATACACCAGTAATGACAAATGAGCAAACAGCGGTGGGGAGGGCGCGGGGAAAGTCAGGGGGCTGTTTATTCAGTGTAATATTACTCGTCTATAGTAAAAGAAAAAAAGAAAAAAATTGAGTTGGCAAGTTGAGATTTAAGTTTTTTTTTTATACAGAGTGTACATTTTGCATTAGCCAAGACTTCCTGTTGTCTTTCCGTCGTCACTTCCTGCGTCTCTCACTTTCCCCCGAGAACGACACAAACACAAACAAATCTGTCACAGAGAGAACACTCATATTCACTGAGTCACAGAGAGAACACTCATATTCACTGAGTCACAGAGAGAACACTCATATTCACTGAGTCACAGAGAGAACACTCATATTCACTGAGTCACAGAGAGAACACTCATATTCACTGAGTCACAGGGAGAACACTCATATTCACTGAGTCGAGTCCTTTAGTCCCACAGAAGCTGAAGCAGCAGCACAAGCAAAGAGCTGCTTTTTTCAGCTCTTACAGTTTATGCAAATGAGCCGTGAGGTTTTAAGTTTAGTTTCTGTAAAACATAAACAAATGTTTAAAGCTGCATTAAACACATTCTGATCTCACACTGATGAGGCTCTGTGGTGCTGATGGTTTATATGTTAAAGAGTTGAGTTTATTTATGCGGATTAGTAATAGTAATAACAATGATGATGATTTTAATATAAAAATTAATCAAATGTTAATTCTCCCGGTGATCGATTAAGAAAATCGAATCAAATGCCCATCTCCACTGTGGACCATATGAAACGCTTCCAGTTTATTCAGTGGAGAAGAGAGGATTTCACAACATGCTGTACGCTCAAGATGAGTCGAATCGATGAGTTTTATTAAAAAAAGTTTTTCGGGGGGAGGGAAAATCACCTAGTTCTACTTTGTGCATTGGCCTGGTGCAAAAAACCCGACACGACAGCGCTAATACTCCCTGCGCACACTCAGACAATGAGGGCATCACTGCCACCTACTGTAGTGGAGGAGCAATTACACTTTATTCTGATACGGGGAAAAAAAAGCCTGTTCCCTGAGGTCACACACTCCTCCCCCCGACATCGCACTATTCACCCGCTGTATGAGAAGGAAATTAAGAAGAACGACTTTAAACATGAAGGAATCACCCAGCTCTAGTCTACAGCGATCAGAGAAATGACTGGAGTAAGAGTAAAACATATTTGGAGAAACGACCTCGTGCAAAAGTGTCGCTCTGGAATTAACGTCTGATTTTTAACGTGAAATTAAACAGAAACTGGAGCTTTTCTGGTGAAGGTGGAGGTTATGCAACTGCTTGTCTCCGTGGTCTAGAATATTCCAGAGAATGACGTTAAACTGTTTTCATGTAAATTAACAAATTACGCCAGTGTAAGAATGCAAGTGTTTGTCTGGCAATGAAAGAAAAGAAAACATATGCAATAATAAATGTAGGAGGGAAAAGTTGCGTTCATTGATCCTCCTGAGACCCGAAGAAAAAAAGTGTATTTGCAGTGTATATTTTTGGGGGATTTTCTCTCTATTTGGAGGTAAATGAACTCCTTAGCGTTTAGATTTAGTTCATTTTATTTATAATTCTGTAACATGTCCTCTGTAACGGACGCCGGGGGCATTTTGGTGTTAAATCCCAAAAAAACACAATCAGCTTTTTAGATGCCCAACATCTCTGAGAAGCTTCTACAGTCGCCTCAAAGCGTTTTTAGACTTCCCTTTGTCACTGTGCAGCCACAAACT
Organism: Odontamblyopus rebecca; assembly: GCA_030686955.1. Lineage (NCBI taxonomy): Eukaryota > Metazoa > Chordata > Actinopteri > Gobiiformes > Gobiidae > Odontamblyopus > Odontamblyopus rebecca. The sequence continues at coordinate 41,610,662 of CM060656.1, read as the reverse complement.
AACTCCTATTGAGTTAGTTTTTCATCCTGGACATGACAGTGTCCTATAATCTCTCTGCCGAGGCTGAGGAACCTCGTCCCCACATTAAGAGTCCATCTCAAAACACTTAAGATAAGCTGTTTAACTCAATTTCGACTATAACGGAC
>CM060656.1:41478016-41608016 GCA_030686955.1 Odontamblyopus rebecca | reverse complement strand
TACAGGATCTAACCTCCTGGAGACAAACACCTTTAGACACCTGTGTTTTGCTGTTTTTTAGATGGTAAAAGGTGCAGATGTTATTGATCTGATGTGGCTGTTAAAGTTCAAGTCTGAGTCCATTATTACCCGGAGATTTCTCGCCTGATTTGCAGGTTTTAGAGTGAGACTGGAGGTGAGGTTGTGCGGTTCTTACTGTGTAGCTGCTTCTTGATCTTGAGCGTGACCGTCTCTCCTGCCATCTGCAGCAGGTGGATGGCTTCACTCAGAGGTTTGCCCTTCAGACTCACACTGTTAATGGCCAAGATCCGGTCTCCTACGTGGATCGCCCCCGTCCTGGAACAAACACAGGCACACGCTACGAATGAGTCAAATAAACGGGCACATTTAAAGGGCCTGTACTCCATTTTTTCCCCCGTGTATTTGAGCAGTGGAGGGAATTACCACAGCCATTAACCCTGACCCAGTAACGGACTCAATTAAATGGCCGAAACGCTGAAAACGAGATGATTTATGGACTTAAAACTGTGCGTGGTCTCCACCTATGACCTCACGATAAATCTAAAATGTCTTTGGTGCGGCTCAGATGCAAATAACATGACTAAAAGTTAAATTTTACTAAAGAGGATGACTAACACCAGGGTGAATGATGCAAAATACAACTGCAGGTGTGTGTTTTTGATGACGGTAGGAAAAAAATGCCAAAAAACAGGAAGAAAGGTGAAAATGCAAGACTATTAAAGAACATAAGAGAATAAATTAGACAGTGTAATTATAATCTATGTCACCCGTGGATCAATATGTTTAATTTATACATTTTAAATTGAAACGTTCATCTAAAAAACAACAAGAAGCAGGTTCACTGATTTCCACGTTAGAAAACGGCAGTGCCCAGTGGAAGCCGATGTCGCCGTAAACGCCATCACAACAAAGTGTCGGCACCTTCGATGGAGAGCTGTAGATCAGATTTAAAACAACATTTGTACCAATTCAGTTCATTTCTCGTTTTAAATTCAAGTTTATTTATATATGGCGCTTCACATAAACAAATACAGAGAAGAAATGATGGCCAAATGATTATGCCGGGAGTAGAAAATAAGTGATTAAAGATCGTTCAAACATGCACTTTAAATGAGAACGTCTGACAAATATAAAAGTCAAAAGCTCTGAAAAGTAAGTTTTGCATCATTGTTCTGCTATAAAAAGGGAGCGAGAAAAGACGTTGAGTTTGTCTCTTTATATTAATGCCTCGGGACAATTATTGACAGACGGTGTCGTACGTTTAAATCGAACACTGATCATCTGTAAGAAGGTGCAGCAAAGACTCACACAAAGCTTTTTTTTATATACTGTATTTTTCAGCCAAAAAATGCACAATGAAGAAGAAAAAACATATATAAGTTGCACTTTTTGGGGGAAATTTATATTATAAAATTAGAAAAAAACCCAAGAACTAAAGATTTATCTTGAAAGGCGAGTTATAGAAGTTCCAGTAATAAAAACAACCAAATAGAGAAGAATCCGTGTATCATTCGTTTGTTCGTTTTTCAATTTAGAACCAAAAATAAGAAAAATCAAAAAACAACTCTTTTCTTTATTATTTGTCTCTAAAACCAAAATGAAAAAACAAATAACGATTAGTTTTTTTTTTTCATTTTTAATTCATATATACGATTCACCTGTTTGGTCTATGGGCTCAGGGTGAAAAATGTAAAATATAAGTTGTAACTGAGGTTAAGTCAAAGGAACCACCACTTATAGTCCGAAAAATACGGTACATGTAACACATGTACATATAAATTCAGGCGTTAAGGGAAATGTATTATTTTAACGTCAGTAATGTTCTTATGACCCGTTTTTTCTTGAATCTGTTCTTACATGTTGTATTGTCTGTTGGTTCGGTGCTTCCCTGTGTCAGGTAGAGCTCGTCTGGCCAGAGTCACGGGTAAACCTGAAATCTTACAGCTGCTGGACGTCCACAACAAGAGAGTGATTTGCAAAGACCAAAAAATAATGGAAAGCCCTGATCACCCGCCGCTCTGTGAGGAGTTTAACCCGGGTCAGAACTCAGAGTGCTCAGACTTCCTTTATTTCTGAAGCCAAAACCATGACGAATTCTCTCTTTTAGCTCGGGGAAAATGCGGTTACAAACCTGTCCTTTTCTGCCTGTTTTTAAGGGAATGTTTGTTTGCATTGTTGCTAAGATTAAACTGTGATTATTGTGTTATTGAATGATTAAAACTGAATGATTGAATTGTATTGTATGTAACTATAATTTTCATGTATTATTATTTGAACCTCTATCCTCTCACTGTTTTTGTGTGCTGGGGTTTAGTGTTATCTGTGTTGAACTTTGACGTGACCGTTCTTGACTTACTAGTGACTAATCGCAGTCCGTAAGGTCACGTAAGGTCACGTAAGGTAATGTGTATCATGACTTGTCCTGTGTCCAAGGCCGTGCCGCCGTAAACGTGACCCAAGAGTCTGTAGACATGGATATAATCTCTATCTGTGTACACGTAAAACATTCATATGGCCTAACATTAGCCTCTTATCTCACACATAGGCAGTGCGGTGTGTGTGTGTGAGTGTGTGTGTGTGTGTGTGTGAGTGTGTGTGTGTGTGAGTGTGTGTGTGTGCATGTGTGTGTGTGTGTGTGTGTGTGTGTGTGAGTGTGTGTGTGTGTGAGTGTGTGAGTGTGTGTGTGTGTGTGTGTGTGTGTGTGTCCTCTTTGTCCTCTGGCTGCGCTCGACTCTTTCTATTTTAACTCGGGCTAAAGTGGGTCAAGATCAGAGCCTCCACCACACGTCTGTGCACGTAAACCCCACAGGTATTCGTTTAACGCCGAGCCAACGCGGGACAACGGAGCCGGACGGAGGCGGAAGATCAAAACGAAAAAAAACAAAACAAAAATATGATAAAGGACTGCGGAAGAAATAGTTTTACAAAGGGTTCGGTTATTTCTGGCAACAATGCTTCACGTACTCACACTTGTGTGACTTGTCCAGGGACCCGCTCGCCCAGAAGGTTTCACAGATCTCCATGGAGACTTGCAAGCCAAATTACTGGTTAGGTTTGTGGAGAGGTGACCCCCACTTGCAGTGAGAATGAATGTTTTTAAATGTATTGCTGAGGTGTTTGTGGAATCGCTCAGTCCAGGTAGGAACCAATGCCAAGGAGAAATTCAATCCAGAACTGAAGCCACGGTGGCCAGATTCATCAGCCGGCTTCACTTCATGGAAACCATCTGACCTTTCAACATTAGGACTGGTTCACTCGACGGTCGGCGGGGACTTTGTTGATTGAACCAGTCGCTGTTGTTTGGTGGTGACGTCTGTAACGCTCCGGACGCTCAGTGGAGTCAGAGTAATCCCGGCACAACAGCAAATCCCGTAGGCAGGAGGGCAATAACGTTTCCCCTTGATAAACTTCACCGAACATTCTCCTTGTCCTTGTCTCCTTCCTAAATCCTCGATGTCGGGAATCGTCGCCGACACAAAATGTCTGGCTTTGACTATATCAGGCGTGTGGCCCTCAGACCAATTGTTTTGGTCCTCAGGCTTCCAGGTAAATTGGCCCATACTCCTGCAACTTGTACTTTTTACTGCATTTAAAAAAAAAATCTACCTCGATCAAGCAAATGTCGTGTGTCCTTCTGAGGGTCTGAGCCTGAACAAAGGTCTGGAGGGTCGTTCAGACCTTTGAGGTTTTGACCCTCAGTCTATGACCCTCGATCAGCCTCACGCTCCTCTGTGTTTTAATACGTGGTCCTTGATGAAAAAAAGTTTGGACAACCCTGGTCTCCATCCGTCTGGACGATTTGTTTCCTGTCGGACACAAAAGGACCCAGAGGCGCTGGAGTTTGACCCGAGGGCTTCACCGCTGATTGGCCAGAACCCCGACTACAACTTCCGCTGACTTTATTCTGATTCGTGACCGAGTCGCTGGAGAGAAATGAAACTGAGCGGAGGCACTAGGGGGCGCGTCACGTTGACATCACTAAAAGCAGATGGGATCAGGAAGTAAAGACACAGAATCCCGTTTACCTCCACTGACTCTGCACCAAAACGCCTAAACTCTGTGCAGTCTGTGGTCTCTGCAAACGCTCGAATCGGGAGAAAGACAAATATTTAAAAAAAAAACATACAGAAAAAACACAACAAAAGTGGATCGACAAACTCCGGCTAAAAACAGGAGCAGAAACAGACGATGCTCGAGTTTGTAACAGTTCGGGATTGTGTCATTTATGAATTAATATTTTCAACGTTTTTTTGGACAGTTATTTAGCAGAAGAGCGTCGTAAGTGACGTAAACTGCTGCATTATGGGCCCAAACTCGTCACGCAAAAAGCTTTATGTGGTGCTAATTTTATCTCACTGCTGTGATTTGGACTTTTATTCATTTTGAAATCATTATTTTACGTTCTCCTGGTGCATCGGGTCATTTTAATCCTAAATAGTCATCTCTTCCAGGTTTTTAAAGTCTTTCATTTGGCTCAGTGTAACACGAGGATCATTTATTAAGTCCATTAAGTCCTCGCTGTCGCCCATTGTGCTGTTTTGAAGCGGTGTAAAAACACTTCCTGCACACCTGCTCTCACACACAATCAGATTCACACTTCACCATCCCAAAGTGGGTAAATGTGCGGTGTCGTGCGGTACCTCTCGGCCAGTCCTCTCCGGGTCAGTCCGGATATGGTGATGGGGTCAAACGGCTCCTCTGTGCCCGAGATGGTGATGCCCAGAGGACCTCCGTACCTCTTCAGCTCCACCGTGTAGATGATGCTGCCGGACGTCTCCTGCTCGTCTGTGGACAGGACGGAGATACCGAGTCAACGTCAGAGTGAAACAGTTACAGAGGTTTGGTCCTGGTTTAGTCCAGATTTAGACCTGGTTTAGACCTGGTTTAGACCTGGTTTAGACCTGGTTTAGACCTGGTTTAGACCTGGTTTAGACCTGGTTTGTCTGTAGTCTGTAGCGTTTAGTATCTATAGAGTGCTTTTGTCCTGTTAAGTCCTGGTTTAGTCTTGATTCAGACCTGGTTTAGTCCTGGTTTAATGTTGGTTTAGTCCTGGTTTAGTCCTGGTTTAGTCCTGGTTTAAACCTGGTTTAGTCCTGGTTTAGACCTGGTTTAGACCTGGTTTAGTCCTGGTTTATTCTTGATTCAGACCTGGTTTAATCCTGGTTTAATGTTGGTTTAGTCCTGGTTTAGACCTGGTTTAGACCAGGTTTAGTCCTGGTTTAGTCCTGGTTTAGTCCTGGTTTAGACCTGGTTTAGTCCTGGTTTAGTCTTGATTCAGACCTGGTTTAGTCCTGGTTTAGTCTCGGTTTAGTCCTGGTTTAGACCTGGTTTAGACCTGGTTTAGTCCTGGTTTAGTCCTGGTTTAGTCCTGGTTTAGACCTGGTTTAGTCCTGGTTTAGTCTTGATTCAGACCTGGCTTAGTCCTGGTTTAATGTTGGTTTAGTCTCGGTTTAGTCCTGGTTTAATCTTAGTTTCGTCCTGGTTTAATTTTAGTTTAGTTTTGTTTTAGACCTGGTTTAGTCCTGGTTTAGACCTGGTTTAGACCTGGTTTAGTCCTGGTTTAGTCCTGGTTTAGTCCTGGTTTAGAGCTGGTTTAGTCCTGGTTTAGTCTTGGTTTAGTCCTGGTTTAATCTTAGTTTAGTCTTGGTTTAGACCTGGTTTAGTCCTGGTTTAGTCTTGGTTTAGTCCTGGTTTAGAGTTGGTTTAGTCCTGGTTTAGTCTTGGTTTAGTCCTGGTTTAGAACTGGTTTAGTCCTGGTTTAGTCTTGATTTAGTCCTGGTTTAGTCTTGATTCAGACCTGGTTTAGTCCTGGTTTAGAGCTGGTTTAGTCCTGGTTTAGTCCTGGTTTAGTCTTGTTTTAGACCTTATTTAGTCATGGGTTGAACCTTGTTTAGACCTGGATTAGACCTGGATTAGACCAGTTTTAGACCCTGTTTTAGACCTGTTTTGGTCATGGGTTGGACCTGGTTTAGTCCTGGTTTAGTCCTGGTTTAGTTCTTCTCCGTATCCAGTATCAGTGAGTGAAAAACCCGACACACGAGGCAAACTCTGACCACAGATAAAAAAGGAAAAGTGTCCGTTTACACTTTAGATTTAAAGGTCCGACATTCCACAGAACTGACTCGTGAGCTTTAAGACATGTGATAATGTTCAGACCTGGAGTTGGGTTTTGTTTCACTCTCACATGTTTGAGTAACACTTTATTATCAGTTTGCCCACATCTCCAAACCTCAAAATGCTCCAGTCCACCGCGTGATGTCATGAAGTGGCTGCAATTTAGTCAGTTTGTTTTTAAAGTTTTTTTGTTTGTTTTTTTTTTCAACGCAAACTCTACAAGAAATGACTGAAAATCTCCACAAACGGCATCTCCAGCCACGAACGACCCCCTCACTCACGCGCTGCATCCACGCCGGGGCGCGACGGGCGAAGTGTCTTTCCCGACGGCACGAATCATTTTCAGTTTTCAGTCTGTTTCCCCGTCCCACGTCCTCGCCCGTCTCTCACCTGCTCACACACACACACACACACACACACACACACACACACACACACACACCTCTAAACTAGGTCAAAATCGCATCTCGTAGGATGAGAGAGACAGTTTCCATGGTAACGGGCAGCGCTGTGGTCACGTGACGTCCGTGGCCAATCGGGCGCCGGGACCGGGTCTCACGCCCATTACATAATACGGACACGAGGTTCTGGGGAATTTCCACTCCGCAAAGACACGAGACGTGACGACGGACGACCACAAACAAAAGAAAAAACAAAAGGAAAAAAAAAAATGTAGAAATGTTGAGCTAAATTTCAAATGAAAAATGCCACAATAATAAGAAAACAGAATTTTTTTTTTTAGCTTGAATTTTCAGTGGTAAAAAGCGAATGTCTGCTTGAAAAAATTAATAAAAAAGCGTTAAGACTCAGAATCTGTTGGGCGTTAAAGGTGCGTAGGCTGGTCCAAAATAATCAAACTTCTGGAAAAAATAAATTCTGTGAAGTTTCATTCGATTTCAGTCATTTTTACCACTGCTTTTATGGACTTTTCACAAGACGCAAATGTCATTATAACAAGAAGCAATGAAAAGACAACACAGTTCTGCCTCTAAACATATTCAAAATCCTTTATATTCAGTCTACAGAAAACACACGTGTGACGGGAGTCCAAAAAAACTCCGACTGTGGTCACACGTTTCGTTCATTTGAAGCTGTGCACAGATTTGAGGATCGTGAACTACCCTGGGAATTTTTCTGTGGTAAAAACTAAACCTCATCACCATAGAGGCTGTAGTCATACTTTTTAATCGTTTTTTCAGCATTCTGTTTCTATTGACTCATTATACAGTTGTTCTGCTTTAGATGACTGGAAATCGTTCCAACACCAGGAAATCGTTCCAACGATACTTCAGTTTGCGCAAAGACGACAAACCGGAAGTTAGGAAGGAACTGCGTAAACACAAATTTGAATTATTGTGTATTCATGTCATAGTCCGTATATATATATGTGGGCTAAGCTAACCCGTTAGCCGCCGTGTGCCAAACAGGAAGTGCTCCAGGAGGCTCTTCCGGCTCCTTCTCTCCCTTTTCCCATTGGGATCTGATCGTCCCTCTGTCCGTAACTCCAGCAGTGGCCTCGTTGTGTTGGTCTTAAAATGGTCACATGGAGCCGCTCTACACGATCCTTTTTTTTTCTGCTAAAAAATCCTGTTCATAACACAGATTCTGGCTCCAGATTCGCTCCTGTAGCCGCGGCATCAGGAGCCTCATTTGAGCGACGCTGAAGCTGTGGTGACGTCACACTCACTTCTTTTATACGGACTATAGTTTACGTCAAATAAACTAAACATGTGGTGGTAGTTTGGAAAATTGCAATTCAGAATGATTCATTTGTAGACGACTGTTGCTTTACACATGTAGTCTAAATATAAAGCATCTTGGACACGTCTGCATATGGACAGATTCTGATTTTTTTTTCATGCCATTCAAACTATTTATACTAATTACACTCAACAAAAATATAAAGGCAACACTTTTGTTTTTGCTCCCATTTGTCATGAGATGGACTCAAAGATCTAAAATTCATTCCAGATACACAATATTACCATTTCTCTCAAACATTGTTCACAAATCTGTCTAAATGTGTGATAGTGGCACTTTTGCTTTGCTGAGATAATCCATCCCACCTCACAGGTGCCACATCAAGATGCTCATCAGACACCATGATTAGTGCACAGGTGAACCTTAGACTGCCCACAATAAAAGGCCACTCTGAATATTTATGGGCCGATGGTGCAGATTGGAGCCTCGCTTCCGTCAGTCTGCCCCAGGGCAGCTGTGGCTACAATAGTAGTTTACCACCACCGGGTCTGGAGTGAATGAATAATGCTGTAAAGTGTCTTTGAGTGTCCAGAAAAGCGCTGTATAAAACTGATGCATTATTATTATTATTTCCAGAACAGCTGTTTTGTCAGAAGTTCTAACACAGAATGTAAATGTTACACAGGTTCCAATGATACTTCAGGCTACACAAAGACAAACCGGAAGTTAGGAAGGAGCGAGTAACACATCAACACAATAAACATTTGAATTATTGTGCGTTTATGTCAAATTAACTAAACATGTGGTGGTAGTTTGGAAAATTGCAATTCGGAATGATTCATTTGTAGATTATTGTCAGTCTGCCACACGTTCGCTTCACATTTGTAGCCTAAATATAAAGTGTATTGGATTTGTGTGAATATGGAGAGATTCACATTTGTTTTTCATTCCAGTCATAATTTTCTACAACAGTTCATGTGTTTTGTCAGAAGTTAAAATTATTGAAATCAAATGAAACTTATTTTCTCCTCCAACTGGAACAAAAAAATAAATTAAAAAAATCCAAAAGCTGAAGTTTTGTTTTGAGCATTATTTTGTGGACCACCTTAGACTGCGTAACTAAAACTGCAGTGGGGCCACCACCTTCTCGTTTCCATGGAGACGTCGTTGCTCTGCCTGGAATGTTCCACAGTGTGACATTAAACAGCTCCGCTTTACATTTACTCAATTACAGGTGGTTTTAAAATTCCTATAAAAACAGAGATTCTTACTGTGAAGAGGAATTCTGACCAACTGATTCATTTTGACATTTCTACACATTCGTCACATCTCACCGTTTACACAACATTTCACTATTACGAGTGTAACTGTTGTTATTATTAATATTTTGTATTTTTTATTCATTATTTTTTCATATTGTCTGTTTTTTAATATGTTTTTATTTTGTATGTATATGATTGTTATATCCATCCATCCATCCATCCATCTTCTCCCGCTTAATCCAGTTGGGTCACAGAGGCAGTTTGCTGCCCAATACTCATAGCACCTAACCCCCCTATGAACCCCTCTGCAGGTGGTGAACCCACAGGAGGGTGGACAACATGGTCCTTGATGTTAGTTCAGTTGCTGCATGTTTTAGGTTGATGGGGGAAACCGGAGCACCCGGAGGAAACCCATCCAGACACGGGGAGGAACATGCAAACTCCACACAGAAAGGCCTGGGCGACCCGGGGATCGAACCCGCAACCTTCTTGCTGTGAGGCCTGAGTGTTGCCACTCAGCCACCGTGCCGTTATATTATTATTAAAATATTAAATTTGATGTGTGAAAAAATAAATACATAATTGTGCACATAGACTGTGATTTATATGGAGAAAAATGAGTGAATAAACAGTTTCCTCAGACTGAATCCTGCTTCAGGAACTGTCACTGATGAGCGTGAAGTGATAGAGCCACTTTTAAAAAACGCTTTAAAGACATTTGACAGAAAATCTTTATCTTTTCATCATTGCCTCACACTTCAGAACTATAATATCTTAAGTTTCTCTCCTGCTCTGTGTGTCAGGTCTTAAATGGACTCCAGCTCTTTCTGCACAGTCCAGGACTAGAGGTGAGGAACAAGAGTCTGTACCAGAGGCGACTGTGCTGCACCGACACTACAGACACACAACATTCAGACACTACAGACGCACAACATTCAGACACTACAGACGCACAACATTCAGACACTACAGACACACAACATTCAGACACTACAGACGCACAACATTCAGACACTACAGACGCACAACATTCAGTCACAGGAGTTTTCTGTCAGGGGAGAGAAATCTGGAACATCGAGCTGCAGTAAGAGACTCGACCACATTCAGAACGTTTAAAATCATCTGAAACGACGGCTTAAGAGAAACTGTGATCACTAATGTTCTGCTTTTACATAAATGTCAGTGTTGTTTTCATTTATTGATTAATCACTGCATTTCTGCAGCGCCTTTCCTGACGCCCAGAGCTCTGTTCAGTTCATTCTTCATTCTCTCCACACTCAGTGGTGTAAACTCCTGTAGCCACAGCTGCCCCGGGGCAGACTGACAGAACCGAGGCTCCAATCTGCACCATCAACACACACACACACACACACAAACACACAGACACACACACACACACACACACACACACACACACTCACACACACACACAGTTTTTTGTGATCATTTGTCTCCGAGTCGTGACCAGAAGCTGCTGAGCATCTGAGCTGTGACAGGATCCGGCTCTGAGCGGCCGCTGTGGCACATGTCAGGACTGTGTGTGATTCTGCAGTTTTCACATGTTTGTCCTGTGATTCGTCATTGACAGTTTGTTGGTTGTGTGAAGTTGTTTTCTGTTGCTTCTCTCTGACCTGCAGGAACTACACACAAGTCGCCTTTGGGCTCATTCTGGCGTATTTACAAGTTTATGTTCATGACTGTGCAAAAAAAAAAAAAAAAACTAAACTAAACTAAACAGTCTTTCTATCAGAATGTTTGTTTGTATAGGTATTTTTGAGATATATAACTGTATAAATGTAAGGTAGAGCTGTTTAATGTCACATTGTGGAACATTCCTGGCAAAGCAATGACGTATCCACAGAAACAAGCAGGTGACGGATCCCCAGCCAAAAAAGTTACACAGTGCATCTTTAAATGTATCACGTTTCTGTAAAACACTTTATCTTTTCTCTTTGGGGGGCAGATTTTATTGAGCTGCAGCTAAAACACATCCGGGGACCAGAGTCTTTAACCGTCTGAAGAACGAGCTTCGTCTGGACAACAGCACCACCTCGTGGCCGCAAAAAGACACTGCGCCTTTTCTATTACGTAACTACGCCTCTGGGAAGACAATGAAGTATAAAATAGTGCAATAAAAACACGATACGAGTCCAAACCAATCAAATCAAACGGTTTTAAAGGAGCTTAGTGTCATTGTTCTGTGTCTCTATGAAGAATTTACCATCTGCATGTTTTTACTGCTCCAAAATCCCCTGGAAAACAAATTTTTACTGTATGAGCACCAACTTCACCACAGCTCTGACCTGACCTGGAGATTAATGTCAAACTGCGGAACATTCCAGGCAAAACTACCACATTATAAAACAAGCAGGAGGCAAACCCTCCGTAAGAAATAATAATGTGCATTAATGACGTCTGTGAAATATCTGAGCCAATGAAATGTGTGATTTTTGCTGATGATACTAATGTAATTATAATAATTATTACATGAATAGGCTAAAACATAGTTTTATAAAAGCTGATGATCGTTAAATTTAAAAATAACTAAACTCATGTAATTCAGAAATCGTAAAAGTCTCACATCTGTCCAAATCACCACTGCTAACACATGGATTAACAGAGCTGAACAAAATGTATTTTAGGGAGTTATAATAGATGGAAAATGTGACGCAAACCTCATAGAAATGTGTTTTAGTGAAATGCAAAAATGCCACTGTTTTTACGAGATGATTCAATGTAAAATCCACGTTTCTGCTGCACACATTCCCACAAATCTGTACAACTTTCATTTTCAAACCACATCTGTGACGTCCTGCGGCTCAAAATGACCCAGACGAGCTGAGAAGAAAAGGAGCGAGTGCAGAGAGTGTAACGCTGTGGCTCTTTTTTGCCTCTTGCACTGGTTTTCCTCGGGCCTAAATGTGCAGGTTTGTGCGAATGAAACGAAACACAACTCCAGCTCTGTTTGTGACGAGGAAACATTAGAACACAGACCAGAAAATAGCGCAACATGGGACCTTAAGCTGCATAATTATAAAGTGTAAAAAATAAAAGTGCATTTGTTTTTCGCACCGTTTATATTCAGGCATTAGTTTATCAGGGATTAGAGAAACACGCACTCACCACGAGAGCTGTTCGTACACACTGATACTGCACAGTTTGAAGCCTAAAGGAAAAAACTACACCAAACGTAAGAGCAGCAGCAGCAGAACACTCATAACCAGTGTTCTGAGGCTGTATTTTCAGTGCGTCTTTACTCTCCAGCCCTGTGCAGAGGCAGACGTGGGGTTTACCGGAGTTGTCCTCGTCCTTGCGTATCTTGAGCTTCACCAGCTCCTCACACTGCTGCAGGATCTGCTCGGCGTCCTCCCTGGAGCAGCTCTCCAGACGGATGTTGTCTATGGCCAAGAGCTTGTCCCCGGGCTCCAGGGTCCCCGTTCTGCAAGAGAAGAAGAAGAAAAACACCCAGAGTCAGACAGGAGGGGACGGGGGGTTAGACATATATACAGGACAATCAGAAAATGTTCAAGATTCTTTTTCTTTGTCATGTGCAGGCTGCAATGAGAAGAACCGGTCACTAATATTCCAGAAGTACTAATATCTGCAATAAGTAGAACTGGTAAAAAAAAGTGTTTGCAAATATAAGGGACATAAGTAAACAATATAGTAAAAAATATAATAAAATACAAAGATGCAGGTGGGACGAAATAAGGTGTAGGTGGAGTATTTCACAGGTGCACGAGGACTGTGGAGACGCAGCAGAAAGGACGAAAACACAGGCACAAAGGCGAGAATATTGTGTTTACGCCGTGTGGTCCGTGTGCAGCAGCAGGTCAACGAGGAGCTGCCGCTAAAGCAGAACCACACGAGTCAAAATGAGCTTTTCCCTTAAGTTTGCGTTTAGCTCAGGTTTTTATCTTATGTGAAACGACTACGGCTTCACTGAATGTGGTTGAGACCAAACCCTGTTCATTATTAACGCGTCATTATTTTAATTCTATGATGTAATACACGACATAGAGGGTAAATAATGTGCGCAAGAAAGATACAGAGTCCAGGATTCTAAAACTACTAATCTAATGAAGTGAGCGCGGAATGAAACCGGTGCTTTGATTCAGTGGAGACTTTGATTCAGTCCTTCTCTAAAAGTGGAGGAGCCCGGTTTAGTTTTTCCCTTTTAGCCCGATTTATTTCCATGCATCAAAATCCCACCTGTGTTCCTCTGACTTTAAAAACGTCAGAAAATGTCCCAGGAGTCAGTGCTTTTGCCCCGTTTTACCAGAACAACTTCAGCTTTCAATATGTGGCAGTTGTTCAACATTACTGTGTGTGTGTTAATGTGGAATAACAGTAGAAAGAGACAAAATAAAAATGAAAAAGCACCGAAAAACCACTTGTAAACTCCCGCCGCTCTCTCCAAATCTCCTCCGCTCTGCACTCGACACTACAGGCTCTGTGGCCGGTGCTGCAGGAATTTACCGTAATAACCCTTTATGTGTAGAAAGCGCAACTTCTCTGCTTTCAGGAACTGTGGGAGTTTTTTCGATAGCGCCCGTAGCTCTGGAAATACGGTAATGAGAAGTGGAGCGTGGAAGCTGGGAGTGCGGACGCTCCTGTCGGTCTGTGAGGGTCAAAAAACCATTTAAAAGAGGAGACAATAAAAAGAAAACCTGGTGGAGCGACGGTGACGCCCTGAGCGCAGAGCGTGAGGGGCCGGAGGTGTAGGTCAGAGGGTGTGGGGCACTTCCTCCTCCCCTTTTCAAACCTGCAGGTCTGTATCCTCGTCTGTATCATCATGTTCTGTGACTCGTATAAATATAGAACGATCTCACTAACTCCTCCTAAATGTGCAGCGTTTGTGTGTTAAACATGACTTCTGTCCAGCGGCTCTTCTGAATCATGTGTCTTCTGCTGAAATCTGATTGAATTAAATGCCTATTATCTTTGTGTGGAGTTTGCATGTTCTCCCCGTGTCTGGATGAGCTTCCTCTGCACTGCAAAAAAGGATTTTCTATCATAGTTAAACTGACTTGAATTAAGCAGAAACAGCAATTTTAAGATTTTTTTACTGAATAAGATGAGATTTTTTTTTACTTGTTTCAAGATATTCATCCTGATTTATCTTATCTCGATATTACAACTTATTCTAAGCACTTTTTATATTAACTCAGTCCAGGTTAAGCCTCTTTAACTTCCTTCTCAAACCAATAAGGGGAAAAATCTTGTCATAAATACTTGAAACTCGTGTTTTCTGCTTAGAACAAGATTCAGATTTCATCTTGTTTTAAGAAAACTTGGTAAGTGAAAATTTCTTACTGCACTGGCAGAAAATTTCACTTAAAATAGGCATTTTTACCTCAAAATTGGTATTTTTTTCTTATTTTTGATAGGCCTGTTTTACTGTGTGGGCTCCGGTTTCCCCCATCAACCCACAAAATGCTCCAGGAGAACGGCTGATAGCGAATTGTAAGTCAATTAAATACAATCAATCAATTCAAATACTGTAATACAAGACTAAATACAAATAAAATACAAGACTAAATGCAATCATTTAAATACTGTCCCACTTTAACTGTGGCTTTTAAATCGTACTTAATGAGTTCATGTTGTTGTGAGGCGACTCTGAGTGTCCAGGAAGGCGCCTGATAAATAAATGTATTATAATTATTTAGTATCATTGTAAATGTGTCGCTCTGACGCTGAACTTTGTGCACTAATAAATGGAGAATAACTGTGTGAATGTTTTACAGGCACTGAACTAAACCTCACTGAAAGGCTCTTATGTTTATCAGGGTCTTGTGTTCAAATGAGCAGCTCTTTGGTGTTTTCGTTTAGTAAAGAGGAAAACGGTTGCAGAGCCCTGGTGGAGGCTCTAAAGCAGGCATGTCCAAACTATGGTCCGGGGGCCAAATGTGGCCCTCAGACCAATTGTTTTGGCCCTCAGGCTTCCAGGTGAACTGGCCCAAACTACCGCAAGTAGCACTTTTTACTGCATGTTTTTGAAATCTACCTTGATTTAGTGAGTCCTTTTGAGGGTCTAAGCCTGAACAAAGATCTGGAGGGTCATTCAAACCTGTTAGAAATGCACTGAGTTGAATTACTTACTGTTTTGACCCTCAGTCTATGACCCTCGATCGGCCCTCACGCTGGTCTGGGTTTTAATATGTGGCCCTGGATGAAAAAAGTTTGGACACCCCTGATCTAAAGTCTCTGCTCCCACACAGTTAAAGTGGTGTTTGTGCACGTGGTCCGTCACACTGGGAGTGAAAAGAGACGAATGATTCTATGATGTGACACGTGTGCAGTGAGTTTGTGCACTGAACTAAGCCTCACTGTGCAGGAGAAGCTCCGTAAAGCCTTTGCAGAGGCTCCCCGGTCCCGCAGATCGTTTCCTCCACACATTTAGCTCAAATATTGTTTCACGAAGTCTCACTTTGCCCTTCACTAATGGCATCACCTGCATCGCCATTAACTCTGGAGTGTGTAATCGCTCTCACGTCTGCAGGAGCATAAATACCTGTGGGCCATGCTGCCTTTCTTTATGTCAGAGATGATGAGGGGCTCCCCTTGTTTCTTGCTGGCTGTGAAAGAGCAAAACATTAACTCAGGTAAATGACTGTGTCGGATATGAAGCCTCACACACAGGTCAGATAAAAGTCCTGCGATTTATCCTTAATGACAAAAACACCGTCCATCATGGGCAAGATGTTTATGTTATAATTTAATCTTCTGCTTCTCGAGACGATTCACAAATCAGAAGCAGAATCAGCCTCACGTGAGCTTCATTTGTGGCGGCAGCTACTGAAATCCACTGAGTTTAAACCTGAACGGTCTCTGCCTAAACCCCAGGATCTTCAGACAGTCCTGAGTCAGTGCTAGTGCAGCCTCTGCAGCTCAGGGAGGGAGTTCTGAGCTCCACATGAGGCCGGGACCGAAACGGAGAATGAGACAAACTTGTGTTGTGTTGTGTTGGTGGTTTTCAGACTGTAGAAGGTGATGATGTCACAGGAAGAGACGGATTTATGACACTGTGCTCTGAGGACATAAAGGATTTGTCTAAACATCTGACAAACGCACAAACTCACACATGAACAGACAAATACAATATACGTTTACATTAGAGAAGGTCAGAATATTGTATTTTCTGAACAGAGCAGCAGATCAGGACAATCTGTGAGAAGAATTCAGAATTTTTAAGAATTTCTTCTGTGTTAATAAAATCTTGTTGAGATACGTCGCACCTGCAGAAACCCAAACATGTTACAACATCCATCCCCAGTAAAAGCTGCTCCAGAAGCCCATTTCCACCAGTAAATACAAAATAAAAGTCTCACAGGAAGTCTTTTAAACTAAGAATTATGAGTTTTAAAGTCATAATTACCTGTTTTAAGGTATAATTCAGCAGACAGCAAAGGCTTTTAGATGTGATGTCGTGTGAGTTGACAGAAGAACTTTAGAATTGGCTTCGCAACAAATGAAATCCTGCATTTACTCGAACATTCACGGGGATTCACGCCGAGCAAACGCACCCTTGAACGGATTTTAAGCAAAAGAGGCGGAATAAAAATAAAACGGACGTGACTGAAGTGGCAGCAGCTATAAAACGTGTAACTGTTAGTGTAAAACTCATAATTCTGACTTTAAAACGAGTAATTATTAGGTTTAAACTCATGATTATTCGTTTAAAACTCGTAATTATGACTTTAAAACTCGTTATTATGACTTCTTGTGAGACTTATTTCTTTTTTCCCGGCAGAAATGTGCTTCCACAGGCGGCGGACAGTTCCTTTTAATCTCCTAAAGCCCATATTCCCTCAGACCGTTGCAGAGCGCAGACTGAACTCCAGGGGGCGCTGTTACTCCGCTCAGCAAACCTCTCATGTCTCTGTTTAATGTGATTCATAAAACATGCGCCGTGGCCCTGCTCTGATCGAGGTCAGGACTGCGAGGACCAGATCAGACTCACACGTGAATAATTTATCTGATTTCTGATGAAGACGTTTTCAAAATGCAAAACTGTGTGACGCAGCGTGATGCTCCGTCTTAAAGTCGTCCCTGCACCTCTCAATTTGCCTGATATGAAGCATGTAGAAGCTTTACTGGCTTTGTAATTTGTCTGTTTACATCTGAAATTAAAAATAAAAAAAGCTAAAAATAAGGAAAATACACAGACGACCTGGATTACAGATAGAAATATACTGAAATCAGTCATTTTTTCGTATTTTATCGCTTCATTTATAGTTATTCCTTCGCCGGAGATGTTCCAAACGGTGCATTTACACTTATCCATCTCCACGGTGAGCAGGAGTTGACACCTACAGGCCCAGTGACAGGTCAGATCTGCGGAGAGGCGACGCTGCTTCCAGTAAGAACACGTGGTTTTCATCGTGGGCCTATTTTGTAGCAATAAAAGCGCCTGTAAACTGATAATAACACCCCCCGAAAACCTCAGGCAATTTCAGTACATTTCTCCTCGCCTGGATTTTTTTTTATTTATTTATTTTTCTTTTAAAACTGCCCCTTTTACCCCTAATGAAGTGTTCTACCTCCTTTTGTTCAGTCCAACCTGTTATTTCACAATCTGCTGCTGTAGTTGTGTCATGAGGCTGTGAGAAAAGCTACAGGACCAGAAATAGAGATGAAAAAAGAAACAGAAAATAAAATTCACACTGTTTATACAAAACCCACAGCAAACATGTAGAAACAACTTTTTGGACATAAAAATGCTTAATTTATGGCCTTAGCTACAAAAATGCAAAATAAGTAAATTAAAAATCTCCTTATTGCCCTAAAAACAAAAAAAGTGCAGTGGCTCCATGACTTTCCTGGTCCAGTCCTGGAAACAGCTCCTGTCAGGTCCAGGGCCAGAGCCACAGCACTTCTGCATTTCCAGGGTGGAAATTACATTTGGATTTGTTCATTTGGACTGAAATAAACCTTTAAATAAAAATAGAAAGAGATGCACAATTACACACACCAAGATGTGTCATTTTCCATGTGTGTGAGAATTAACTCCACTTAGAGCGACTTTTTCCCTCGTTATAAACACACACAGTCAGAGGAGTCGACCATCTTGACTCACTTCACTCTTTGGCAAAGTTTGGCTCGATCAAAATGGACGGAGCGCATGAGTTTGGGGAAAACAAAGTTCCTGTTGGACACTCGTTTTGCTCCCGTCATCACACAGCGTGAGTGTGACGTAGGATAAAGCCGCAGAAATGTACGGAAACCTCTATGTCTGCACTTTCAGAGGGAAAAAGGACGTTTCTGTCTGTTACCGTTAAAGTTCTGCGGTTATAGAAACATATTCCTCTGAGTTGTATATGATGTCGTCGAGTCTTCAAGTGTTAAATACAAGATATGTTCAAAGCTGCACTGTGTAACTTTTCTGGAGTCCGTGTCCTGTCCGTCTCCATGGCGACGTTCATGCTTTGGTTTAAATTGTCCACAGTGCGGCATTAAAAACTCATCTGTCTCGCGTTTATTCGACTCCAGCTGTTATTTACGGCTCAAAAAACATCTTTTAAAAAGCGCAAATTCTCGCTGCGAGCGGCAAATCCGACCTGTAATTTGGGACCTGCAGGTTTCCACGGAGATTCATGAGGTTATGGCAACACCGTGGGACATTCTAGGCGCATTGGAACATTAGGAGCTGTAACATGTGGACGGAGGGGACCCGGCTTATGTTTAAAGTCAGATCGTTCTTTTTTTTTTAATTTTGAGTCAATTTCCCGGCAAGAAATGACAAAGAAATGAACGTATTACAGTAAGAATGACAATAAGTTTCTACTTCCTTCTGCTCCTTTTCGTTCATAATATTTAATTTGAATGTCGGGCTGTGATAATTGTTTTTTAAATGAATTAAATAAATAATAAAAAAAATGAGAGAATCTTACCGCTGATGGTGAGGCCGAGCTCCACTCCTCTTTTCTTGGGCAGCTTCACGTGGAAAGTCCCACTGCTCGGGACCACGGACTCTGGAACCAAACACAAAATTCGTGTTTGTGTTTGGCTTAAAGTTGCACTGCGTAACTTTTCTGCTGGTCTTCACTGTCGTGTCATGTGCTCCACTGTGTTTTTAAACTCCGCACACCTTCACTAGAATCATCTGGATCATGTCAGCTTTGGAAATCTGCCGGTCCGCGTGTCGTTCGCTCGTTTTTCAAATAAAACCAAAAATAAGAAAATGAAAAAAAAAGACTCTTCTCTTCATTATTTGTCTCCAAAACCAAAATGAAAAAACTGATGAATATTTGTTTTTTTCATTTTTTGATTTTGTGTTTAAATGAAGAAAAAACTGATAAAGTTTCCTGAACCAAACTCCTGGTCCTGAAATCCAGTGTGGAGCATCTGAGTCTAAACCAGGACTAAACCAGGACTAAACCAGGACTAAACCAGGACTAAACCAGGACTGAACCAGGACTAAACCAGGACTAAACCAGGACTAAACCAGGACTGAACCAGGACTAAACCAGGATTGAACCAGGACTGAACCAGGATTAAACCAGGACTGAACCAGGACTGAACCAGGTCTAACCCAGGTCTAAACGAGGTCTAAATCAGGTCTAAACCAGGATTGAACCAGGTCTAAACCAGGACTGAAAGAGGTCTAAACCCGGACTGAACCAGGACTGAACCAGGACTAAACCAGGACTGAACCAGGACAGAACCAGGACTGAAAGAGGTCTAAACCAGGGCTACACCAGGACTGAACCAGGACTGAACCAGGATTAAACCAGGACTAAACCAGGACTAAACCAGGGCTACACCAGGACTGAACCAGGACTGAACCAGGACTGAACCAAGGACTGAACCAGGACTAAAAACCAGGGACTGAACCAGGGACTGAACCAGGTCAACCAGGACTGAAGCAGGGACTAAAACAGGACTGAACCAGGACTGAACCAGGTCTGACCCAGGACTGAACCAGGACTGAACCAGGACTAAACCAGGAGTAAACCAGGACTGAACCAGGACTGAACCAGGATTAAACCAGGACTAAACCAGGACTAAACCAGGACTGAACCAGGACTGACTGAACCAGGACTGAACCAGACTGAACCAGGACTCTAAACCAGGACTGAACCAGGACTGAACCAGGTCTAAACCAGGACTGGAGAGCAGGACTCTGAACCAGGACTGAACCAAGGACTGAACCAGGACTAGGACTAAACAGGACTAAACCAGGACTAAACCAGGACTGAACCAGGACTACCAGGACTCAGGACTAAAAAGACTAAACCAGGACTAAACCAGGACTGAACCAGGACTTAACCAGGAAAGAACCAGGACTGAACCAGGTATAAACCAGGACTGAACCAGGACTAAACCAGGACTAGGACTGAACCAGGTCTAAACCAACCCAGGACTGAACCAGGACTGAACCAGGACTAAACCAGGACTGAACCAGGACAGAACCAGGACTGAAAGAGGTCTAAACCAGGACTAAACCAGGACTGAACCAGGACTGAACCAGAACAGAACCCAGACTGAAAGTGGTCTAAACCAGGGCTGCACCAGGACTAAACCAGGACTTTACCCAGGACTAAACTAACCAGGGGGTTTAGTCCGGATTCAGTCCTGGTTCAGTCTTAGTTTAGACCTGGTTCAGTTCTGGTTTAGTCCTGATTATCCGTTTTTTTTTTCATTTTGGTTTTGGAGGCAAATAACGCAGAAAAGAGTTGTGTTTTCATTTATATTGAAAAACAAATGAACGAATGACACACAGATCACCGGTGTCCACTCACCCAAAGATAAAAGCACTAACCTGAAAGCACCACTTCATGACATCACAAGGTGGAACAGAGCATTTTGAGCTTTGGAGATGTAGACAGACTAAAAAAACACAGCTCCAGGTCTGTTTATGACCCGACTTAAAGCTCCTCAGAGTGGATTTTGTGTCATATTCATACACGACCTTTAACTGTCGCCAAACCGCCTGAACACAGCTCCGACTTTGAAAAGTTTGAGAGAATTTGTCCCGTTCTGGGTGTTTTTGGTGTTGGCGTTGTGATGAGATTGAAGATGTCGGCGCTGTCCCCCAGTGCTGCAGCCCGAGGTAAAGATTGCACCAACAGAAAGACCCGAGCTGTGTCACTATATTTCATCATTAAAACACAGAGAATTAAAGGTAACGACTCACAGGGAACAGTCAGCTTCTTCGGATGATTCGTGTGACGACAGTTCCCTTGTTCCAAGCGGATAAGACAGAGGTGGGTTAAGGTAAATACCCAGAAATCCTTGGAGGAGTCGTGTAACGTTGCTGAAGTAGACGTTCGTTTTAGACTTGCAAGAAAATACTGAAGGTTAAATGTTCTATATTACATAAAACTGACTCTTGTGAGATTTAAGTCATGTTATAATGTTGTTTCCTCCTCAAAAACAGACCTGGAGTTGTGTGTTTTGCTTCATTCACATGTTTGAATAACTCTTTATCATTAGTCTGTCCACATTAAAACTGAAAATGCTCTGCTCCACCTTGACCTGCAGATCTTGAACTCGTCTTGCTCAGGACTGGACATTAGGGTGGAGTGAAAAAAACTCTTTTTTTCCAGGAAACGTAGAGTTAAATTTGTCAACTGGACCAAAGTTTTGATAGAAGACGTTTCGCCGCTCACGAACTGAAGAACTGAAGAAGCAGCTCGGAAAAGTTTCTATCAAAACTTTGGTCCAGTTGACAAATTGAACTCTACGTTGCCATGGACGCTGCCTGGACAAATGAGGGTTTCTACACACTCTTTTTTTCCAGGTCATTTTTGGATCGTGATAAAAAGTTTCCGACGCATTCAGCGAGTAACAAAGCAAAAATGTAGACATTTTCAAGCAGATCGCAAAATCACAACAGAACAGAGGTCACTAAACACAGTTATAATCATTTTTACAAAATTAACTTGTCCATACTAACATGGTAACTATTAGGAACCATCTCTTTTAAAGAAAAACACATGTGAACTCTTCATATGTAAAAAATCATGTTTAGTGTCAAATTTCACCAATTTAAATGAAAAATCGCAAATGCTGAAAAAACACTCAATTTTGTAAAATGTCTATACTTATTTTACCGTTCAGAAAACAAACTACTAACAGTACAAGTGATAAAAATATTGAAAAAGTTAAGCATGTGTGATCTACAGACTATGTGGAGATTTTTTTTATCAATTTTTGCCATTTCTGATCAAATTAAATAAATCATCACGATTTTCAGACCCGCACACTGTAAATAAATATAGACATTTTACGTAATTGAGTGTTTTTTTTCAGCGTTCGCAATTTTTCATTTGAAAATGGTGAAATTTGACACCAAAGCCAAACATGAACAAATTGATCGTTAATTCCCCCGAGAATCGATTAAGGAAATTTAATCAAACTCCCATCCCCAGTGTGAACTACTTAAATTTAACGGTTTATCTCCCTCAGTGACGCCTTCAGATTTTCCATCAGTGACGGAGAAGATTTGTTAAGGCGACCTCTGGTACGCAGTCTTCATTTTACCGACGATCACATTTACTTCAGTGGGTTTTACCACAGTCGTTCGACAAACGTCGTCCTGGTTTGTGATGTAAGCGTGAATAGAGCTTATTCTGGACCAATCAGGAGCCTTTTTTTCCAGCGGACGGCTCCAGATGAATCCCTTCAAAAACCTTAGCTCTTGATTGGCTCTTTGGTATGAATCAAACACGTGGTAATCCAAATATGGACTCGGTTCCAAACGGCTGGCCTCAAATCGATTGGCTAGAACACGGGCGTCAAACTCATTGTGGTCCGGGGCCGTATGCAGCCTACTTTGATCCCAAAAGGGCCGGATCAGAAAACTCAGTTCTCTCTTCAAGTTATTGTATTTTTCTCCGTGTCTTGTAGTGGTGTTTAAGATTATATTCCTCGAGCAACGCCACTTGTTCCAAACACACTGAGCACAGATTTCCCATTCACCTCTGTCAACAAATAAGAATTAGACTATTTTTCTTGGGAAATCCTGAACTCAGCATCTGCTTTTCTCATTTTTTGACATTTTGCTGATGAGGGTCACGGTCGACAGTCAAAACGATCGTCCTTTAAGAGCGTTTGGAAAGAGGAAAGTCTTCATTTGTGCTGCTCTGGTGGGAGTCGCAACGTACAGAAACGCCGGAGACGCTGCTATGCTAAACGGTGCAGAAAATTAACTGAAAAATCTGAAAATTTTAAGTATTTTAATAGAAAAATCAGCCGAGGGCCAGATTAAAGGTCTTGGAGGGCCGGATCTGGCCCCCGGGCCGCATGTTTGACACATATGGTCTAGAACATAATGCGTCCCTTAGTCCACGTCTACAAACTAACACGGTCCAACACCTGTGAGACAGAACTCTAAAGAACCGTTCCTCACCTGCTACGTCGAACTCTATCTCCAGTGCGACTTTGTTGGTGAGCGCGGCGTCTCTGAGCAGCTGGTTGGCCTCCTCCAGGGTCCCGTCCTCCGTGGGGATCCCGTTTATGGACAAGAGCCTGTCCCCGACCTGGAGAAGACCACACCTGCAGGACACAGGGGTTCAGGGACAGTGCACAACGACACATGAACCGAGACGGAAGGAAAGACGCTGGTGCAGGTTAAAGCGTGAACACTCATTCACGCCTGAGGTCCCTGAGCAGGTTGGTGGAAATACTGAGAGCACAGATCCAGTGTATAAATATAAACTGACCAAACATATATAAAACAGATATTACTTTGGGTTAGTGTTGAAATATTCTAAAAACAGCATAAACTAGACACAAAAGTGCATGCACTCTTCACCCTGTATCAAGGTCTATTCCACTCATTCATTCACATCACACTCGTCCATAATGTGCACAAACTTTAGAGATCAGCCACTTCTTTGTCAGACGTGCAAAACATTTGAAAACCTGAAATTATTCCAGTGACTCAGAGCGACAGAGGAAAAAGAGGATTTGGATTCTCTAGAGGATGAACGCGTTACTCAAGATGTTTTTTTCCAGAGCCCAAAAAGACGAAACCCTTTAGAGGAGGAGGAGCACCATGAAATATTTTGAAGAGCAAACAAATATCTGCATATGTCATTAGATTTTTAAACTTAGGGAGGGGCAAAGAGCACATTTAACACTGGTGGAGCTGTTTGGTTCAACTATTACTTTAATAATACTTTTGTCTGAAAGGAGCACGCTACCTGAAGATCTGAGGACCTGAAGGAGCTGCCTGAAGATCTGAGGACCTGAAGGAGCTACCTGAAGATCTGAGGACCTGAAGGAGCTGCCTGAAGATCTGAGGACCTGAAGGAGCTGCCTGAAGATCTGAGGACCTGAAGGAGCTGCCTGAAGATCTGAGGACCTGAAGGAGCTGCCTGAAGATCTGAGGACCTGAAGGACCTGCCTGAAGATCTGAGGACCTGAAGGAGCTACCTGAAGGTCTGAGGAGCTACCTGAAGATCTGAGGACCTGAAGGAGCTACCTGAAGATCTGAGGACCTGAAGGAGCTGCCTGAAGATCTGAGGACCTGAAGGAGCTGCCTGAAGATCTGAGGACCTGAAGGAGCTGCATGAAGATCTGAGGACCTGAAGGAGCTACCTGAAGATCTGAGGACCTGAAGGAGCTACCTGAAGATCTGAGGACCTGAAGGAGCTGCATGAAGATCTGAGGACCTGAAGGAGCTGCCTGAAGATCTGAGGACCTGAAGGAGCTGCATGAAGATCTGAGGACCTGAAGGAGCTGCCTGAAGATCTGAGGACCTGAAGCAGCTACCTGAAGATCTGAGGACCTGAAGGAGCTACCTGAAGATCTGAGGACCTGAAGGAGCTGCATGAAGATCTGAGAACCTGAAGGAGCTGCCTGAAGATCTGAGGACCTGAAGGACCAGCCTGAAGATCTGAGGACCTGAAGGAGCTGCCTGAAGATCTGAGGACCTGAAGGAGCTGCCTGAAGATCTGAGGACCTGAAGGCGCTGCCTGAAGATCTGAGGACCTGAAGGACCTGCCTGAAGATCTGAGGACCTGAAGGAGCTGCCTGAAGATCTGAGGACCTGAAGGAGCTGCCTGAAGATCTGAGGACCTGAAGGAGCTGCCTGAAGATCTGAGGACCTGAAGGAGCTACCTGAAGATCTGAGGAACTGAAGGAGCTGCCTGAAGATCTGAGGGTGCGGTTGGAAGACTGTAGAGTGATCAGATCTTGCAGATACATTGGTGCCTGAGCAGTGATGCATTTATAGGTCAGCAGAAGGATTTTGTGTTCGATCCGGGATGAGCCAGTGTAGTGATTTGAGAATGGGAGTGATGTGTTCAAATGTTCTGGAGGTATTGTAGCAGAAATCCCAACAAAAAGTCTGTTACAATAGTCCAACCTTGTGGAGATAAAGGCAATAAAGTTTCTCTGCATCTGCAAGGTTTAGAAGGGTTTTAGAAGTCTGGAGATGTTTCGTAGATGGTGAAATTACCTCTTGCACAGGAATTTTATGTGGTCAGTGAAAGTGTGGATCCAACTGAACCCCCAGGTTGGTGACTGAGAAGGAGAGAGGGATGACCCGCCCATCAAAGGTGAGCTGGGATAAAGGAGAGGAGCAGATCTGGTGGGAGGTGCCAACAAGGACAGCCTCAGTTTTACTGCTGTTCAGCTGAAGGAAGCTGCTATGTTCAGACTGCAGGGCTTAATGCTCAATTCGGATTTTTTTCGGATCCGATTTCTTCGCAAGGTCCTTCACATTTCCAATTAAATGCGCCTTTAACCCCTTAATGCCTGAATTTATACAGATTTTGTGTGTTTTTTCCTTTTAAATCTCCAGGAGCTCAGTGCAGCGTCCATGTTTAGGCGACTTCCGTAAACCCTGAGCTGCTGCTGTGACGTCGTCGTGTCTCCAGTGCTCACGCAGGTCATGAGGTTGGGGAGGTTAACCCCGTAACGCCGAATGTCACAAATATGCGACAAATCATTTGGATCGAGACATAAGCGGAGATAGCGGTTGCATTCCTCCAGTGCTGGTTCGTGCAGATGCAGAACTTTCAAGGAACTTTGGGCCAGCACTTGTTTCTATTTGTCGCAAATTTGCAACATGCCCAAATTTCTATACATTTTTATTCTATAATCGAATTAATAATCTCATCTTAATTTACCATCTACTTAAAGTTCCTGTCGTATCACTCTCACGGGAGGAAACACGTCTTCAGCCTATTTCCCTGAGCAAATGCATCGACGTCGGGCCGTATTGGCTCTCAACAGGAGCTTGTTACAGCACAAAAGCCAAACTCTTCACTTGTTGAGGACGTGTAGGTCGGTCACATATCCAAGTGGCCTGGGTCACATTTGGAAAAAATCGGATCTTTGTCGTTCAGGCTGTCATTAAAAGATCAGATACAGGTCGCATAGGGACGAAAAAATCGGATTTGGGTCACTTCAGGCTCCGGTCTGAACGTAGTTTCTGCAAAATTCATGGATATTGACTCTGTACAAGGTTTGGTTCCAGTGACTGACACCAAAACTCATCATAACAGTATCCCAGTTCATTAAATTTATATGTGCACCAAGTCACTTTTCTAGCGAGGATCATTCACTTGCATTTCTCCACAGAGATGTTATTGCCATACTGCGGAACATTTGGTATAACTACTAATAAGTATGTCACGAGCCTTCTTTTCTTTGACATTTGGTGCTGTCAGTGCGATCCTGAGCACCTTTTGCTTCTTTAAATATCTTCCTCATTCGGTCTGATAAAAAGCTATTATTATCCACAGAGCATCTTCAGCTGTCTCCATTACTTTTTAATGTGTGTCTTTAAAGCCGCATTATACCTCTGTGCCCTGTCATCTTATCTGCTCTCACTTTTACGACTTTAGTGGAAAAGCCGTGGATCTGAAGGCGATAAAAGTTTATATTATACAGCATTTTATATCTCAGCGCTCATAAAAAAAAGTTACAGTGTTCAGTTATTATTTCTGATAAACGCCGTATCATGTGGAGGAGGCCCGTTTTATTCCTTTTGAGTTAATACGTCGTTGGAACTGTTTTAAAATAAGCCACAACTTCTATCATTCATCACAAACTTTAATGTCGTGGCTCACGTGAGCAACTGGAGAAGAACGGCCTCCTGATCCGAGCCTGAAGCTGCTCTGCTGTTGTATTTCCACAGTCCGGAAACAAGTCAAGTTCAAGCACCAGGTCCATCGGAGCACGAGGCTCCGGGACACACAGGCCGGAGAGCCAAGATTTCCTTTGTGTCATGTGACCTTCTGCATCATGTTGGGGGACAGGGGACCTGAAAGACCCGGCAGACCTGAGACCCGAGTGTATCTATCTATAAGTCGTTATGCAGATCTCTGAAGGTCTTTTAGTTGGATGCTGGAGCTTTGGCCGGAACTAGTGACGCGATCTCTTGGCGTGGTTCCTCCAGGTAAGTTACCTCTTCTGCAAACCTGTTCCACTCGGGAGTTGTTCTCTAGAAGAAGGAGGACTTTACTTGTGCTGGTTTACTGCTTGGTGGTCAATTTGGATTTTTGATCTGGTTGCCCTCCCGCTCAGGTTGTGGTTTCCTGATGGCGTACGGAGCTGTTCAGTTGGCACGCGCACTTTCTTTTTCACAATCCGACGGTACATTACCAAATCGCAAATTAATCGTTAATGCAACCAAAAGTATAGGCTCTACAATCGAGCACGCAAAATAATGCATAAAAAGCCCATCCGCTATCATCATTGTACCATCCTTAAGAAATATAATTCATTAAGCTTATAGCTGTATTACTTTTTGTTTTCTTAAAGGAATCTACAAATGCATTAATAATTCAGCACCAGAGCCACTAATTACATTTCTTCAGAGACAAAACAGCAGAGTCACCAGAGGCACTGCCAATCAGGAATGTCCCACACTGCAGGAGCAGCTTTGGACCTTCTCTGTGAAGAGCTCGAGACTCTGGAACTCACTGCCCTCTGACATCAAGACCAAACCGGACTTTAAAAGATTTACCTCCAGACTAAAGCAGTGGCTAAAGACAAACCAGGACTGCACTCATTTTTAAATATTGTAGTTTTCTGTTGTACTAAACCGACACTGTTTTCATTTGTCATAGTTGGTGTTTTAATTGTCTTTGTGAGTAGAAAAGCCCAACCAGGGGCAGGAGTTGAAAATTAGCATTAGCTATAATCTCTATCTGCAGCACATCAGTTGCAAACTTTGTCTTTGGAACTGTGTTTGTTTGCATTGTCCCTGTCAAATGAATAAATAAATAAATAAAATACATTTCTCTTCTTTCCTCCAGTGACGGCCGTTTGAGCTGTCGGATCATTTCACTTGGACGATCCTTCCTTTGAAAGCGAGCCGCCCTTCTCTGCATTTGCTCAATCTTGTAAATGTTCTTTTTCGTATGCAGGTTCCAGACTGTCGATGCATATTCAAGTTTTGGTCTGATATGTGTAGTGTAGGTCTTCTCTTTTACTGTAGCTGGGCCGTTGTGGAGATTTCTAGACACAAAGTTCAATGTTCTAGTGCCCTTGGATCTCATAACTTCAATGTGTTTATTAAAATGTTGCTGTCTAGCTCTACCCCCAGGTGTTTGGTGGTCCCCTGCCTGGAGTGTGGTCCCTCTCAGGTGGTAATCATAGGTCAGATGGTTTTTTGCTTGTGTGAAATACATATATATATATAGCA
Organism: Odontamblyopus rebecca; assembly: GCA_030686955.1. Classification (NCBI taxonomy): domain Eukaryota; kingdom Metazoa; phylum Chordata; class Actinopteri; order Gobiiformes; family Gobiidae; genus Odontamblyopus; species Odontamblyopus rebecca. Next base: position 41,579,306 of record CM060656.1, on the reverse strand, counting down.
TTTCTTCACATTGAATTCCATTTGCCAGGTTTGAGCCCAGTTTCTGAGAAAGTTTAGCTCTTCTTGGAATGTTTCTTGGCCTTGTGCTGTTCTTATTTCTCTGTAAAGTAGTGCTGCAAATAATTTGATCGAAAAAGACCGGCCAATACTTTCGGGCATGTCATTTATGTAGCTCAGGAACAGGATCGGTCCTAGCACAGGAGGGTCTGTAGGTGTGTCAGTCGCACAGACAAAACCTGAGGATTGGGAGGAGCTCAGAGAGGCCCTGAAGGAGGCGCATCAGGAGCAGCGTTTCACCAACACTATTCACAGTGAAGGTGGAGAGCTGCTGACCTGGACGGGGGGTGTGGACCTCCTCACTCCCACCGTCATGTCTCCCTAGATGGCGTCATCCTCATATGACAGATTGTAGAGCAGTTTAAACCTTACAGGAGCCCATGTTACAGCTGTCACAGTAAACGGCCGGTAAAGGGACGAGCATGACCTGCACATTAACCATCTGAACTGTTTTAGAAAATCTGTGCTCTTTATATCGATCCTGTTAAAAGTGTGTTTCACTCAGACCGTTGCATTTGGATTCACCCTGGTGCATAAACGGAAGCTACTTATCGATGTATTAGCATTAGCGTTGGGGGGAGAGAGGCTAATTAAAGCTGTTAGCGTGGGCGCTAATGGAGACATGACAGGCCTGCAGCTAAAAGACACCGCGGCGTTACACAGGGGGCTTCTTATCCGCAAATGCATTAGTGTTTTCGCAATAGATTAAGGACTAGTGCATCAAATTATGTAGTTACTAAGTGTACTTTTTTGGATGTTCCATTTAGTAAATTAGCTTTACAACAAAATTAGTTACTTTTACAAAGCCTAAGGACCAGCATGATTCAGTGTTTAGTGAATATTCTGACCTTAACTCCTCACTGAAGCTGCTGCCAAGCCTGAATCCTTCTTAAACGATTTACTTTAAAGCTAATTAAGGTGCAGTTATCATTAAGTGGCACCGTAACAGGCTTATACTGTTACGATCTGTGAAATAATCTCCTGTTTGTTTAGATGTTAAAAAGCATAAAGTTTTGAAGCTGTGGTATGTAACGTTTTAGCCAAAAAATACACTAAAATAAATGTGTTCTTTTTTCCCATACAGTTGTGTTAATGGCACTGAAAAAGCAAAGTGGGCTTGCATCTCCACAAACCTGACTCATATTAGGCCTGGAGGAGGGTCTTTCCTGTTTAATCCCATGAAAATATTGTTTCTTCGGCTATAATATTCCTCAGTATGGCATAAAACTCCAAGGAAAATGTCCCAAAGTATGGTTTTCACGTTCTATTGCCATGGATGTGCCACCTCCAGAAAGTTACACTGTTTTAATTCACTTACATAATAACCTGGTACGGCAAAACACATGCATCTGAAAGTCTTAAATTACTCTTCTAAACGCCTCAGAAGCATTTTGTGCCAAATGTAATTAAAGTAAACTGAATTAGCCTTATTATTCCCAGCGGCGAGTCCCAGCCTGGAGGAGCAGTTAGCCCGACATCAGATAAAGAGGATGAGCGCCCGGATTACACACGAGTTAATGTGGTTACTGGAATCTGGCCAAAAGGAATCAGCAACAGTTACCGAGTCCTGCTGTAAAGATGCACTGTGGAACTTTTTAGCTGAAGGTCTGTCACCTGTTTGTTTCCGTGGTGATGTCATTAATCTGCTCAGTGCGACATTAAAAAGATCTACTTCACATTAATTCAGTTACAGGTGGTTTTATAGCTCAAAAAATACCTCGAAGACAAGAAAGTGTGACTGTGAGCGGCGTCGCCTCTCCACAGATCTGACCTGCAACTTGGTCTGGTTTGGTCTCCATGAAGATAGAAACGTTTCATGCCATAAACCTTATTCACATGATATTAGTGTTACCTGTGGAACTCTGGTGATTTGTAATAAATGTCTGTAATTTGTAAAAAAGTAAAAAAAATCAGCTGCACATGACCTATTTTACCAAACACAGACGTCCGGTGGTAATAATCGTCCTGTGTGAATCTGCATCTCAGAGTTTGTTGTTGTAATTGTGCCTTTTCTATCTATTCTTTTTCTTTCCGCATTGTTTTCTCTTTCAATCTGTGTCAATTAGGGAAGGGCATTCGATAAAATTTCGCCGGGAGTATTAACGGTCGATTATCTGTTAATCATAAACATTTTTATATTAAAAGTATCATCAACATTATTACTATTACTAATCTGCATAAATAAACTCAACTCTACACCATCTAAACCTCCTGACTCCAGAGCCTCATCAGTGTGAGATCAGAATGTGTTTAATGCAGATTTAAACATTTGTTTATGTTTTACAGAAACTAAACTTAAAACCACATGACTCATTTGCGTTAATGAAAAAAAAGCAGCTCTTTCCTTGTGCTGCTGCTTCAGCTTCTGTGGGACTAAAGGACTCGACTCAATGAATATGAGTGTTCTCTCTGTGACAGAGGATGTTCTGCTGATGCTGAGTCTGTTCTGTGCGTGTGTCGCGTTGGAGCTGTTCATGTTTTCAGAGGTCGTACGTGTGCAGGTTTAGTGCAGCTCTTTATTTAACATCATTTCACTTTATTTGTGTCGGTGATTTTATTTATTTTGCTTCTGTTGTGATGAAAAGACTGAAAAGTGTTTGTGTTTTGGACTCACTCGACTGTTGCAGTAACCGGGACACTGCGTAAACCTGCACCAGGACCAAACCGGGACACTCAGAAACCCGATCATACCCGGGACACTGATGTGCAGGTAAACACACTCTGAGGAATATAGGGATCTCCAAGGAGCCAGAGCCGAGACGTGGGACTGTGAGGCTCCAGTGTTTGTGCTGTGAGACGCAGCCTCGACTCCTCACGCTACAGACACTGACATTCAGTTTGTCCATTAAAAATGAACGTGATTGAAGAAATTCTTAATGATCAGTTACTAAATTAGTAAAATGGAGTAATTTACAAGCTTTGCAGTTAACACAGAGGTGGGGCGGACGTCCTCAGGTTGTATTTACCCCGTGTGAACAGGGCTGTACTGTGAAACATTCCAGACAAAGCAAAAACATCTCCACTGAAAAAAACATCTGACGGACCCTCCACCAGGAAAGTTCCACAGTGCAGCTTTAAGTGGAGGTACAGTGTGTGTCTCACCGTTCCGCAGAGCTGTCCGGCTCTATAAACCTGATGAGGGGAGGGGCAGACAGGGTCTCGGTGGCGAAGATCCCTCCCTGGAGTTGAACCCCGAACCCATTGAGAGGGTCTCCGGTCAGAACCACCTCACTGGTCTCCACATGCACCACCTGCCCCCCCGGGCCCACCGAGCTGGAGGACAGGGACACTGCAGGGACAGGAGAGACATGGACGTGAAGAGCATTGTAATAAATAATTATAAAAGATTACTACTTGGAAACAGCCGATCGGTGACAAATACCACTGACTCACACCGTAATCAGCCAGCTCCAACTCATGGTGCCAAACATGTGACTTGAAACCAAGGGGACTGGGCCTTCTCTGTGACCGGCCCCAAGCTCCTGAACGCCACACTGGTGTATGAACGTGTGAATGTGTGAGAGTAAAGAGCTTTGAGTGCCTTGAACACAGCCCCACTCCCCTTCATCATCCTGACCGACACCCCCATCACCACTGTGGACTCACTCCACTTCCTGGGGACCACCATCACCCAGGACCTCAAACCCACCATCACCCAGGACCTCAAACCCACCATCACCCAGGACCTCAAACCCACCATCACCCAGGACCTCACACCCACCATCACCCAGGACCTCAAACCCACCATCACCTCCATCATAAAGACCCAGCAGAGGAGGCCTGAGGCAGCTGAAGAGATTCAACCTGCAGCACGGACACTGGTGCAGTTCTACACCTCCTCCATCCTCACCTTCTACATCTTCACCTCCTCCGTCCTCACCTCCTCCACCCTCACCTCCTCCATCCTCACCTTCTACATCCTCACCTCCTCCGTCCTCACCTCCTCCATCCTCACCTCCTCCACCCTCACCTCCTCCGTCCTCACCTCCTCCATCCTCACCTCCTCCATTCTCACCTCCTCCACCCTCACCTCCTCTTTCCTCACCTCCTCCGTCCTCACCTCCTCCATCACTGTGTGGTGCATGAGGGACAAACAGAGGCTGCAGCGTGTTGTGCTCTGCTGAGACTCTGTTGCAGCCTCCATCTCTTCAGGACCTGGTCAGCTCCAGGACTCGGACTCGTGCAGGTTGGATCTGATCCTCTCACCCTGGTCCTGGACTGTTGGACCTGCTCCCCTCAGGCAGGAGGCGACAGAACCTCTCGCCATAAAAACAGTTTCTTCCCCTCTGCTGTTGGACTCATGATCAAAAACACTCAGACTGTTCCCACCCCCCACTCTGCTTCAGTCACATGACCCTGGGCTGGATCTTTGCATCTTTGTCTGTTTGCACTGATCATCACCTGCACCGTTATATTGTTACATTATAGAGTTTATTTTATTTATTGCATGGTTAGTAGTGTTTGTCTGTTTCGCTCTAAGTACCGCAGCAATTTCCTAATGTTGTGAACTTGTTCACTCATATGACAATAAAACCTTTCTGATTCTGATTGAAGGTGGAAAAGCGCTTTACAGAAATGTGACCATTGTAATTACCATGCACAGGGCAGCACTGTTGCTTCAGAATAAATATCCCAGCTATAAAAATAAAGAGTATAATACAATGCATGTGTTTATTTCAATTTTTTACCCTTACTTTACCCTCTTCTGCACAAAGCTATTCCTCACCAGGTCCTAGACGGTCTCTAAAACATCCACACAGCGATATTTCCCCATGAGCAGCCTGTCAAAACCTTTACTTTCTGTTTGTGCACCGTAGCTCTGCACTCGGCACCGTCCTTCTGTGAAACCCACGGCTTTGCACGAGGCACTAATGTGAGCTGTCAGGAGCAGGGGGCACCTACACGAACTCTTGTGCTCCTTCTTCCTCTGCCTCCTCTTCAGCAGGGAGTTGCGAGGGCTCATGGGAACTGCAGTCCGGGGCAGGGTGCTGGAGCTCTGACTGCCCGGCCCAGAGGAGGAGGTGGTGGTGGAGCCCGATGAGAAGTTTGCAGAGACCAGGGCTAGAGGGGAAAACACAAGGAAAATGTAATAGTAATATAACAGTAAATAATTGTAGAATAGAAGACACATGAGAAGAGTTCAAGGGCGTAATCGGTGCAGCGTCGGCAGTGATGCGGTCGCTGTATTGGACCGTTGTGGTGAAGAGGAGCTGAGCCCAAAGGCAAAGCTCTGGATTTACCTCAGTCACGTTCCTCCCCTCACCTGTGGTCCTGACTCTGGGGAACGACCGAAAGTATCACATCGAGATACAAGCAACGAAATTGGTTTCCTCCGCTGAGTGGCCGGGCCTCCCTTAGAGAGAGGGGGAGGGGCTCGGTCACATGCCGGAGCGACTATGTCTCTGGGCCTGGGAACGCCTCAAGAGGAGCTGGAGGAAGTGTCTGGGGTGAGGGAAGTCTCGGGCCCGGATAAGTGCAATTAAATGGTTGGATGAGAAGAGTTCAATTGCAAAAGCAGATCGCCATTTTGAAAATATGCTAAAAAATTTTTATCTATCTATTTTAGATTTCTGTACTTCACTTAAACCTCCCATCTGTGAGTTTATTTGATTGGTTCGTCACCAGTAGATGCAAATGTGAAGTCTCTTTCCCCCTCCCCTCACGCGGCCTCTGTTCAGACTCCTGTGCTCTCTGCTCTTCTGTCAGGCCAAAGCCGGATCACTATCGATCAGCAGGAATGTGGACAGACTCTAGTGGTGATATGTGAGAATACAACAGCGGAGGGTCCTCCGGTCCGATTACAGACGGCAGCTCTGTGCGGCTTTAAGTAAAACTGGACACATTTGACCTTTACTTCACATTTAAGAGCAAGTATCTGTACTTTCTACTCCACTACATGTAAACAGGACTGAAAACATATGAAAAACACTTGATGACTTGTGTAATACAGGGAGGACACACACCTGTAAAACGTTTGGTACACGCATCGTCTTATTTAGGGTGACAATGCAGCATCTGTGCAGAGACTATGGGTGCATTTGTAGAAAGAAACCTGTAGAAAGGTTTCATTCATGCACAACCTTCTCCCTGATCACTCCTCTGCCACAGGACTGCCGCAGTCGTACTCACATTTGCAGTAGTCGTACTCACATTCGCAGTAGTCGTACTCACATTTGAAGTAGTCGTACTCACATTTGCAGTAGTTGTACTCACATTCGCAGTAGTCGTACTCACATTTGAAGTAGTCGTACTCACACTCGCAGTAGTTGTACTCACATTCGCAGTAGTCGTACTCACATTCGCAGTAGTGGTACTCACATTCGCAGTAGTCGTACTCACATTCGCAGTAGTCGTACTCACATTTGCAGTAGTCGTACTCACATTCGCAGTAGTCATACTCACATTCGAAGTAGTCGTACTTACATTTGCAGTAGTCGTACTCACATTCGCAGTAGTCGTACTCACACTCGCAGTAGTTGTACTCACATTCGCAGTAGTCGTACTCACATTCGCAGTAGTCGTACTCACATTTGCAGTAGTCCTACTCACATTCGCAGTAGTCGTACTCACATTTGCAGTAGTCGTACTCACATTTGAAGTAGTCGTACTCACATTTGCAGTAGTCGTACTCACATTCGCAGTAGTCGTACTCACATTCGCAGTAGTCGTACTCACATTCGCAGTAGTCGTACTCACATTTGCAGTAGTCGTACTCACATTTGCAGTAGTCGTACTCACATTTGCAGTAGTCGTACTCACATTTGCAGTAGTCGTACTCACATTTGCAGTAGTCGTACTCACATTCGCAGTAGTCGTACTCACATTTGCAGTAGTCGTACTCACATTCGCAGTAGTCGTACTCACATTCGCAGTAGTCGTACTCACATTCGCAGTAGTCGTACTCACATTCGCAGTAGTCGTACTCACATTCGCAGTAGTCGTACTCACATTCGCAGTAGTCGTACTCACATTCGCAGTAGTCGTACTCACATTCGCAGTAGTCGTACTCACATTTGAAGTAGTCGTACTCACATTTGCAGTAGTCGTACTCACATTCGCAGTAGTCGTACTCACATTTGCAGTAGTCGTACTCACATTCGCAGTAGTCGTACTCACATTTGCAGTAGTCGTACTCACATTCGCAGTAGTCGTACTCACATTCGCAGTAGTCGTACTCACATTTGAAGTAGTCGTACTCACATTCGCAGTAGTCGTACTCACATTTGAAGTAGTCGTACTCACATTTGCAGTAGTCGTACTCACATTCGCAGTAGTCGTACTCACATTTGCAGTAGTCGCACTCACATTCGAAGTAGTCGTACTTACATTTGCAGTAGTCGTACTCACATTTGCAGTAGTCGTACTCACATTTGAAGTAGTCGTCCTCACATTTGCAGTAGTCGTACTCACATTTGAAGTAGTCGTACTCACATTTGAAGTAGTCGTACTCACATTTGCAGTAGTCGTACTCACATTTGCAGTAGTCGTACTCACATTTGAAGTAGTCGTACTCACATTTGAAGTAGTCGTACTCACATTTGCAGTAGTCGTACTCACATTTGCAGTAGTCGTACTCACATTTGCAGTAGTCGTACTCACATTTGCAGTAGTCGTACTCACATTTGCAGTAGTCGTACTCACATTTGAAGTAGTCGTACTCACATTCGCAGTAGTCGTACTCACATTCGCAGTAGTCGTACTCACATTTGCAGTAGTCGTACTCACATTCGCAGTAGTCGTACTCACATTCGCAGTAGTCGTACTCACATTCGCAGTAGTCGTACTCACATTTGAAGTAGTCGTACTCACATTCGCAGTAGTCGTACTCACATTTGCAGTAGTCGTACTCACATTTGAAGTAGTCGTACTCACATTTGCAGTAGTCGTACTCACATTCGCAGTAGTCGTACTCACATTCGCAGTAGTCGTACTCACATTTGCAGTAGTCGTACTCACATTCGCAGTAGTCGTACTCACATTCGCAGTAGTCGTACTCACATTTGAAGTAGTCGTACTCACATTCGCAGTAGTCGTACTCACATTCGCAGTAGTCGTACTCACATTTGCAGTAGTCGTACTCACATTTGCAGTAGTCGTACTCACATTTGAAGTAGTCGTACTCACATTCGCAGTAGTCGTACTCACATTCGCAGTAGTCGTACTCACATTTGCAGTAGTCGTACTCACATTCGCAGTAGTCGTACTCACATTCGCAGTAGTCGTACTCACATTTGCAGTAGTCGTACTCACATTTGCAGTAGTCGTACTCACATTTGCAGTAGTCGTACTCACATTTGCAGTAGTCGTACTCACATTTGCAGTAGTCGTACTCACATTCGCAGTAGTCGTACTCACATTTGCAGTAGTCGATGGCGTGGATGGTGTTGTTGTTGGAGGGGGTCCAGGTCTTGGTGAGGGTGGAGCTGGGGTTGTGCACGGGGCCCGAGTTCTGGGGGTGACAGAAGTTCACACAGGGGTCCCATGAGTGAGGGTGGTCCGACTTATGCACCTTCACTGCAGAAAAACACAGAAAAAACAAACAAAATATATGATATAAAGTATGTGACACCATTAAACGTCACATGGGCGACTGATGGTGAGCTTTGGTGTTATGCGTCTTGTTTTCATGTTTATTATATCATTAAAGGTTATATTCTATTGGTTTTCATAAATAAATACAGTTAAACCAGCGTGTCGTCTTGTCCCAGGTTTTCTTCTCGCTTGTATCTCGAGCGTTTGGCCCCACCTGTGTCCTGGAGCTTGCTGGAGAGCCTGGAGTGCTGTGAGGGCAGGACCTCCAGTTTGACGAGCTCTGTGGTGCTGGACAGGAGCTGCGTGGCCTCCAGGACGGAGCAGTGTTCTGTGGACGTGCTGTCGATGGAGAGGAGCTGGTCCCCCGGGTGAAGGGCCCCACACCTGAGGAGGGACACAAAGATTTAGGCTCAGTTTTATCCAATACAACTTCATTTATAGTTGGGTTGTAGATCTGTAGACCTAAACATGCAGGTTTACTGAAGTTACGTCGTCGCCAGGCCTCTTGTGTTGCTCTATCAGCCTCTGTCCGCTCGTTTCTGGGTGGAAAAGGTCAAGGTTAAGTCCACCTGGTGCCCTGGTGCTAATACAGACTGCTGTAACTTTCAGATTCAAGTGGGAAGTGGGATTAAAACACCTCGTGCATTCGGCTTCTGGTCCTCGCATTTTGGACCTGACTGAACCGGGACAGTTTGATCTCTTCATATTAGACAATAAGGCCTTGTCCACACACAGCCGGGTATCTGATTAAACAAAGTTATTTTTATATGATTTAACCACACAGAACCGAAGGATTAAGTCCTTAAAACCTTAAAGCTTTTGGAAAACTCCGGCCAAAGTGAAGATTTTGGTAAACTCCAGTTTTGCGTTTGGGTGTGGACATGAATAACCAGTGATTTGCGTTTTTAAATGTCACTATTTGCGACAGCAAGTGCATAAACGTCATAGACGTGGATGTTTCTGTGAGACAGAAGGAGCAGGGACACTCTAAGAAGCCTGTTACTTCTGACCCTCTTACAGGCGCTTTTTAGCCACTTTTTTTTTTTTTTTTTTACAAACACAGCTACTGCTTCTTGTGGAGGAGCAAAGGAGAAGAAGCGCGTTGCATTCGGCTGTTTTACACCAAATATCCTTCCTCCTCCTCCTTGAGTGACGCCGTTGGAGATTTTGGGTCCGACCTGGATGCGCTGCAGCTGGTGGAGAACTTTGAGTCTGAAGTTGGCGTGAAAACTTGGGCATGTCCAGGTCCTCCCTCCTGTCACTGTCAGAGTCACTTCGTCCTCATGTAGAAGGACAAACTCCTGTCCTGCCATTGCCTGTCGATGTGGTTAAAAAAGTTGAAAGAGCATAATTATGCGGGGTTGTGTGGATGGAATTATATTTAAAACGGTTAAGTGGATGCAAGACTTTTTATAAAACAAAGTGTAGCAGATCTGCGTTTATAGAAACACCTGTGTTTACTTTTGGAGACAGGACAGACTCTGCTTCAGGCCTCTGGAGAAGGGAAGAGGCCGGTTTTTGTTCATTTAGGGGAGAATCTGAGGATGGAGCATCACAGGTGCGTAAATGCATAAATGAGCTGGTGGGTGCGATGGAGCAGCTCCGGTGTTCTGCTCCGGTGTTCTGCCATGTGCTGATGTGTTCATGTTGGGACTGTAGCTTCTTATTGTAGTTTTGCTGACGCTGTTGGAGCGGGTTGTGAGTGACTGATTATAAGGATTTGAGACAACAGTAGAAATAATTATAATAATAATAATAATAATCATTTCTGATATATTAATAAACAGCTTCCTAGTAGATTTCTGTATAAATAGTTCTTTTGTATGAACTTCCAGTCAGTCGCTAATGCAGTTTGGGCCAAATACATAGATTAGTAATAGTTTTGAGAGCTTCGGCCCCACCACTTTTTAGCTGAGTAATTTATAGAGCACTTTAAAAACAACACCGTCAGCTAAAGAGCTTTGCACAAACTAAGAGCAGCTGCTGAGCATTAAAAGATGAGACAAAACAGCAAGAAAACAGCAATAATGAAAGAATAGATATGTCACTGTCAACCCTTCAACCAAAAAAAAAAGAAGTTTTAAGAAGATGTTCAGAGGAAAAAGTGGAAATATACCTGTATAATTATAAGTTGGGCTGTTAACACATGCGATTAATCACAAAAAAATCTTGCACTAATTTTGTTTTAGCACAGATTAATCCCACAGTTTATTCTGAACGCTCCTCTGTTAAAGTGCGGATGGTCCTGAAGGCGGCGCAGGTTATTAGGTCAGTGATCAGGTCCATACGGATGTGAAGACGACAGATGAGACGGTGACTGGAGCTCAGGGCAAATTTCTCTGCAAAAAACTGCCCCACGGGACTTTAGATAAACTAAGGGAGTTTGCAGATGTCGCAGAGATGAACTCTCTGTCCACAGAAGCACAACAAGTTTAAAACACCAACTTAAAGCAAAACACGGGTTTGATTCAGCGGCAGAAACGACGATACTGCACCAACAACAAACCGCGGCAATGATGTCAACAAAACTACCAGCGAGAGAAAAATGTTAATAATATAATTTTTTGATAATAAATTGCACTTTTTTCAAATATTTTGTTCCCACACACAACTGCTCCTCATTACTGTTTTGTCCTGTCCTTGTTTTAGTGTTTTCATTGTGAACCGTCTTTGTGTTACCGTGAAAAGAGCTGTATAAAACTGATGTATTATTATTATTATTAGTAGCAGTAGGGGCAGCAGCAGTAGTAGTTGTAATAGTAGTAGTAGTAGCAGCAGTAGCAGTAGTGGCAGCAGTAGTAGTAGTTGTAATAGTAGTAGTAGTAGCAGCAGTAGCAGTAGTGGCAGCAGTAGTAGTAGTTGTAATAGTAGTAGTAGTAGCAGTAGTAGTAGTTGTAGTAGTATTAGTATTATTAGTAATAAATACATGTAAAAAATCTAAATTAAGGTCAAAATGTATAGAAAAATACATGTAGAAATAAATTATAAAAAATAAAGTAAAATGTATTAATCATTAATTAATCACTGCATTTATACAGATCCTTTCAAGACACAAGAAAGATAAAGATAAATACATGTAAAACACATTCAGCTTTTTAATGAATGTGTTAAATGCATTTCTACACTTACACATTATTTTTTATTCACCATATCTGTTTCTTCACAGTTCTGTCATTTCTGGACCTCCGTACTTGTCTTTTAGTCGGGTCCACTCTCTCTCGGAGGTCCAGTAATAAACATAAACATATTTTTTTCCCGTAATATTTCACCCTTTAATGATCTGCTGTGGTTTGCAGTTTTGCTCATTAAGACACTGGATAAATATAGAAACAAACATAGGCCTCCATATGGGCCACAGTGGAAGATATACGGAGATCATTTCACACCAGCCAACAGTTTAATGTGATGATCCTATAAAGAACATTACGGAGGCAGTGCAGAGTTTAACGGAGTAATACGGGGTTTATGCAAATGAGCCCAGAGCTGCTAATGCTCCTTTCATAAACAGTGATGTGGAAGAGCCACACACCAGTGAGGCTTTCAGATGAGGCTCATGTCAGAGGTTCAGGACACGCAGAACTGAGACTTTCGAAAAGGAAATGGTCAGAGATGGAGATGGAGAATGGAAAAAACCTGCCTAAACTCTGTCCCTGCAGCCTGGTGTAAATCAGAAACCCCCGTCTGTGATCAGAGCCGTCCTGTGTGATGTCACGTAGTACATGAAATTGCAGAAGCCCCTGAAGGCAGCACAAACTTACACTTTTTTGACCAGAAAGCTGCAAATTTTCCTGCATTTTAGTTTGCACTAAAATCAGCAAAAGTGGTTACAAATAACCACAGACTGTATGAAAAAGTGGACTAAGGGAGTGCGACGTCACCCACAACGTGAAGCTCGAGACGAGTGAGGTTAAGGGGTGAATATGACTTTTTAACGGACAAAAGAGTGGAAAAAACAGGACTGAGTAGAGCAGGAAGAGCCACATGCAAACTTACTACTTGGAACACGGCAACTAGCGCATTAGCTATGTCCATTTATAAATACAGTCTATGTTTAAAACTAGTGCTATCAATCGATTAAAATATTTATTCGCGATTAATCTCATGAATGTCATAGTTAACTCAGGAGTAACACACAAATTAAAAGGCGGCACGGTGGCTGAGTGGCAACACTCAGGCCTCACAGCAAGAAGGTTGCGGGTTCGATCCCCAGGTCGCCCGGGCCTTTCTGTGTGGAGTTTGTTCCTCCCCGTGTCTGGATGGGTTTCCTCCAGGTGCTCCGGTTTCCCCCATCAACCCAAAACATGCAGCACCTGAACTAACATCAAGGACCATGTTGTCCACCCTCCTGTGGGCTCACCACCTGCAGAGGGGTTCATAGGGGGGGTCAGGTGCTATGAGTATTGGGCAGCAAACTGCCCCCGCGACCCAGCCTGAGTAAGCGGGAGAAGATGGATGGATGGATAATCGCAAATTAATCACACATTTTTTGTCCCTTGAATCATCATTGTAATACTCTTATCCACATAGAAAAGTAGATAGGCATTTTTTTAATTGTGAGTGAGACACTTGGTGCTCTGCAACAGTGTGAACGAAGTAAATAATGGGTGAAATAATGTGCTGTGACCTGAGGTTCTCTTACTGAGGGACGCCCAATGATCTCCAGTTATTGTGACTGTGTTTGTCTGCTGTACTCGGGGTGCACTCGCGCTGGAGCTTTTGGGCCGTGCCGTGCTCTTGCCTGGGGTTCTGTGGATCACGTCTGCACCTGCCGGGCTGCGGCGAGGGCATCGTCGCTGTTTGTTTCCATGATGCACGGCGGAGCTGGAGGTTTTGGTGGAGAGGGTGGGTGCGGTGGCATGAAGTGTCTATTGAGTGGGGGGGCGGGTGTGGGTCCTGCTGCGGTGCTGTTCCTCTGTGGGTTTGTGGATGTGGTGGCAGTGGGGGGAGAGGACCCGGCTGGGGGAGGGAGGCTGTGGGGCCTCTGTCGCTGTCCGTGGTCCTTGCCGCAGATTCGTATGTTTTGAAGCGGATTTTGTTTCGTGTTTTCCTCGTGCAGGTGACACCTGTGCTGTGCTTTGGCCCACCTCCTCCAACCTCCATTGTTTTCTTTTTTGTTTACAGCCAGATCCTGTAGTTTTTCTAACGTTACAGCAGTGGCCACAGCTGATAAAAATAGTTCACTGGGTCACAAAGAGCATTAATCTCACGATAAAAAAATGAATGCAGTTAAAATTGTTTTGAGTGAACACTTTAATAGCGCAATATTTTTTTGACAGCACTAATTAAAACACAATGTACACAGTTTAGTAGTGAGGAAAGTGTATTTAGTGTTAGTATCAGAGGATCTCACCTGTCCACCACACTTCCGGCTTTGACCCTGTCGATGACGATGACCTGTTTGTTCCTGTGTGTCGCTGACGTTAGCGTGATGCCCAACGCTGCCCCCGGCGACTTGGCGATCTCCACCAGCAACGGACCGGACGCATTCGGCACGGTGTCTGACAGAAGACAAGACAAAAGGTTCACTTATAAAACAAAATATGGATTCACAGAGATAAAACAGTGATGTGTGCACATTATTTTACTACAGAGATACTGATCCTGAGGGAAATTCTGTCTCATAAGTGTTCAGGTTCAGTTCAGTGGTTCTTTGTGTGTAATGTTGGGTAGAATTATAGTGTTAATTATCAATACATTTACTGAACACTGCAATTCTAAAGTGTGGGACAGTTATATATATAGAAGGCCAGATCCAGGCCAGATCCAGCCCTCGGGGTCCTTTAATTTGGCCCTCGACTGATTTTCTATTAAAATATTCAACTTTTTCAGATTTTTCTGGTCGTTTTCTTTGCCGCTGAGCTCAGCAGCGTCTCCAGAGCTTCTGTGCGGCGCCAGAGCAGCACAAATCAAGACTTTCCTCTTTCCAAACGCTCTTAAAGGACGATCGTTCTGACTGTGACCGTGACCCTCATCAGCAAAATGTCCAACATGAGAAAAGTGGAGCTGAGTGCAGGATTTCCCAAGAAAAAAATTAACTAATTCTGATTTGTTCAGGGAGGTGAATAGAAACCTGTGCTCGGTGTGTTTGCAACAAGTGGCGGTGCTCAGGGAAAATAATCTTAAACGCCGCTACGAGACACAGTGAAAAATACAATAACTTGAACGGAGATTTGAGAAGACAGAAGATCAGGTTTGTGACGCTGCTGTGAAAGAAAGATACCTGAACTAGCAGAATATTATAATATATGTCAAATAAAAGCAAATATAAAAGATTTCTGTAATAGATTTGCGTTTCTCTGCACAAATATTTCTATTTTTTGGGTCTATATGCCATGAGTTTTCTGATCCAGCCCCTTTAGGACCAAAGAAGGTTGCACACGGCCCCCGGACCAACATTAGTTTGACCCCCCTGGTCTAGACGAAAGGCACTTCCGATAAAATATTGTGTCGTTCTTACCCACCAGCGTTCTCGTGTGAACAGGCCCTGATAATAAAGAGTTACACAAACATGTGTGAAGGAACCAAAACACACCTGCAGGAAGCTTTCTGAGCAGCTAACAAAAGTATAACACGGCTTAAATCTCACAAGAGTCTATTTTGAGTAACGTTGGACCTTTACATTGGACATTTCAGATACAACCCTCACCTATAGCTGTTTCCTACATCCCAGAAACCCTCCTGCCGTAGACACGATCCCCTCTGTATCTCCCGACTGCTCCGTTTACCCCGTACGCTCTGTTTAAACTGTGCATTTGCGTTTCTCTGCACAAATATTTGGACTTATTGCTGTTTTTGGGGTAAATATGCCATGAGTCTTCAAGTTGGTTGTACATGTTCTGTATAGATCTGAATTGGCCCTTCGGTTGCTGTTACTCAGTCAGAACTCGGCTCCAAATTTGCCCCCATAACTGCTGGTCTCTATGAGCTTCATTTGACTGGACCCAGACACTACGGGAGACGTCCTTCAGTCCACTTCTTTACACAGTCTCTGTTTACTACATTCGTGTTTTTATGTTGCCGTCCTGTTAAAATGGATAAATTCTGAGCCCTTCACTCCTGGAAGAGGCCAGTGGAGCTACAGTAACGTCTGATTAAAATTCAATATGTAAATTTTTATCTCCCTCTGGAATTAATTAATGACTAAGTTTGAATTTTAACAAGTGTAATTCTCTTGGAACAGCGTTTTATTCTGAGTGGCGTTTTCGTTTCGCCGATCCTCTCCTGAACATTTTAAAACTGCACCGTGTCCTTGGACATGTTATTTCTTTGTCTGGAATGTTCCACAGTACAGCTTTAGACCACAGAGACCAAACCAGACCAAGTTACAGGTCAGATCTGTGGAGTGGCGACCCCGCTCACAGTCAGAATGTCTGCAACGGCTTGAGTCAAAATTGTTAAAAAAATAAATAAAAATTAAAAAAAATCTTGGTTTAGTCCTGGTTTAGTCTTGGTTTAGTCCTGGTTTGGTCCTGGACTTTGGTCCTGGTTTAGTCCTGGTTTGGTCCTGGACTTTGGTCCTGGTTTAGTCCTGGTTTGGTCCTGGTTTACTCCTGGTTTAGTCTTGGTTTAGTCTTGGTTTGGTCCTGGTTTGGTCCTGGTTTAGTCCTGGTTTAGTCTTGGTTTAGTCCTGGTTTGGTCTTGGTTTAGTCCTGGTTTGGTCCTGGACTTTGGTCCTGGTTTAGTCCTGGTTTGGTCGTGGTTTAGTCCTGGTTTAGTCTTGGTTTAGTCCTGGTTTAGTCCTGGTTTAGTCTTGGTTTGGTCTTGGTTTAGTCCTGGTTTAGTCTTGGTTTAGTCCTGGTTTAGTCCTGGTTTAGTCCTGGTTTAGTCCTGGTTTAGTCTTGGTTTGGTCCTGGTTTAGACCTGGTTTGGTCCTGGTTTAGTCCTGGTTTAGTCTTGGTTTAATCCTGGTTTAGTCATGGTTTAGTCCTGGTTTAGTCCTGGTTTGGTCCTGGTTTGGTCTTGGTTTGGTCCTGGTTTAGTCCTGGTTTAGTCCTGGTTTAGTCCTGGTTTAGTCTTGGTTTGGTCCTGGTTTAGACCTGGTTTGGTCCTGGTTTAGTCCTGGTTTAGTCTTGGTTTAGTCCTGGTTTAGTCATGGTTTAGTCCTGGTTTGGTCCTGGTTTGGTCTTGGTTTGGTCCTGGTTTAGTCCTGGTTTAGTCCTGGTTTAGTCTTGGTTTGGTCCTGGTTTGGTCCTGGTTTAGTCCTGGTTTAGTCTTGGTTTAGTCCTGGTTTAGTCTTGGTTTAGTCCTGGTTTGGTCCTGGTTTAGTCTTGGTTTAGTCCTGGTTTAGTCCTGGTTTAGTCCTGGTTTAGTTCTGGTTTAGTCTTGGTTTAGTCTTGGTTTAGTCCTGGTTTAGTCCTGGTTTAGTCCTGGTTTGGTCCTGGTTTGGTCCTGGTTTAGTCCTGGTTTAGTCTTGGTTTAGTCCTGGTTTAGTCATGGTTTAGTCCTGGTTTGGTCCTGGTTTGGTCTTGGTTTGGTCCTGGTTTAGTCCTGGTTTAGTCCTGGTTTAGTCCTGGTTTATTCCTGGTTTAGTCCTGGTTTGGTCCTGGTTTAGTCCTGGTTTAGTCATGGTTTAGTCCTGGTTTGGTCCTGGTTTAGTCCTGGTTTAGTCCTGGTTTAGTCCTGGTTGAATCTCCTATGAATGAAACATGAGCTGAAAAGTGCTGGTTTTTATGTTCTGCTGTGGCTTCGTATGAAAATGAGTCTTTAAACGTCCAGATCGGCCGGAGGGAGCCCGCAGTGCATTCTGGGTAGTCTGAATGGAGCCGTTTAGCCTAAGCTTAGCCCCGGGCAAAAGGGAAGTGCCAACACATCAAAAACACGGCCGCCATTTTCACTTAGTGGGTTGAGAGCCGCGGGAGGTTTGGTTCTGCCGTTGGACTTTTATGGGCGATATCGTGCGAATCTGTGCACAGCTCCGAGCGTTAAAACGTTCCCTTATCAAAAGCAGAAGATGAGTTTCAGACGCGATTCATAACTTTGAATATTTGTTCGAGAAATACGACCAAAGACACTTCCAGTTCAGCACTTCCAATATGGCCGAGGTTATAATACTCCCTACAATAATGCACACTAAGATTTAAGATTTGTTACGCTGTTTTTTGAGCTGTTATAACGTTGTTTCCTCATCACAAACATAACTGAAAAAAAACACACAAACGGTGCACATTTTAGGCCAAATTCTTCTCTCAAACCAAACAGAAAACACTCCGGTCCACCTTGTGATGTCATGTGGAGACACAGGAAGTGCTCTGCCTATGTTTGCTGAACTAAATGTAAAAAAAAACCTGATAATAAAGGATCACTCAAACGTGTGAATGCAACAAAACTATTTCTACTTTGAATAGACATGTGCTGAAAATTTAGAAAGTGAAAATTTCAGTGGTATTTAAAATTCTAAATTTGATGGAACAAATGATCTTCCACCAGTGGAATTGACCTAGAGCGCGTTTACACTGAAACGTGCCATCGTGTCACTGTATCAGCGTATTAGAAATGATTTACGTCCACACACGTCACGTTTGGATCAGCTGAAACTGACACAACATCACGTGGGCGGTAAAAACGAGGAAGTGAAGCGGCCGCGGCTGAAGTTGCCGTAGTTCAGTGGAAGTCGCAGCAGCCAATTTCGAGCCGAGGAAGACGGCAAGAGTGAAAACAGTCTTTTCGTGGATCGACACTGTTTTGCGTTTGTCTCGGGTTCGTTTAAACTGTTCTCCGCAATAGCGTCACATGACCGACGTCACGAACCAGCGAATCAGGAAGGAGCAGGTCACAGTGACGCGGTCCAATGAGGACGACAACTAGAGCTCCTACGTCCGGTGTTTTCAGGGTTTTCATTCGTCCACATGGTGCCGGATCAGATCAGGCGAATACGTGGGAGCTGGCGTATCTCCATCGGACTAGTGTGGACGAACATAGCGTCCGCAAAAGACGAAAACAACTTGAATATGAACTTGTGTGGACGGGGCCCTAGTTTGCACGAAAGTTGCCAAAAATGACAGATGATACTAAAACACCATATACACATTATACACTGCAAACATTAAAATTTTGCCAAGTTCTGGCCAACACATGACTTCACTGATTGGCCAGAGCGCCGACTACAACCTCCAGGGTTCTTAGAGTGTTCTGATTCCTGACGAGTCGCTGCAGAGAAATGAAACTGAGCGGAGACACTAGGGGGCGCCGGCCTGGTTAAAGTTAAGATGACTTGAATTAAGAAAGTTTTATCATGATCAGTAAATTTCACTTGACAAGTAAAATGAACTCAAATGTAACAGAAAACATCATTTCTTGTAGAGGTGCAAATGCAGCAACAAGGAGCAGCAACATAAGGTGAAAAAATTGCCTAATTTCTGAAATGTAACTTAAAATAAAATAAAAAAACTTTTGGACATCGGCCACTGTACTGTGTACTACGCAATTTTTTCACCTGAAGTAAAATGATCTTCCAGTGGAACTTTTTGAAGAATGACTTTTTGTACAAAAAATATGAAAATACATTTTACTAAACTTAAGATGAGAAAAACAACTCTTTGCACTTAAAATAAGAATCAAAATCCAGTGTTGATCAATGTTGAAATAAGAAAAAACACTTATTCCACTGGCAGTTCAGTTTACTTGTCAAGTTGAACCGACTCAACTTGTAAAATGTTCTTAATTTAACTCATTTGAAGTTACCCAGATATAGTTTTTTGCAGGGTTGTGGTAAAAAAAAAGATGATTTAGTGTTTAGTTTGACTTCCACCCCCCGTCTGTGTCCCCGTGCACAGGCCTGTTGGTCTCACCCACGCTGGTGACGTCGTACTCCACCTGGAACAGCGCCTCCTGTCCACACTGAGCCAGAACACTGAGGGCCTCGCTGTGAGAGCACGAGTGAAGAGGGACCCCGTCCACGCTGAGGAGACGGTCCCCGGGCCGCAGAGTGCCCTCCCTGCACAGAAACACACAAACAAACACGAGAAAAGACGGAGATTTTAATTCTGTGTCGGTAAGGTGGAGAGTGTGAATGTGAAAATCAGACTTTTTAAAGGAGCAGTTCAGAATTTTGGACACAGGGTGATCCAGAGTGTTGGAGACGTGTGGAGACACTTTTTAAATTAAATCTCCCTCCAGTCCTTGTATTTGCAGAGGTGCTGGTGCTGGGCTAGTGCAGGTCAATGGCCACAGTCGTCCTGCCACTAAAAACAGTCTGACCCACTCCACAGACCCGAGGAAACTATTAGAACTCCAGACTGTCCCTGTGAACGTCTGTGTCCACAGAATCATGTCTGAAATAAAATTAACCTTGCGTCGCCTGAATCGTCACATGTTGAGGTTCTATTTTCTCATATATCAGTCGTCGCTGTCGAGCTTCTATCAGGAAGAACAACTCACTGCTGCTCAGACACAAATCCTTCAGGTCGGTTTGACTCTAAAATGATTCTCTGGACACAGACGTTCGTACATTTGTGCACTAATAAATGGACAGTGGTTTATGTTTTATAGGCGTCTAACTGCACCCAAAGGCTCGCCCTCAGGTTTTGGCAGCCGCTAAAGTGAGTCGCTCTCTGGTATTTTTGTTTTGTAAAGGCAGCTCACTGCAGGAAAAAGGTTGGAGACCCCCTGCAGTACACAGACCCCATGCACCTTCACTGGAATATTTGGATAAACTAAAGGTAAAAGGAGCTGTTCGCTTGAAAACCACCTCTTCGTGACATCACAAGGTGGAACAGAGCATTTTGGGCTTTAGAGATTTAGACAGGCTAATAGTGCAAGGTCCCAATCCACTGCACAGATCTGAGGTTTCCCACAATCCACTGGGACAGCAGATTACAGCAGATTCTTCACTCAAATCTTCTGCACAAATAAACCTCACAACATCTAAACGAGAAGTCGGACAGAGCCACATCCGCCCGTCTGAACCAGCGATGTGTTTAACGCAGCTTTAAACATCTGTTTACGTTTTACACAAACCGAACTTAAAACAGCGGCTCATTTGCATAAACTATAAACGCTGAAAAAAACCCCAGCTCTGTCACCTTGATGCTTCGGCTTCTGTGGGACTAAAGGACACAAGGGTTCACAGGTTGTTGTGGCGCCGCCGAGTTGAATGAGACACGAGGGGAGAGCGAGGCAAAATCAGAAGTAAATATAAGCGTTATGTCCATACCTACGATATGTCAAAATCCAGATATCGCCCACTCCTAACTCGAGGTGTGTTTTAAGGAAGTAACAGTGTTCTAACGTGACTAAAAGCTGCAGGAGCCAATTCTGCGTAAGGTGAGGTTTCAGTGTGTGGAACGTCATAATTCTGATTTAGTTACATACTTTGGGTGGTTCTCACCTGTCTGCGGGCCCTCCTGGTCTGACACAAGTGACCACCAGGGGGCGAGTTTTGTGCCAGTCTTCATGAGTTCCACCTGGAAAAGGAACATAATTATA
The DNA here is from genome assembly GCA_030686955.1 of Odontamblyopus rebecca. NCBI lineage: Eukaryota > Metazoa > Chordata > Actinopteri > Gobiiformes > Gobiidae > Odontamblyopus > Odontamblyopus rebecca. The sequence continues at coordinate 41,558,294 of CM060656.1, read as the reverse complement.
ACCACAGAACAGGTTTTCTTTATATTTCCCCAATACTTTTGTACTGTACCACTGTAATTCACTCATTAGGATTAAAACAATGTCATTTCTCTGTTTTGATCATCATGAAAGTTTGTGTCTGCGATGTGGCTGTTTTTAATGTTTCCTCATCACACACGGACCTGGAGTTGTTTTGTTTCGTTCACACATGTTTAACACACAAACCCTGCAGATTTAGACTGAGTTTTTCTCTTAAACCGCTCCATTGTGTTTTTAAACTCCACACACCTTCACTAGAATCATTTGGATTTGAATTTCAAGCCCTGGAACTGCTCATCTCCACAGTGTGTCAACATCTCCAAAGCTCAAAATGCTCTACTCCACCTTATGATATCATGTACTGGTACTTTTCAAGTTGAAATTCCAGGGTTGCCTTCATCCAAATGGTTTAGTGAAGGTGTGTGGAGTTTAAAAACACAGGGCAGAACTTCTTGTATTACCAAACGACTTCTTTTCTTTTCGAAAGATCTTAGCCTAAATATCCAGGTATGTTTTTACAGACAGCGGGAGGGTTCACAACAAATACAAACGTCACAACACACCAAAACAAAGCCACAGCGGAAGTGACTTTTCTGTTTTCTGACGGACCAATCGAGGAGGATCCAGCGGGAAGTGAATGGGAAAAGTTGAAGAAGAAGAATGTGAAAAGCAAAGGAACAGAGAAGTGAACGAAGTTGGAAATAAGTGAAAGTAATTTAACGTTTTGTGTCCAGGATCAGCGTCACTAATTTCCCGCTTGATCCTCCTGACTCAGTCCATCGGAAAATAGAATCCCACGGTCACGTCTGATGGGGATTTTTAGGTGTGTCGTGGCTTTTTTTTGGTTTGTTGTGGTGATTTTCTTGGTGCGTTGTTATGTTTTTGTGGTGCATTGTGTCTTTTTTTTAGAACGTTGCGTCTTTTCTTTTGGTGTGTTCTGGCTTTTTTGATGCATTGTGGCTTTTTTTAGTTTGTCGTGGCTTTTTTATTGGTGCGTTTTTTTTTTGTTTTGTTTTTTGGTGCGTTGTGACTTTTTTAGTGTGTTGTGGCTTTTTTTTGGTACGTTGTGCCTTTTCTTTTGCCGCTTTGTGTCTGTTTTTGGTCTGTGTCTTATTTTGGTGCTTTGTGTCTTTTTTTTAGTCAGTTGTGTCTTTTTTTGGTGCATTGTGCCTTTTTTTTTGGTCCGTTGTGTCTTTTTTTTGGTTTGTTGTGGATTTTTTGCGCATTGTGGCTTTTCTGGTGCATTGTGGCTTTATTTTTTTTGGGTGTTTTGCATTTGTTGTGAGCCCTCCTGGCTTCCGTACGTTTTTAATGAAGGAAACATTATAACAGATCAAAAAATTTGGACCCTTTCAGTAAATTAAAACATGAAATTAAAACCCTGTCACGGTGCAGTGCCAGGGACCCATCTCCAGATCGTGAAGCTGCATCTCGGCGAGCACGACTTTAGCTGGAGGATTTTTACCTCATGTGCTTTATGTTTTCTGACAGTGACTAAAACCTAAAATCCATCCCAGCCGGTATCGGGCGCCGTTATCATTTTTTCCCACTTGTTATTGTACCTCGGAGGACGAAGCCGAAGCTGCTGCCTTCTTTGTGCAAACAGATGTCGATTGTCTTTGAGATGAGCCCTGAGCTGCTGTCCGGCGCTTTCACCCGCGAGAAGAGTATGAGAAAACACAAGAAATCTGGCATTATTATTACGCCTATCTGTTACGCACTCCAGAAATACACTTCGTCCAATATGCGGCGCAGCTAAAACAACATCTGCACAGGAAATGAAAAGACGGTGACATTCAAAAGTCTCATTATTAAAATCGGTTTGCAAATAAAACAGGTAAACTCAATATTAACAGTGGAAACAGTGCTGCGTATACAAACCTTAAGGAATAGCACGATATTCTAAGTGTGCGTTAAAGGTGCACTATGCAACTTGTTTATCAATCAGTCAGTTTATTTCAGACATGTAAAAAAGTACAGATCTGACATGTAATTTGGTGCCACCTGCTTGTCTCTGGAGAAATTAAAGTTTAATGCCACAAAAAGGAATATTCAAGGCAGAGTCGCAGAGATTCAGAAAAATACCTTTAGGACAAGCAACACAAATGAATTTTTGTGAAAAATATTATTTAAAAAATCGATTCATATGCATTTTGAATCGATTCAAGAATTGTGCAATGACGAATCACAATATATCACTGAATTACAACATGTCTCTATTTAGACGTGCTGGTTTTCCGACACTTTTTGGTATCGCTATTCCGATACGTCTTTTTTATTTATTTTTTTAAAGTTACGATCGTCTACCCAGGCACTTCTCTCGCTGTCCATGGTGCTGGGTGACGGGTTCGGTCACAGACGCGGACACATCAGCGCGATCACACATTTGAAATGTAAAACAAACTACAGGATATTTTGTTCTTAAACGATTTTTAAACGTGCGACAAAAAGCACAAACACCACAGACACGAGGAGAAACTGATGAGACTAAAAACCTCTGATCTCCCAGATGCAGCAGGATCTGTGTGAGGAGCACAGGATCTAAAGCTGTGAGGCTGTGATGGCCTCAGCTGTTTCCTGTCTACAGTAAAACCAGTCGCTCTGAGACTCTGAAGTGTTCAAAGATCAGACTCTGCACTTCCACTTTAGACACAAGTCCAAACTGTGGGATTATTATTTGTGAAAAGTGGTGCATTTGGGGTCATCGCGGCGTCTCTGGGAACCCCCCTCCTCCACCCCAGTCTTGCATTTCTATTTCTATTTCGATCACATTAATATTATTCATGTCGGAAAAGTGTAATGCTTGAAAAAATAGAAAGTGCCGCTTCTCCGAAATGGAAAAAATGTCATAGTAGTGGGAGGTTTAAAAAAAAGTCTGTGTCGTTACTCCGACAATTAGACGTCATTGTCTAAATACCAGGATGGAGGAACAGCGGAGTGTAACAGACTCCCCACATGAAATGTTACGCAGTGCACCTTTAATCTTTTAAAGAGGGAAAAAACATAATTAAAAAAACTTTACATAAAACCCGTAAATATAAACATGCCAGAAGTGTAATACCAGTGTGTACCTGTAGGGGGCAGTTCATACTCCACCTCCAGCAGCACTCTCTCTCCCACGTTCTTTAACAAACTGATGATCTCCTCGTGCCGGAGTTTGGTCAAGTTTATCCCGTTCACCGACTTGATGTAATCGCCGATGTTTAGCTGGTCGCTCCTGCACAGGTGAAAGACCAAAGTCGAAGTTTACAAGAAGGAAAAGTAGAATTAAATGTACAATCAACCATCAAAACGTGAAAATACAGAAGGTGCAGGTCAATTTAACTGATTTAAAAGACCCATATTACAGAATTTATGACCGATGTTATAGAGTTTCCTCATCACAAACATATCTGGAGTCGTGTTTTGTTCCATTCACACGTTTAACGCACAAATTCCTGCAGATTTAGGCTGAGTTCTTCTCTCAGACTGTTGCTAAACTCCGTGCACATGGTGGAACGGAGCATTTTGAGGTTTGGAGATGATGACAGACTTATAATAAAGGATCACCGACACATGCGATTGAAACAAAACACAACTCCAGGTGTTTTTGAGGAGGAAACAGTATTATAACTTGGCTTAAAGCTCAGCAAGAGTCACTTTTGCGGACTCGAGCGTCGTACAATGGTGAACTTGAGCTCTCTACGACCAAAATATAAGAGATCAGTTACAGAATGGACATAATATTGAGTCCTCGCTCTTGAGTAGACCAAGATTTTCACCTCAAAAGGTCTTAAGAGAATAAAGTTTATGAAATCAAAGGACTTCACATCACTGCACCTGTCCACTAGTTAAAAATGAAACTCTGTTATGCTTAAGTTAGTAACAGACAATTATTTCTTAGTGTAGGTTTCAGGATCTAGGCTCTGGTCTGACCAGTTTATTTGATTTAACCAGGAGAGAAAAGCCATTGAGATCAAAAAGCTCTTTGTCAAAGGAATCCTGGCCAAGAGGCAGCAATTTAACACATACTGTATTTTTTTGGATTATAAGGCACACTTAAAATCCTTTACTTTTCTCAAAAATCGACTTTATAATCCGGTGTGCCTTATGTATTAATTCATGTTGTGCTTACTGTCCTCAATCCGATTTTATGTGGTACACGGCGTCAAAAAAAATAAAATAAATAAATCTGTCAAAATGTTTTAGTATGACTTTGGAAAGTTCTTAAGCCGCACCGCTGGATGGATTGTCGCAGCATTACGGGGACCGTAGTCAGGAGTTATTCTGGGAGGATTAACCAAAGAACTCCAACCACTAGATATTGGTGTCATTTAATGTTAAAGTTGAACTCCGGCACGTTTGAAGCTAAAGTCCGTCACTAGAGGAGGTGGAATTCTGTCAGAAGCCAAAAAACGGCACAGATCAGTGTTTCCTCGGTGGAGATCTCACTGTGGCAGTGAGTCTGTCAAGGCAACAAACTAGTGTAGTGATGGGGGCAAGTTCTGAACTAGTGTAGTGATGGGGGCAAGTTCTGAACTAGTGTAGTGATGGGGGCAAGTTCTGAACTAGTGTAGTGATGGGGGCAAGTTCTGAACTAGTGTAGTGATGGGGCCAAAGCCCAAAAGACTCGATCGCCGATACCGTTTCTAAGCCCATTTATTTACGAATGAATTATAGTTTTGGAAAAAAAGATTTTAAAGAATACAATCCCGAACCATTTTCTTTCAACAACTTTCAGTTTCTCTTCTTCTTCACTGTCAGTAGTCGATTCTCACTTGTTGCTTCTGGCGGCTCGAGCCTCTCGCCTCCACTGGAGTCGACAATCTGTGCCTCTAGCAACGGACTTTAGCTTCAAATGTGCCGGAGTTCAACTTTAACCTGCAGCTGTGTGGGAGCGTTGGACGACAGAAGGTGAACTCACATTAACCAAGACAGAGGCCACGATCTGCCAATGGCCCGTGGATGCCCAGGCTAAAGTATCAGTCTCACTTAATGCACCTTATGTATGAAAACAGAGCTGTTCATTGACATTGCGCCTTATAGCCTGGAAAATACGGTACTGTAGTTACAACTTACACATGCAAACAAACAACAATAAAAGGACATAATCACAAATGAAGAAAACAAGTGCACATCACCGAGGCAGTGTTCACTTTAGATTTAAAAGCGTTGAAGGAGAAGAGTCGCCCCTCACCTGGCCGCCAGCCCGCCCGGCCGCAGGTTGGACACTCGGGGTTTGCCGTCCTTGTCCGTGCCCCCGGAGATGGTGAGTCCCAGAGTGCTGCCCTCCTTCTTCACCAGCTCCACCAGAGTCACCCCCCGCAAAGCTTCTGCCCACAACACACACACACAACACACACAACGAACACAATACACACAGACAACATAAAGGATACGCAACACAGGACCACAGAGAAAAGGTCAATGGCATGTGGAGAGTAAAGTGGAGCATGTAAATACCCAGAGGAAGAAAATCCAAACAGGAGACCTCAGTAAAACCTCATGTCTTTCTCCTGGACCATTCTGAGCTGTTTAAGCCCAGTGTGAGCAAACAGGCCGAAACAGACCGCTGAACCTCTCAGATCAGACTCCTCTGTAGATATGAAAGAGATCTCTATTTGGCCTTAACCTGATCTCAAACTTTCACTCTTTTATTTGCTTGACTTTGTCTCCCACAGAGACACTGGAGAGATTTCCTCTTCTGCTCAACCCTCGGTCTAAACTCTGTGCTGTGCTCATCTGCTGCTCAACTTGAACCAGGACAAACTTTAAACCCATTGGTCAATGTGAGTTTGGCGCCGCTTTTCAAGTTCATTCTGCACTGTGATTGGCTGAGAGCGTCTTTCTGAACAGCACAATGTCTCCTACTATCAATAGTAGGCTCATTTATGTGCCATAGTTTTACTGGGAATATCATAATTATTTTAGCTTTGTTAAGTGAAGTCATTTCCCCCGTGTACATATGTTTACGTTTTTTCTCCCTCTGGTTTTCAGACCTTTACTTAAGCTCGTGTTCTCCATCAGCCACCAGAGGAGCCGTTTGCACGACAATGGTAACGAGCAGAAAATGCAAAGCATGTTGCCAGATGTCCATAGCATTTAGACGATAACGGTGTTTTGGAGGGTTGAAAACGCAGAAATCAAAAATATGGCAGAGCTTCAATTTCAGCTGCAAATACCAAAGGACTCGAGTCAGAAATTGTCTTCACTGATCACACAGAGTCACTCAGAGCAGAGAAAAAAATTTCAACACATCACAGACATTTCTGGTGCTCCGGAGAAGCAGCGGGGAGAAAGACAAGTGTGGACACACAGCAGAAGGGTTTTATATATAAGGGTTATACGCAGCCTTTGGTGTTGGTGCTGCCCTCTACACTCTGGGTGTGCAGACGTCTCCGTGAGCCGCAGAATTCCCCAAAACTCTCATGTAAACGCGGAGTAAGAGTGAGAACAAAAATGCACTTTTGCGGTTTTGCTTCAGACTGTTTCCATGTAAACGTAGCCTAAGAAGGATGGTGACATGTTTATTTACTGCACATACTGCCCTCCTGACAGTATGTGCAGTAAATACATATTACATTCATTCTCACCAAGTTCATTTACCATTATATTATTTTATATTATTGTGAGAGTCTCTTTGCCAAAAGTCCCAACACAGTTCTAGTTGTGGAGGCAACCGGACCCTAATTACGCTGTGAAGTTGTTCATGTTTTGTCACATTATGGTGAAATTAATCAGAATGTCATTACTGATGCTGCTGAATCTGACTTTCTGTGTTGGTGAAACTGTCCCCGTCACCACACTGCAGAGACGGTGACACATTTTGCATTTAAAGCCGATCTAAGATCTGTGGTTTTAAGATCCACTTGTTTTTATCAAATGGTAAAATAATAATCTGCATATGTTTGTATATAACTACAGGGTGGCAGTAGGTAGAGTTGTGAAAGAAAAATAACAAAATAAGCAGGATTACTCACATACACATGAATGAAACAATATCCGGTTTATTTGGGGAGGTAGAAAACAGTGTAATTTGGTCCAAACATATATGGAACATTTAAATAGAACCCAGACTTAAAGAGACGGAGGTGAGCGAGGACCAAACCCCCATTAAAACCTGAGCTCAGAGGAGTCAGTCAGGATCAGCTCATCGGCCTCATTTACATAAACCTCGGCTCCGTCACAAACGCTCTCCGCCGTCCTCAAGTCGCTCGAGTGGATCAGCCTAATGTGTTTTCAGGGGAACAGAAGCTACGCAAAACTGACTTAATGGTATTTTTCATGGTGTAATGTCTTAATTTTGGCAGCAGTGAATGATTTTAAGGTGCTGAAACAAACAAAAAAAATATAAAGAAACAAAAAGAAAATCCATTCATCTTTTCACTTTTATTTTCATGTCTTTTAAAGGAACAGTGTAAGATTTTTATTTACATTTCATAAACTGATTTGTGTCCTTAGATTTGAGCCAAACACAGCGCTTTTACTGATAACAATCGAAATGGTGATTTATTCTGAAATTTAAATGTATTCTTATTTAGGTTGCCGGTTTTAATGCTGAAATCCAGTTGGTTTAAACCTAAATCTGAATCCTCACTACCTGCAGCCGGGCATGAATTCATGTGCATCTTAGTGCAGCTTAAAAAGAATAAAAGAAGCTTAGATCTTTACCTGTGACGCAACAATCCAGGCTAAATGCAAACAGAGTATTTTTGAGTGCTCAGGTTTCTTCAGCCGCCCTGTTCTGTTGCAAACTGGCATAGCAAATGTTTAAGAATCATATTAGACTCTCTGCTGAACTTTAAATGTCATATCAAGAGCACCGTAAATCAAATGAAGGAGTTGAAGAAAGAATAAAGTGTTTCAGAACCATCAGGAGCTGTCTGACATGTGAATGTGTCTCTTGTCTTTCTGAGCACAATGATCTTGTCCCACCTGTCGTACTGCAGCCAAACCGCCCTAAAGCCCATTAGATTTGGGCCTTTAGATAAAAATCCCACTCAATTCCATCACTGTTACATTTTAAGGAAACATCAAATCTTAAACTTTATGAATTTTGTTCATTTTAGCCATTTGACGTTCAAATGTTTGACTGGACAGTTCCATGTGGAGACTGTAAAGTTCCATTTTGTAAAACATCTTTTGCCCAGAATGTTTTTTGTTTTGTTTTTTTTCTGTGAGAGGTCAATCTATGGAACTCTCTCTAACATAAAGACAAGAACTAAACTGTCCACCTTCAAAAAACAAACTAAATCCTGCGTCACAGAGCAGCAGCAGCAGCAGCGTGAACCAAAACCCCGTTCAGCTGATACGTCTAAAACTCTTCAGTGTGACAAGCCCCATGTCTCTGTGGAGCTAAAACCGTCATGTGTTTATTTACATGTGAAATCCTAAAATCAAGGAAGAGACTTAAACGTAAACATTGGCTTTTCTTGGTCTCTTGTAGGAACAGGAAAGGTATTTTTAAAATGAAAGTGCATTAGAGCCGCAGCAGCGTAACCCTGTCCTCTGAAATGAAACGTGTGTGACGCAGGTTTGAGCTTCAGGATTTCTGTGTTTAAACCTCATGAACTTTTATCAGTGCAAACTGGTCTTTGGACATTTTATTTGTATTTACTGCTAATTTTCAACTTTTCCTTTAACTTTAAACTGTTTAAAGCCCTTCTAGTGACAGATGCTGTGAATGAGCCACAGCTCTAAACACTGTGAAACCTGCAGCAGATTATTCTGACACAGTGATCTGCGTTTATTGTGTCTGTCCCTGTCAAATAAACAATAAATAAATAAATAAAACTGAACTCTGGCGCTTAAAGGACATTTGTGCGCCACCTTATAATGGACATTTGCATTTATACGCACTAACTGAACTTATTGGTGCGGATTTCGAGTTACATTTATACGCACGAGCTGAACTTTTCGGTGTGGATTTCGAATTGTATTTGTATATTGAGTCATATGTTGAATCGCCATTCACATCCTTGTTGTTTGTCACTGTCTCAGTATTTGGTCCCATCAAATGCAGCTCCTGTTTCAGTCTCTCTCTCCACTCCCAGAGCTGAATTTACATCTTCTGGTACTCAGCCCATTATTACATTGTAATTACTAGTTTAGTACAGTGTTCTTAACATTATAATGACACATAACACACTTACTACACGACAACTTTGGCGAAATGGATTAATGGAACAAGCGTGAATGAAGCTAAATAAAACCCCATGTATGTGGTTCATGAGGGACAATAATGTAACACGGCCAGTTTTGCATCATGTGTCTTTTAAAGTGCTGATATTATGATATTTGCTGTGTTTCGTTCACACATGTTCAACACACAAATCCTGTGTATTTAGGCATCAGATTTTTTAAAGACAGAAAACACTCTGTTCCACCTTGTTATGTAATCTGGTAATGCAGGAAGTGCTCTGCTGTGTTTTTAAACTAAATACACCTTCGTTTGAATCATTTGGATAATTGCAGCCCTGGAATTGTCAGTCTTTACTGAGCTAAAGGTACCACTAGATGACATCACAAGGAGGAACTGGGCGTTTTGAGTAATAAAGGTTTACTCAAGCACGTGTGAATGAAACAAAGCACAACTCTGGGCACGTTTTTGATGAGGTAACAGCATTTGAACATGTACTGAAGCACAAAAGCGTCAGTTTTGTCTAATATAGGACCCATAATGCCCGTGCTGTTGTGGAGATGGTGAAGCGGAGGTGCAGCAGGTGCTGGAGGTCCTGTACCTGGTATGCTGTGTCTTCTGGGGGACAGCGTGTGCTCTGTGATGTCCTTGGTCTTTCCATACGGTCCATCATCTGAAACACAGAAAAGTACTTTAGCGGAGACATGTCAGTGTCAGATAAGAAGAGTTACAGCACTGACGCTCCCCTGGTGGGTGGAGAATGTCACACATCGTTGCATTCTACGTTCATGGAAGTTTTATAGGTGAAAACAAGAGAAACAGATCAAATCAAGCACGATCAAAACAGCCAAATCTTACCAAAGAACTGAACAACAACAATAACAGTATTAAAAAAGAAACAACACAGTGAAAGTGCAGTATAATATAAAACCAAGTTGCCGGTCTCTCTAAATCATCTCAAATGCCACTGTGAAAAGGTGCATTTTTAATAGCGGTTAAAAGTGCTGCAGTGACTGTGCTGCTCAGAAGTGCAGAGGTGAGCAGTTCCACGGCTCTGGTCCAACCACAGAAAAGGGCCGGTCTCCTCTGGGCTTCAGCCTGGTCGTGGGGACGGCTAAGAGGTTCTGACCTGCAGAGCTCTGGATGGACCTGGGGCTGGAGGAGTTCAGATACACGAGGAGGTGCCATAATATTAAAGGGACAGTTGGGAATTTTGTACACAGGGCCTCATTTCCCGGTGATCCGGAGTGTTGGAGACGTGTGGAGATAAAGTTGTTGAGATTAAGAAAATCAAAGAACAACGCCTGGGTAGACGCAATTCTCAAAAAAATAAAAAGACGTGTTGGAATATCGATACTAAATAGTGTCGGAAAACCAGTACGGCAAGTCGTAATACCAGCAGAGAACTATTTTTATCTTTTATCTTATTGTATTTATCTGACCTTATTTTTGAAAATTTTATTCTAAAAACATGTTCTTGGTCAGTTGCATCTGTAACGAAGAAACTGTCCCCTCGGGGATGAATAAAAGTAATTCTGATTCAGATTCTGATGTCGGAATAAGCGGCTGAACCCATTTTAGAATTCACTTTAAAATAGTGATGATTGTTTTGAAAACCTTAAAGGAACAGTTTGGAATTTTGGACATAGTTCCTCATTTCCTCATGAGCCAGAATGTTGGAGACGTGTGGAGACACTTTTTTAACTCTTCCTCCAGTCCTTGTATTTGCAGAGGTGCTGGTGCTGGGCTAGTGCAGGTCAATGGCCACAGTCGTCCTGCCACTAAAAACAGTCTGACCCACTCCACAGACCCGAGGAAACTATTAGAACTCCAGACTGTCCATGTGAACGTCTGTGTCACAGAATCATGTTTGAAGTAAAACTAACCTTGTTTCGCCTGAATCGTTGCATGTTGAGGATCTATTTTCTCATATATCAGTTGTTGCTGCTGAGCTTCTATCAGGAAGAACAACTCACTGCTGCTCAGACACAAATCCTTCAAATACAACGGTTGGTTTTACTTCTAAAATTATTCCTCTAGGTGGCAGTAATGAAATGTTTTGGACGCCCGCACGGCTGCCTTGAAGAAGAAGAAGAAGAAGAAGAACGATGGCAGCGAGCAGTGAACAGATGGGGGAGAAAGAGCTTGTGAAAAAGTTTGGTGCGACATCAGTAATCTGGTCACGGTTTGGCTTTAAAGTGACAGAAGGAAACGTTATCTGCAAGACATGTCGGGCGACAGTGATCGCAAGACAAAGTAACACAAGCAATCTGATTTACTCTCAAGACAAAACACTCTGTCGAATATGAAGAAAGACAAAGACTGCAGCGTGATGTTACTGAAAAGAAAGGGCGGTCCTCGAGCAGGAGAAAAGTTTTTTTTAATTTAAATTAGGGCTGTGAACATTAACGCAATAACGCATGAGATTAATCACAAAAAATATCGCACTGTTTTTTAATCCCACAGTTTATTCTGAACGCTCCTCTGTTAAAGTGCGGATGGTCCTGAAGGCGACGCAGGTTATTAGGTCAGTGATCAGGTCCATACGGATGTGAAGACGACAGATGAGACGGTGACTGGGGCTCAGGGCAAATTTCTCTGCAAAAAACTGCCCCACGGGACTTTAGATAAACTAAGGGCAAACTAAACTTTGCAGATGTCGCAGTGATGAACTCTCTGTCCACAGAAGCACAAGTTTAAAACACCGTCTTAAAGCAAAACACTGGTTTGATTCAGTGGCACCAAAGACGATACTGCACCAAGCCGAGCACCACAAATAAAACTACCAGCGAGAGAAAAATGTCAATAAAATAGCTTTTTGATAATAAATAGCATTTTTGTCAAAATATTTTGTCTTTTTTGAAGAATAATTAATTGTGACTAATCTAAATTCTAAAGTGTGATTAATCTGATTTAAAAAATGAATCGTTTGACAGCACTAATTTAAATATGATGCATGTTTACATTTCCTGTTTTGTTTTCTGTTTTCCACAATTACACTTTTGTACAATAAATTTCCTTTAATTACTTATGTTATGTTATTTAATAGTTTTAAAACAACATCCTGATTGAATGCTTTTACTTTGTGCTATGGTAATGGTACAGTATGTTGTAATTTATATACAAAAGTGCTATACTTTGATATATACCGCCAAAAAAAGGAGAAAAAATATATATATATACCGTCAATGGCTCAATTTAAACCATGATATAAATTTTAGGCCATATCGCCCCTAACTGAAACCATATGTCGTGTGTGGCTCTGTTATCTCCTCTTTCTTATATGTTATGAAACTGAAGCTCCGTGCACGTTAGCGTTAGCCTTGTTAGCCCCATTAGCCATGTTAGCGTCACTGTTTCTCTGCGCTCATGTTCATCCCGCGTGAGTCACTGAGCAGAACCCTGATGAGAGGAGACTGAACTGGGACGAGGAGAGCGCCTGCCTCCCCCTCACTGCATCCAGGGTGAGACAAGTCTGCTCTGTTTGCACTGAAAACACAAAAACTGAAGCGCTTTTATGACCGATGTGTCTAATGTGCAGCGTCAGGGGATTTGTGCACGCAAATCAAAATATCACCTCATCATGATGTGATTTGTGGAGTCGGCAGGTTATAAAAACGTAATGAAAACAGCATTTGAAGTGAGTAAACAGATTTCTTTCTGACTGGTCACGCTTGTGCAAGTTTTGACGAGGAAAACAGTGCAAAAAAAGGGTAAACTTATGGAAGCCAAGGAGGCTCACAACAAATACAAATGCCGCAACACAACAAAAAGCCACAACGGAAGTGACTATTTTCTGACGGACCAAGTGAGGAGGATCAAGCGGGAGATTATTAATGACGGTCAGACAATGACATCGATCCTGGCCACAAAACAATAAGTTACTTTTACTTCCAACTTCGTTCACTTCTCCGTTCCTTTACTTTTCACATTCTTCTTTTTCAACTTTTCCCGTTCACTTCCCGCTCCGGTCACTTCCATTGTGGCTTTTTTTGTTGTGTCGCGGTGTTTCTTTGAGCCCCCCCGGCTTCCGCATAAACGAATGTAACAAAGACAAAACTAAGATATTAAAGACTAAAAGAGTTATTTCAAAATATGCTCTGAAAACTGAAACACTTGCACATGGAACCAGGTATTTTTCAGAATCCGATTTATATGTAAATGCTCCCAATGCTTAATTTACTTTTATATAGCACTTTTCCACCTTCAAGACACTCAAAACATTTTACATCAACCGACCACTCACCCATTCACACACACACTCATACACCAGTGTACGCAGACACAGGGGATGAGGTGGGTTAAGTGTCTTGCTCAAGAATGGCATTCATCTGTGGGAGCTGGAATCGCACCGCCAACCTGTGGGTCATTGGATTTAACTTCTCCGACAATGATGTTTATGTCGAGAGTGGGATTCGAACCTCTAACCTTCAGATCAGTGGACAAATGCTCTTACCAACGGAGAGTTACTGTAGACCCCACAAAACTGGCACCAAATCAGGGACTTAAAGGGACATTACAGAATTTTGGACATGGTTCCTCATTTCCTGGTGATCCAGAGTGTCGGAGACGTGTGGAGACACTTTTTTAACTCTTCCTCCAGTCCTTGTATTTGGAGTAGAGGTAAGATCTAAAGCCCGAGCCCAACCCGACCCGACCCGAAATTCGGGTCGGGTCGGGCCGGGCTCTCTCGCTGACTTTTTAAAATAAATAAACAGTTAAATTCGTGCGCAGAGCATGAGCCAGAGCAGAGCCAGCGCCAGAGCAGAGCATGCTCTGCGCACGTGAACGACGCCCTCTTAATAATCTTCCCCTCCGCAGGTCCGCATGAAATTTCGGGTTTGGTTCGGGCTCGGGCCTGCAAATCAAGTTAATTGGTCGGGCTCGGGTCGGGTCGGGCTTTAATACCCGCGGGTCGGGTTGGGTCGGGCTGGATTTTTTAGGCCCGATCTTACCTCTAATTTGGAGAGGTTGCTGGTGCTAGGCTAGTGCATGTCAATAGCAATAGTCATCCTGTCACTAAAAACAGTCTGACCCACTCCACAGACCCGAGAAAACTATTAGAACTCCAGACTGTCCATGTGAACGTCTGTCCACAGAATCATTTTAGAGTCAAACTGACCGCTGCATTTGAAGGATTTCTGTCTGATCAGCAGTGAGTTGTTCTTCCTGATAGAAGCTCAGCAGCAACGACTGATATATGAGAAAATAGAACCTCAACATGCAGCGATTTATGCGACGCAAGGTTAGTTTTACTTCAAACATGATTCTGTGACACAGACGTTCACAGCGACAATCTGGAGTTCTAATAGTGAAAGGAAATGAGGAACTATGTCCAAAATTCCAAACTGTCCCTTTAACCAAACACAGAGATCACACAATACAAAGTGAGGACCAGGCATAACTTTTTCACCTCAGCTATTTGCAGACTGTCTTAAATTAGAAAGTGCTCCGTTTGGGCGTTTTCTTTTTAAGTTTAAATGATCCAAAAATATCCAACGCCTCATCTGAGGTCTGAAGTCTGAGAAGCAAAACATAAGATACACAACTCATTTAATCCGGCTGTGATAATGGAAATCTTTACTTTTCTTTACTGATCTATGTTCTAATGCTGTTTCCTCATCAAAAACACACCTGGAGTTGTGTTTTGTTTCATTCAAACATGGTTAACATGACAAAATAAAACTCCAGGTATGTTTTATAAGGAGGCAACACCATTATAACATGGCTTAAAGCTCACAAGAGTCCATTTTGTGTCATATATGACCTTTTAAAGGTGACAGGTAAGAATCCTAAAGTTGAATTTGCTGTTTAACTGTCACTTTGCAGATTTGTTGACCTGCTTCATAGTTTTATATCTCAGTCAAATTTATTTCAGTCAAAAACAGGAACTCAGGTGTCATATTGAAATGAGGTTGTGTTTCCAGCTCATGTACAGTTAAAATGCCGGTGACAGCGGCTTTGACAGACTGACAGTGTTTTGACGTGGAGGAACTGTCCTACTTAAGCGACGGAAGCTGCAGCGGGACAGTTTTAAACATTCATAACGTAGCGTATTATTTACCATGTTGCTCAAAAGTGGCAATGTAGTCATAAAGTACTGCAGCACTGACAGAGAGGAGTAAGCAGTCATAGCAGTAACTTATAGTAGCGTAAGTAAAGTACACGGTGTTGTCAGGTTAGTAAAGGCACAGCAGTTACAGCAGTATTTTAAAATATATAGTAATAAGAGTAAAGAGTGGTAGTAGAAAAATTTGCACTAGTAGTAGTTTGCATTATTAGTGTAGTAGTAGTAGTAGTAGTAGTAGTAGTGGTGGTAGAACTAGAAGTAGTACTAGAAGAAGTAGTAGCAGTTACAATAGTTGTGACAGTAGTAGAAGTAACAGAAGTACACAAAACAATATCATTAGGTTGGCAGGCCTATAGTAGTAGTAGTAGTAGTAGTAGTAGTAGTAGTAGTAGTAGTAGTAGTAGTAGTGGTAGAACTAGAAGTAGTACTAGAAGAAGTAGTAGCAGTTACAATAGTTGTGACAGTAGTAGAAGTAACAGAAGTACACAAAACAATATCATTAGGTTGGCAGGCCTATAGTAGTAGTAGTAGTAGTAGTAGTAGTAGTAGTAGTAGTAGTACTTGTTGTAGCAGTAGAGTAGGCTGAAAGTAGATAGTGGTATTTGTAAGAGAAGTGACAGTAGTAGCAGTATTTCACGGTGTAATACTTGTAGTAGTAGTAGAAGTAAACCTAGCAGTGGCGATCGTAGTAGTAGCCGTAGATACAGCAGAAGTACCAGAAGTAGGCCTAGAAGAAGTAATATAAGTAGTAGTAGTAGAACGAGAAGTAGTACTAGAAGAAGTAGTAGAAGTAACAGTAGTACACAAAACAATTTTGCAGGAAACGTAACAGCAGTGATGGTCCACAGTAGTAATACTTTGCGGCATTTCAGGTTGCAATACTTGTAGCAGTAGAAGTAAACTTTGCAGTACCAATACTAGTAGCAGTACATTCCATAGCTGAGCTTTTGCAGGAGAAGAAATGTAAAAGGTTTTGACTATTGACTTTTTAGAGTCAGTCAAAATTAATCTTGTAGCAAAATACACATTAATACTTATTGTAGAATTTAATATTGTAGTAGAAGTAGTAGAGGCAGTTCATATAATAGTAAATTTTAAATATGTACAGTTAATTCCTGATTTTATTAACACATCTACCACTGTTTCCACTGCTGAAGCACGTTAAATGAGGCTAAAACATTAGCTGCTTGGTTAGCGGTGCAGTGAAGGCAATTATAACACTTAAACGATTTTATGTGTTCTCCATAAAACGGGAAATTTAAGAGTGTATTTGAACAGCGGCTTAGTGTCACTTTGAGCAGAGGATTGGTAATTTTCGTGTCCTGCTAAAGCCCTTATCTGCACTCTGTGGTTTCATTCAGGTCTGAAGCACGCCCACAGACCACAGCAGAATCCTAATGAGAGCGCAGCTGTGAGCGGCGCTAATGGAGCCCAGGTTTAGGAGCCCGCCGTGTGCATGTGTGGGGATTAACTGAATGGGAACATTTTATTTTATTTTTCCAAGATAATTACTTGATTTCAAATGACAAAATCATTATATAAAGATCTTTAACACAGCAGAAGCTTACTGTGCAGGTTACTTCATTACAAGTGTTTCTTAGCTTTTCATTTCTGGATTGAACTAAACTTAGATTTTTTTTTTTTTTTTAAATACTCGTCATGACCGTCCACCTTTTCCTGAAGACTTCCAGTTGCTGTTCTTAGGGTTTGGGAGGTAACGGAGTGTCCCACGGTATCACAAAGTATCATCACTATCAGTTTCATCACCGTCATTAAAAAACCTGCAAATGCAAGGAGCTAAAACCACAGCAGGACTTTCTCCCTCCGCTCTCTCTCCTCTTCAAACGTGGCTCCGCTCAGAGATTTCCATCCACACACAGCAGGAAGAAGAAAAAAACCTGACTGACGCTTCCTGTGTGACATTGAGGCCAAAATTTTGTGATGGAGACGTTTTACTGAAGCCGAGAGTCGAGAGGGGACGAGGCTGAAGAGGAGAAAGTTCCCGCTCGAGGGTGAAGTCAGACTTTCACGGAGGAGACGGTAAAGCCCAATTTATGGTTCTGATCCAAACGTGTTTGTGTGGACGTGCGGCTCCTACGCACAGCGTTCGACCTGCACCTCCCGAACTTTCTAACGACGCCTCAAAACGACGCAGACATAAGGGCTGTGATTGGTCCTCTGCACCGCTCTACATTTCCGCTGCTCATTCTAGACTTTGAGTAATAATGTGTTTAATGCAGCTTTGGCACATTTGTTTACGTTTTACACAAACCAAACTTCAGCATGGCTCATTTGCATACAGCTCATTTGCATACAGTATAAGCGCTGATAAAAACAGCTCGTGCGCTGATGCTGATGCGATCGAAGGGTTGGTTTGATCAGAACTTGTGCCTCATCTTCAAATATAAAGCTGCGACTCTGTTTCTGAAGGGTTTAGGTGCAGATACAGAATAATTCTTAATTAGTCACAGTAAAACCATATATGCCGGGAAAATCCTGAGAAGGAAGCGACAAGTGAGGATCGACTACTGACAGTGAAGAAGAGAAACTGAAAGTTGTTGAAAGAAAATGGTTTGAAGAAAATATAATTCACTGGTAAATAAATGGGATTTGAAATGACGTCGGCGATCGAGTCTTTTGGGCTTTGGCCTGTGCAGTGGGAAATCAACAGAGGAAAATGTCAGGTGCTTATAAAGTTGTTTTCTAACGTTAAAGTAAGATGGGTTAAAGTGGTGTTAAGCTTCTTCAGTCTGAAGCAAATTGGTGTTTTACGTGGAAGTTCAGAACTTGCCCCCATCACTGCACTAGTTTGTTGCCTTGACAGACTCACTGCCACAGTGAGATCTCCACCGAGGAAACACTGATCTGTGCCATTTTTTGGCTTCTGACAGAATTCCACCTCCTCTAGAAATGGACTTTAGCTTCAAATGTGCCCGAGTTCAACTTTAATTACAGTACATTTTAGTAAATAAAAGTAAACGATGAATCCAAATACCTAAAGTCCTTTCCTCTTTAGGGTCCCATTACCTTATAGACCAACAGACAGTATATTGTTCTTCCCCATTGTTTCGCTCCCTCCACCATGTTCAGCCATCGTACACTCACGTCTGTCGGCAGAGTGCGTCACAATAACACAACTAAATAAAACCCACAGAAAAGATGGAGATGAACCTCTCAGTTTGTAGCTCCAGGCTCCTGTCTCCATCTCCAGCGCTCGTACCCTGACACAGACTCATCTCCCTGCAGCGCTGAAACACATCTGAGCGCCGAAGCAGGTTTAAAAATAGGCCCACGAACTAGAATTATGTCAGTACAAGAGAATAAGAGAATCTACACAGCGTTTGATATCCATTTATCTGTCAGTGGTGGTAAGAAGTCGAAGCCGCAGCTGCCCTGGGGCACTAAAATGTTCATACAGACAAATATGTATATAGGTCAAAGATATACTGTGTACACAACAAACCCCTTTGGTTTCTGTGCACTTTGTGAATGATGTTCAATTTAAAATCATAAATTATAAATCAATAAAGCTGTAAAATATCAAGCAAAATATCTTTGTGCTGACAGGGAAGCAGACACGTCCATAACAAACAACAAAAACAATAGTGGTTCTAGTATTGAACCTTGTGGTACTCCTTATTTTCAGCTGTGAAACATCTTTGCACATTTTATAATAAAAGTAAAATGAGAACATGTGGGTGGCCGAATGGTTTTGGAGGCGTCAGTGTAAGAACCACAGTCCAGGGCAGTTTCTTTCCATGCAGCTTCATGTCAGTAACACTGAACTCTGAGCAAACAACAACAACAAACTACAAAATTGGTCTGAATTGGTTTAAAACGACCCACAGCCTCCCATTAACCACTACCGACTGTTACTGTGACCTCCACCTTTTACAATACCACAGAATCCATGTGTTACAATAAATATTCACATATATACACACTCATCAATAAAAACATGAACATTTAATTACACCAATCCCCTCATTTTCAATATACATTTTTAAAAGATCCAAGCACTCTGCACACTTTCCTCTTTCCACCAGGTGATTCCGTCAGAGCGGTTTTGGCTGACACCACCCGCAGGTACGTTTCCACATTTATCCTTTTGGTAATTATCCATGTTCAAGATTTGCTGTTTCCCCGCTGCCTGTGCTTTACAGCATGGCCAAACGATTCCCCCGTGGAGCTCACACAAAACACAACGGCATTGAGCTTTTTTTAATCACTCAATTAATCAAACTTTATTTATAGAACGCTTTTCAAACAAAAAATACAAGACAAAGCACTTTACCCTCCCACAAAGTTAAGATAAACAGGTGAATCTTGAGATTACTATCTGTGACTGTCTTTTTTTACTTCTAACTGAATCTGATCTGGGACTCTAACATCTAGAACCGTTACACAGAGAAAAAGGAAAACAGAGGAAGCGCAGAACAACAAAACACAGTACAGATAAGGACAAGACGACAACGAAGGCGTGGGATACGTGGCCTGGAGACTCGATCCGCCTGGAACCCGACCCGAGCCGCCTTGAGACGACCCCGACCAGGCCCCAGACAGAGTCAACGTGCCGAGGTGGTGGAGGTGGTGGAGCTTCGAGAGCTTCACCTTTCACGATGTGGACGGACGACATGTGGAAGAGAAAAAAGGAGCCTGTCCCTGGATCGATGCTCTGACTGTGTACGAGGTTCTGTAGGTGATTGTGAACGCAGATGTTAATAACATGATTCTGCTTCATTTTGAGCAAAAAAACATCACATATTACAGGTTTTTACTGGGTTGGAGCCTTTATGTTGGTACTGAAAGTGAGTGAGCTTTTTTTAGTGCTGTCAAACGATTACTTTTTAAAATCAGATTAACCACATTTTAATTTTGATTAATCACAGTATAATAATAATGCATCAGTTTTATATAGCGCTTTTCTGGACACTCAAAGACGCTTTACAGAGCATTATTCATTCACTCCAGACCCGGTGGTGTAAACTACTATTGTAGCTACAGCTGCCCTGGGGCAGACTGACGGAAGCGAGGCTGCCAATCTGCGCCATCGGCCCCTCCGACCACCACCAACATTCACGCACACACCACTTTCATACTAGGCAATGTGGGTGATGTGTCTTGCCTAAGGACACAACGACAGTTTTTGCCACTGGCCCCACTGTGGCACCTGGAATTCCCAGTGGTCTCCCATCCAAGTACTAACCAGGCCCTGCTGAGCTTCTGAGATCTGACGGGATCAGGCTTTGACGAGCCGGTATGGCCACGTTAATTAATAGTTAATTATTCTTCAACAAAAGACCAAAATAAAAGGACAAAAATGCTATTTATTATCAAAAAGTTATATTATTGACATTTTTAAAATGTTATACATGTCAATTATCTGCTTAAAACTACTCGAAAGTAGTTTGTATGACGGACCTGTGGCGATGTGCACGGCATTTTGCAGCCAACGATGTTCATAGGCCGACATGCTGTGGCTCTTCATTTTGTAAAGGTGTTGGTCGACTTATCGCTGGTAGTTTTGTTGTTGTTTGTCGCGCTCTGTTTGTTGTTGTTGGTGTATAAGTATAAGTCGTTGCTGCCGCTGAATCAAACCCGTGTTTCCCTTTAAGACGGTGTTTTAAACTCGTGCTTCTGTGGACAGAGAGTTCATCACTGTGACATCTGCAAACTCCCTTAGTTTATCTAAAGTCCCATGGGGCAGTTTTTTGCAGAGAAATTTGCCCTGAGCTCCAGTCACCGTCTCATCTGTCGTCTTCACATCCGTATGGACCTGATCACTGACCTAATAACCTGCGCCGCCTTCAGGACCATCCGCACTTTAACAGAGGAGCGTTCAGGATAAACTGTGGGATTAATCTGCGTTAAAAAAACAAACATTAGTGCCATATTTTTATGTGATTATCGCATGAGTTAACGCAGTGACACTGACAGCCTTAATTTTTTAGTTTTTCTTTTAATTATCAAACAAACTATCTGACTCCTGTGTGTGTTTTGGTCAGGTTGAGTATGTGGAGTTTGCATATGACGCTCTTCTACTTCCATCGTCACTTATAATTCTGTCCAAAAAGACAAATCCGAGGACTGAGGAAGAGAATGGAACCGCCCGGTATCGGTATCGAGTGTCGGGCTAAATATCGCCCATTTCTATTTGTCAATCACACAAACCCCAGCGCACATAATATAAAACCCATTTGCATAAAGCGGGAATACCAGTCCTGTGGATAATAGGGCTCCTGAATTCTAAGTGCGCCGCTCTAAAGGAACTCATTTTCCTCCACGGACGGATTTTTCGGCGATAAGTGCTATTTTTGGATCCCGTAATTCCATCTGAATCAAATCCTCTTCACATCCAATTTCCAGACATTTATTACAATCACAGAAATTCAGTCTTCTAGAAACACATTAAGCGGCCACTTTCCTGCTCGATGGGCCTTTCCACGACCCGCCCGCCCGTTTGGACCAAGTCGCCGATGAAATATGCTTTTTTCTTCTCTCTACCTCCTTCTCTATCCTTATTTCTCTCTCTCTTCGCTCCCATCTCACTCCTTCCTTCTCTGTCTCTTTCTTTCTCTCTCGAGCGCACTGTCAATTCCCACTTCTCTGTCATCTTCATCTCTCCGTTTCTCCTCTCTATCTCTTCTCTCCTTATTCTTTCTCTTTTCTCTCTTTATCTTTCTTTTTCTGTCCTCTCTATCTCATTTTCTGTTTTACTATCTATTCTCTCTCTTCTTTATTTCTCTTTTCTCCTCTCCTCTCTCTTGATCTTTCGACTCTTCTCTCTTTATCTTTCTTTTTTCTGTCCTCTCTATCTCATTTTCTGTTTTACTATCTATTCTCTCTCTTCTTTATTTCTCTTTTCTCCTCTCCTCTCTCTTGATCTTTCGACTCTTCTCTCTTTATCTTTCTTTTTTCTGTCCTCTCTATCTCATTTTCTGTTTTACTATCTATTCTCTCTCTTTTTTATTTCTCTTTTCTTCTCTTTTTCTTCTCTCCTCTCTCTTGATCTTTCTACTCTTCTCTCTTTATCTCTCTTCTCCTTTTCTTCTCTATCTCTTCTCTCATTATTCTTTCTCTCTTTATCTTTCTTTTTTCTGTCCTCTCTTCACTCTTCTCTCCTATCTATCTTTCTCTGTCTTACTATTTTTTCTCTCTCTTTCCTCCTCTTTTTTTCTCTCCCTCTCTTCTGTCCTCATCTCTCTCTTCTCCTTTTCCTCCTTTTCACTCTCCTCCCCTATCTCTCTCCTATCTCTTTCTCTCTCTTCTCTTTCTAACTTTCTCTTGTCTCTCTTGATCTATTTATACTCTCCTCTCTTATCTCTCTTTTAAGCTTTCTTTTCTCGCTTCTCCTTTTCTCCTCTCCATTTCTTCTGTCCTTATTATTTCTCTCTCTTCTCTTTATCTCTTGTTTCTCTTTTTCTAGCCTCTCTCTTCACTCTTCTGTCTCTCTCTCTCTCTTACAATCTATTCTCTCTTTTTTATCTCTTTTCTCCCCTTTTTCTTCTGTCTTCTTCTTTCTCTCTCTTTTCTCCATTTCACCTCTCTATCTCTTCTCTCCTTATTCTTTCTCTCTCTTCATCTTTTTTCTGTCCTCTCTCCTCTCTCTTTTTTCCTCACTTTTTTCTGTTTTATTATCTATTCTCTCGCTACTTTATCTCTTTTCTCCTCTTTTGCATCTCTCTCTCTACCTTTCCCTCCTCTCTCTCTTTTTATCTTTCTTTTCTCTCTTCTCCTTTTCTCCTCTCTTCACCACTCTCTTGAAAAAGAGATTCGTAGTCTCAATAGGACTTTCCTGGTTAAATTTAAAATTTTTAAAAAAATCTCCTCTCCTTATTCTTTCTCTCTCTCTTTTTATCTTTCTATTTTCTGTCCTCTCTCCTCTCTTTTTGTCTTATCTATTCACTCTTCTTTATCTCCTTTCACCTCTTTTTCTTCTCTCTCTACCTTTCTCTCTCTTGATCTCTTTCTACTCTCTTCTCTCTCTCTTTATCCCTCTTTTCTCTCTTCTCCTTTTTCTCCTCTATCTCTTCTCTCATTATTCTTATCTTTCTTTCTCTTTTTCTGTCCTCGCTCCTCTCTCTTCACTCTTCTCTCCTATCTCTCTTTCTCTTACTATATATTCCCTCTCTTCTTTATGTCTCTTCTCTCCCCTCTCTTCTCTCCTTACGCCTCTTTCTCTCTGGATCTCTATCTCTACTCTCCTCTTTTCTGTCCCTTTTTATCGCTCTCTCTCCTCTCTCTCTTCTCCCCTCTCCCTTTATATCTCATGTTATCTATTCTCCCCTCCCCCCTCTCTTTTTCTCTCGCTAATCCTTTCATTTTGTGCCTGTGAAGTGTCGGGGATGAGGTGGAGAATACAGCTCCAGTGATTAGGATAATGACGATATCGCGGTCGGCGCCACAACAGGTGAGTTACGCCGCAGGACGAGGACGGTTTAGAATATTTTAACACAAAAAACACACATTTTACCACAAAAAATACACATTTTACCACAAAAGACACAAATTTTACCACAAAAAACATGTATTTTACTACAAAAAACACACATTTTACCACAGAGACAAATTTTACCACAAAAGACACACATTTTACCACAAAAGACACGAATTTTACCACAAAAGACACATATTTTACTACAAAAAACACAAATTTTACCACAAAACGTGTATTTTACCACAAAAGACAAATTTTACCACAAAAGACACATATTTTACCACAAAAGACAAATTTTACCACAAAAGACACGTATTTTACCACAAGACATGAATTTTACCACAAAAGACACGTATTTTACACACAAACGACACTAATTTTACCACAAAATACACATGACTTTAACAAGAGGGATTAAATAGAAAGAAGGTTGGACACTTGCCTTGGTTAATTGTTTTTTGAAGTGATTTTGGCCTGAATTGAGTCTAACCCAGAGCAGCTGTAGTTTCACTGCAGTGAGCCTGAAAACACTGAAATGGCCTGGAAATCGCTCTATCTGCTAAGTGCTTAAATTCATTTATTCATTTTTATTTTTATAACTAGAAAATATGATAATGAAATGTAATTCTACGTATTGGAGTAAAACAGTTCTCGCTGTCGCATTAGATTTCTGGAGGTAACAGTGTAGACACTACACTCTGCACCAGGGATCTCCAGCCTTTTACGTCTGGTGATCTACATTTACAAAAAGAAAATGTCGGAGAGCTTCTCGCTTTAGCAGTCGATATAAGAGCCTTACATGTTGTACAGTTAGACGCCTATATAACATTAAACCATTAATCCATTTATTCACTAGCAAGGACCACGCCAACAACACAGGTGCGAAACGAAAAGCGTTTATTATATTGAGACGAGGAAGGTCGGCCGGGCTAAGACTTGAGATTTGAGTTATTCAGTACAATACCGCATTTTTGGGATTATAAAACGCACCGGATTATAAGGAGCAATATCAATGAACAGGTCTATTTTCATACATAAAGTGCACTGGACTATAAGGCGCATTAAGTGAGACTGATCCTTTTCCCGGGCGTCTTCGATCCATCGGCAGATCGTGGTGTAACTCTCCCGGTGTTGCCTCTGTCTTGGTGAATGTGAGTTCGACCTTCTGTCAACGCTCCCACAGCTGCAGTTTAACTCTGAACCACCTGATGACACCGTCATCTAGAGGATGTTGTTCTTTGGTTAATCGCAGCACTGAGTTAGTTTGCTTCACTTGGGCGTGTGAGTCAGAGTCTCTGAACAGGGGCCATTTTGGGCTCCTCATACACACCATAATATGATGCTGAAGTACAGCACGTGTTACTCCACGAGGCTCCTGACTATGGAGCTTAACAAAGTCGTACTAAAATATTTTGACAAATATTGTACCACATAAGATCAGTTCGAGGTCAGTAAACACAAGCAAAATTAATACATAAGGCGCACTGTCGATTTTTGAGTAAATTAAAGGATGTTAAGTGCTCCTTATGGTCCGAAAATACGGTATGTATAATTAAAAAATCCTCTGGTGAGCTACTTGTAAGGTTGTGGCGAGCTAATGGTAGCTCCTGAACTACAGGCTGGAGACTCCTGCTCTACACTTGACACCACAAGCTTTAACTAAATCAACAGAATCTCATAACATCAAGAACATATAGAGCATACGGGCTAATGCTTTGAAAGACTTTACAGAAATATGTGTGTTGACAACCAGTGCCTCTGACGTCCTGTTTTGTGTGCGGTTTTCATCAGCTAACTGGATTTTGACTCTGTGGGGCCTTCTATATGCAGACATGTGTGAACACTCGCCTGTAACACATGTCAGCAGAGATGTTATACACTTATGTTGAACTTTAGGTGAACTTTACACAGCAGCAGCAGCAGCAGCAGCAGCAGCAGCAGCAGCAGCAGCAGCAGCGGCAGCGCTCGTGTTATAGTATAAAAATAATGCATTGGTCTTATACAGCGCTTTTCCAGCAGCTCTACAGTTTTGTGCATTATTCATTCACTCCACACTCGCGGTGGTAATAAGGTTAAGGTTAAGGCGCGTTTTATTGTCCCTGTAGGGAAATCTGTCCTCTGCATTTCGACAGTCGGGGCCCCGGAGCTGCGCCCGGGGGCCCATTTCTATGATGTTGTTTCTAGTCTTGGTCAGGACGGATTCAGCTGGAGGATCAGACCCGCGGTGAACATTTTGGGTTGATGGGGGAAAGCGGAGAGCCTGGACACGGGGTGAATCCAAACTGTTCAGACGGGCCTATTCACTCCACCACACCACTGGACAAGGCCTTTCTGCGTGGAGTTTGCATGTTCTCCCCGTGTCTGGATGGGTTTCCTCCGGTTTCCACCATCAACCCAAAACATGCTGCACAACTGATAGCGAATGGAGGTCAATTAAATACAGTAAATCGATTAAAACACTGTGTAATACAATACTAAATACTAAAACAATAAATACTAAAGACAATCAATCAATTAAATACTGTCCCACTTTCACTGTGGCTTTTAACTGTGTGTTTAATCGTATTTAATTTGTTTCTGTTGTTGTAAGGCGACCTTGGGTGTCCAGAAAAGAGCCTAATAAATAAAATGTGTTATTATTTTTATTATTATTATTATTATTATTACATGGAAACTCTGCACAGAAATGCCTGGGCAATCTGGGAATCAAACCTGAAACATCCTTGAGCACTAGCCACTTTGCCACCATGATGCTAAGTAAACAAGCTAAGTTAAACAAATAAGTCTCTATTGTAGCCACAGCTGACTTGGGGCAAACTGACAGAAGTGAGTCCGACGACTACAAGCGAACAAACCACATTTCTATTTGGGAATACGGGTTGAAGTGCTTTGCCCAAGGACAGTTTTGGTCACTGGAACCCACCGCGGCACCTGTATCCTCCACGGTCAGGCTGAGCTTCTGAGGTCCGCCGGGATCGGGTTTAGAGAAGGAGGTTTGCCAATAACAAAGAATGAGTTTCAAATATGTTTATACCATGTGTACCTGTTCAGTGTCTGGATCTTGGACCAGGTCTGGGTCTGGACCAGGTTAAGATGCAAACACCAAACAGCAAAAGAAACCCGTGCACTTCTCTGCTCTGCATTCCACTGCAAATGTCTCTGATCGGGCCAAGATTTTAAAGCTTATATCAGTTTTATATTAGCTGTTCTCCTCTAGATAGAAAGGTCATCTTGGACTTAAATTGAAGCTTATAAATTTGGGAAGTTTTTATGTACATTTGAGGCGTTGATACATGTAATAAAATACTTGCAAATGATCACTTTTGATGATTATTTGTCAAGCAGACATAAATTTTATTGTCTTTTGGGGCATGTTGAGGGTGAAATTTGACAGTAAAAATGCAGAAAGCCCCAGAATATTTTTCCACGAGTTTCCCCGATGAGTCAGGATACACCATGTAAAACTTTAGGGTTATTTGACCATTTATGCATTTGCAGCACCTTAATATTTACAATTACATCATTTCACCAATAGCTGGTTTCACTCGCGTGACCCTGATGACGCACAACATTCAGATGGAGCAGGAAGTGTTTCGCGCCGCTTCAAAACAGCACAACGGACGACAGCGAGTACGCAGATAGTCTGAACGGTCCGACACAAACCTACTATAGCGAAAAAAAGAAGTCTACATATTGGTTATGACCCGTACGAAGTGAAGAAAGAAGATTTTTCTTAAAATTTGGAGGATTTTCCCGTCGTTGAGGCGATGAATTTAATAAATGCTCTGGTGCTGCAGACCTCGTGTTACACTGAGCCAAATGAAAGACTTTAAAAACCTGGAGGAGACGACTATTTAGGATTAAACTCACCCTCTGCACCAGGAGAACCTAAAACAATGATTAAAAAAGGAATAAATTACAGCAGTAAGATCAAAATAGCACCGCACGAAGCTTTTTGCGTGACAACTTCAGACCAATAATGAAGCAGTTTATGTCACTTACGACGCTCTTCTTTCCAAATAATTTTGTCCAAAAAACTTACATTTATAAAACTTATAAATGACGCAATCCTCGCCTGTTCCAAAGTCTCTACAAACTCGAGCATCGTCTGTTTCTGCGCCTCCTGTTTTTATCTAGTTCGTCGATCCACTTTTGTCGTCTTTTTCTGTCTTTGTGAGACACCACTTTTGTTACACGAAAGAAAAAGCGTTTGTCTTTCTCCCGATTCGAGCGTTTGCAGAGACCACAGGCTGCACAGAGTTCAGACGTTTAGGCGCAGAGTCAGTGGAGGTAAACGGGGTTCTGCGTCTGTCTTTACTTCCTGACCCCATCTGCTTTTACTGACGTCATCTGAAAACAGCAATAGCTTTTCCTAAATGGGATGTTTTTTGGGGGCTGAGTCGGGGTTGGTCCCTTCAGCTTGTGATATAAGAAGAAGCCCAAGATATATGAAAACAGGAAATAATAGTGAAAAAAGGAGCAAAAACATTCTGAGGAGTGGACCTGGCTCCCGGCTTACAGGTTATTCATCTTCAGATTTATTATCCGCTTACTCGTTCTGGGACTGCTTTATTCTGGTCTGGAGGATGTTTATTTTAGATAACTTGAAAAGTAAAACGATCTGTCCAAGCAGCAAGATCATTTCAGTACTTTTAAGTCATTTCCTGATAGATTTAAGTGTTTACATCTTAACCTTTTTTGCGGCTACTGTACAGAGTTCAGTGCCGAGTTTGTTTTGCGTTTGGGAAGAAAAAAAATCCAGCATTTTTTTGGGGGGCGATGCTTCAAAAAGGATCTCAATTATCTCGGGACTCGCTGTATCAACATCGCTGTCGAATCTTAAGCCTTTAATCCCGGCCTGGATGGAGGCGGCTGATTTGCAGATGATGTTTCCGTTGTTGGAAATGAACTCTGCTGTGGGTGAAGCGTGAGGAGCCTGTGTGTAATAGGCTTAGAGCAGCGGGAATAGGGCCCCCGTGTGTCCCCGTCTGAACTCCTACGCCGGGACTTCAATAAAACGACCCAATAAAAGCCGCGGACTTGGCGGAATAAGAGGCCGCTTTTTTTAAGAGGTCATATTTTATTTCTACGGGGTATTAACCGCTCGCACATGGCATATTTAGACCACTATGTTCCTTTTATAGTTTGGAAAATGCTATAGTCGCCCGAAAATATATATTACAATGTTTAATAGGTTTCTTTTTCATTTTGAAACCACTGCACATCACGTCAGGTTTGTGAAGTTGTGGTGTATTGTTTAGTTTCATGCTTTTGTATGTTTACGAGAAGTAAATATGGGTGATGTAGGGTTCTGGGGCTCGGGAGAGATCTCTAAATTGCTCAAACATGCATGGGTGGCATCTAAAACCTCTTCAGTCGTGTTTTTGATGAGGGAACAATGTTATTACACGATAGATTTTACACTCTTTAAGTTTTACATGTGTTTCTTTTAGTATCATATTCCTGTTTGCACGTTTTGTGGCTATAGAAAAGACTACAGGGGTTTTCCTATTTTTTTTTCTATTTCCTATATTTTATAAGGATATACTGTATAGTTTAGGTCTCACAGAGTAACATTGAGTGCGACTGACAGAAGAATTAACCAATTAGTGAAGCGCACAGATCAGCTTTATACATCTTACTGCAGTAATGTCATATCTATCTGAAATGTATAAATAATCTCAGATTTAAAGAATGTCACCAGTGTTAATTATGTAATATTTTGGGCATTTACAATTGTAATATTGATCAAAACGACTTCATATAAAATAAAATAAATAAAAGTCCCGCCTGCCCCTTTACGGTACATCACTATAAACGTCATGCTGTCTTGAAAAGTAGAATTGTAGCTAGTGTCAACAGAGTCTCAACAAACACGCAGAAGACGCATCTGTAGAGCAATGGATCGATCTTCCTTTTGGTTCATTGCATCTTGTGAAACTACAAATTAAAACAGAAGCAAAACTACATCCGCGTTACATCCATTCAACAAGCAAACACATTAAAGGCAGCGCAACGTGAATGTACACACCTAATATCTACCCAAACCTCGACAAATGTGACCAAGACTGCACAATACATCTCTAAAATTACGCAAAACAGAAAGAGAAATAAAATATATTTACAGCCGGTGCCACATTTTGTAGGATTACCATGGATGGAGTAGTGGACTGTGACAGACAGTCAGGGTTACAGCTGCTGCCATGTGCTTTTCTGACTGCTCGAACTAATCAACCTGACGACTAGAGGACAGCACCTCCTATAAAATGACTTAAAATGACCACAGAGCTCAGCACGTACAACAGAACAAATACAAGGACAGAACAAACGTCATCACAACAAAGCGCCGCACGCTGTCAGCCCCAACCGTGGACCCCACCGAGCGTCCGGTGCATTACAGACGTCACCACCAAACAGCAGCGATTGGTTAAATTTTAAAAAAAGTACTCGAACCAATCCTAATGCCGCGAGGTCAGACAGTTTCCACCAAGTGAAACCGGCTCATGAATCAGACTAGAACACATGTGTCAAACATGCGGCCCGGGCCAGATCCGGCCCTCCAAGACCTTTAATCTGGCCCTCGGCTGATTTTTCTATTAAAATACTTAAAATTTTCAGATTTTTCTGTTAATTTTCTGCACCGTTTAGCATAGCAGCGTCTCCGGCGTTTCTGTACGTTGCGACTCCCACCAGAGCAGCACAAATGAAGACTTTCCTCTTTCCAAACGCTCTTAAAGGACGATCGTTCTGACTGTCGACCGTGACCCTCATCAGCAAAATGTCAAAAAATGAGAAAAGCAGATGCTGAGTTCAGGATTTCCCAAGAAAAATAGTCTAATTCTTATTTGTTGACAGAGGTGAATGGGAAATCTGTGCTCAGTGTGTTTGGAACAAGTGGCGTTGCTCGAGGAATATAATCTTAAACACCACTACGAGACACGGAGAAAAATACAATAACTTGAAGAGAGAACTGAGTTTTCTGATCCGGCCCTTTTGGGATCAAAGTAGGCTGCACACGGCCCCCGGACCAAAATGAGTTTGACACCCTGGGCTAGAAGAACAGAGCAGCTCTAGTGAATCTCACAGAGCTTCAGAAGTCAGTTCTTCTTTAAAGAGTCCATTTACCGTCCAAAAATCAAGAAACCCGACCACGAAATTGACGACGAAGTTTGTCGAGCTCTGTGAAAGGATTATCGTCAACAAGCAAACGGTGTCCGACTGCCAGATCCTTGAGCGATCAGTGAGTAAAACTTTAAAATTTAGTCCGTCGGTAGAATATCAATTCTGACAAACACACACAGAACAACCAGACATTTTGGTGCTGGAAATGTTTTTTGTCTCCGTCTTCTTCTGTCCGTGTTCAGTCTGAATGAATCGGAATGAACGGGCAACAACGACACTTCTGCTGCCAAAATACACGCAGCTTTTTTTATCACTTCAATTATCAATTCTGTCCCGCATAGACCTCTAATAGAAAGATTTAATGCCGTAATGTGAGACAAAGCAATAACATCTCCATGGGGAAAAGAATTTTGACACACGCTTCACTAGAAAACTTACACAATGCAGCTTTAAATGTAAACTGGACGCCGTGTACCATTAGTTTGTCTGAGGTTGTGACATCTTCTGTAAAATGGGCTGTTGACTTTGAACGGCAACGACTATTTCCCCTCAAAATGTCAACGAGAGACACCGAAACCACCAACTCTCCACTCAACTTACGCTTTACAATCCTGGTCCTGGTCTGTGAAATAAAATCGCAGTTTATCAAACACTGGTATCCCAGTTTCACCCTCGCTATAGGCCTTTTTACTGCGGCCCAATCAGCCGAGAGGTAAATGAGTAAACAAGTCTTTGGCAGCTCCAATATGGCAGCTGCTCTTGTTACGGCGGCCCCAGATGTGAGGCGTTTACGACCCCATCATTTAGTGGGGAAAACAAATACTGAACTCTATTAAAATACACGACTCTCAAGATTACACAGTGTGATACGGGAGATCACGTTAATTTAATACGGACTCTGGATTATGGATTTGGAAGTGATAATTGAACTCTTACGTCGCTAAGTTAAAGGTGCATTGTGTAATTCTCTGGTAGAGGATCTGTCAAAGGCTTTTTTTCAATGGAGATGCAGATAATTATAACATTTTCATAATCATGCCTTATTTGATCCCAGTCTCTTACTATTTTTGCCACTTATTTTTAATTTATCATTTACGGTTTTGCTCTTTGTTATTATAATATATTGTGATGTGTGAGCTACTGTCATTTCTTTACTGTAACTCCAAACCCATTTCTAATTTCTACCCCGTGCCCCTTGAAACTGAGCAACAAAGGGGTGACGAATTGGGACGCTCCTTCAACAATCACATACGTCGTCAGAAGTCTCCTCCAGCTTTTACGTCAGTTTACGGTCAGAGCAGAATGACACACAGGCCATTCAAAAGAACATGACCTGAGCTTCTCTAAGGGTTAAACCGGTGATATTTCTTTCAGTTACTTGGGTCACAATATCCAAATAACAACTGTGCAGCACGGACGCTTGAAATTCATTCACAGCTTTATTTCCAGCGTCAACCGATCACTCAAGTCACAAATAACGTGACACTACTAACCATAGTACTAGAGCATTACACATGGGAACGATGTTAAACTTAAGAAAGTACTGTGGTTATCACACATTTAAACAGTAAATAATGGAGAAAATACATTTGTGAACTTATTTGGTCTCTTTGGTTGTGATAGCAGTGATCTTGCCGGTGATTTTCAAGGCATTCTGAGAAATTGTCCATACCCCTCCGTTTGGACTGTGTCTCTGAAAAATCTTTGTTTGGAGGGGTATACAGCCCTACCACTTTCCCCGACCCCTCTGACATAACAGTAACTGGGACACCCCTAAACCTACATGTGAAGGGGTATTGCCAAGGGGTGAACTGGGATTCAGCCCGAGTCTCGAAGTTAAAGGGGAACTTTGGGCTTTGGCCTGTGCAGTGGGAAATCAGCAGAGGGAAGTGTGAGGTGCTTATAAAGTTGTTTTCTAACGTTTCCAGACACTAATGAGTGAACCAGGCAGAGCGTTTGGTTTGTTAGACTCGTGGCTGTTGTCAGATGGGTTAAAGTGGTGTTAAGCTTCTTCAGTCTGAAGCAAATTGGTGTTTTATGTGGAAGTTCAGAACTTGCCCCCATCACTACACTAGTTTGTTGCCTTGACAGACTCACTGCCACAGTGAGATCTCCACCGAGGAAACACTGATCTGTGCTGTTTTTTGGCTTCTGACAGAATTCCACCACCTCTAGAAATGGACTTTAGCTTCAAACGTGCCGGAGTTCAACTTTAATGTGTCATAAAAAGGTTAGAGCTGGTTAAACCGGAAGTACACCTGGCATCCAGAATCATAGAGAGCATTTTTGCAGAATCTACAAAAAATCTACAAAAAGTGCAAAATGTGCACAGTTTCTTTAGGCCATTTTCAAAAAATGGAGAAATTGCTTTGAGAAGACGTCATTATAATCATGATCCATTCACAAAAAGCAGGTTGGATGAACAAAAGTAAAGGAACAAGTGAAGCAAACACAGGTGTGGCTGGTACAGGAGATAAGAGAAGTGGATTTACAATATATAATTTTTTCACTTCAGAACTGCAGCTGGGCATCGCTGACTGTTGGATAAGTCAGTTAGAGATATTTATGGTCAAAATAAATCAAAATATGAGGGGGAAAATATATACAGAGCATCTAAAATATTTGAATATCGTGAAAAAGTCACTTATTTCAGAAAGTCAAATCCACATATTTTAGAGACTTGTGACAAAAAAATTGCCCGCTACAGCCTTTATAACAGGGGACTGAAAAACATGGCAGATTACAGGGCAGTCCTGCGTAATGTCACTACGTACTTGAATTATCAGTGCCCCCCCTAGAGGCAGCACACACTCTGTGTTTGAACATAAAGCTGCTAATTTAGCTTTTTTATTTTACTGAAATTGCTGAAATGTACGGAAGCAGGGGGGGCTCACAACAAATGCAAACGCCACAACATAACAAAAAGCCATAACACACCAAAAAAAAGCCACAATGCACCAAAAAAAAAAAACCACAACACCCACAATGGCTTTGCTTTTTTGTTGTGTTGTGGCTTTTTGGCGTGTGTTTGGTGTGTGTTTGGTGTGTGTTTGGTGTGTGTTTGGTGTGTGTTATCTATCGTTATCTACGGCCGAGGAACCGTAGATAACGCTGTGCTTATTATCAAACACAATATACGCAGTTTAGTTGCAAAAAGAGTTGGTTTAGTGTTTAGTTCTTCTTCGAGTCAATACAAAAACACTGTGGCTGCGAGAAGGATCGGTTTAATGCCACAGCGGGACATTCCACACAAAGCAGCGACATCTCCATGGACCTTTCGCAGTGGAGTAGCGGAGACTCACTCACTTCCAAACACAAAAGGACCTAAGGGACAAAATTAGCCACTTTTCAACCGCCTCCTCTGAAAAACCACCGACCAACCTGCCACATAATCACTCCTCTGTGGAACGCACAATACGACACTCAGAGACCAACCACACAAAAGCTTTTCATTCAATATCAGTGTCCAGGAAGTCAAACAATTTGTGGTGTGGAAAGGCAAACACAGACAGTCGAGCACCAGATTCAACATTTTAGATCTAGAAAAACAAAAACGCCACTCAATAAAATGTTTAATGAATGTTTCAATGGGCCAGTCAGAAAACAGGAGGAATCATTATTCAGTCTAATTATTGCACAAGGTTTGAGTTTAACGTTTGTTAAAGGGGAAGTTGGACGTCCCATTTTAATTTCAGGATAATGAAGAACACTGCAGGCCTCAATGGCAAACAGATCACCTGAAAGTGCAGAAACAGCAGCTGCAAATCAATTCACAAAGTGCAAATTAAACTTAAAAGTACAGATAGAAGTGAAGCTCACTCCACAGTAAGAATGCACGTTTAACAAAATAGACGATTGCCACAACAGCAGGAAGTGCCGCCATGTTGAGTCGCGTAGCTTCCGATCTATGCTTTTCTACGGCAAAATCCCTGTGGAAAAGTGTGTCATATTTTTGAGCAGCTTCATAAATCTGCCCCAACACCAAATCTACATCCAACAAGGAACAAAGAACAGATTCTGTCCATGAAGAATTTATCCACAACGATCGAGGGAAGAAAGACGAAAACTTAAAGGAAACAACGACGAGCATCAGTGAAACGACTGAGCAGCACTAACGTTCTGGTCCTGGAGGAAACAGAAGGAACTTGTTCAGACTGATTCTACAATTAAAATTGTATTTTGTGAAGTCGATATGAGCACAGACAGAGAGATTTGTGCAGTTTAAATGCTACAGATGTTCACAGATTAAATGTCGACCATTTAAACTAAAAGTTTTGCTCAGAACGCCGTCACATCATGTTTGGTCAAAAAGGAGTTCATGTCATTTTGGGGGTATTTGAGACCTCCTTTATCATGTGAATAAATATCATCCAAATCCACTATTTCTATAACACATTTTACAGACAGAGCAGTTTCTAAGGTTCTGCACAGAGATAAAACAAAAAGAATGCAAAAAATTTTATCATAACAGTCCTAAAACAATAAAACACAGAGGAGCACACAAACTCACATGGTGTTAAAAGCTGGAGAATAAAAGTGGGTTTTAAGGCAAGACTCTCCGCTGTGGGGGCTGTTCGGATGTGGGGCGGCGGAGCGTTCCACAGTTTGGCACCGGCCACAGATTAAGCCCGATCCCCTCCGGTTTTATGGCACCACGAGCTGGAGCTGGACCTCGGACCTCAGAGCGCTCGTGGGGATGTAAATTTAGATGAGGTTCGAGACGTACTGTGGGGCCAGTCCATTTAAAGCTTTAAAAACAAACAATAAAACCTTAAAATCGACTCTAAAACGAACTGGAAGCCGGTGCCACGAGGCTAAAATCGTGCATTATTTGCTTCCAATTAAAAGTCGCACAGCAGAATTT
Organism: Odontamblyopus rebecca; assembly: GCA_030686955.1. Lineage (NCBI taxonomy): Eukaryota > Metazoa > Chordata > Actinopteri > Gobiiformes > Gobiidae > Odontamblyopus > Odontamblyopus rebecca. Next base: position 41,522,665 of record CM060656.1, on the reverse strand, counting down.
CGGACCAGCTGTGGTGGACACCTCTGCCCCCACTCCAGGGTCAGTATTTTATTAAGTTTATATTTACATTTTCATTTATAGCTCATAGTTTAATTTACTTACACTTGTATTTTTTTTTTTCCATTTTTTTTTTTGGTTTGAATCATCCGGACGGACCAAACCATCTCTGAACCAAGGGGGGAGCACTATTTAGTTTGTTTTGTTAAATTAGTTTAGTTAATGTTACTTTATTTTCTGTCGTATAATGATTCGTTTTTGTGTTGCTTTAATTTAGTAGTTTAGTTAATCACTTCAGTTTGGGCCCAGTTTTTTTCTTGATGTTTTTTGCTTGTGTTAAATATGTTTGGACGTTATTAAATTTAAACTTCTTTTTATACCTCGTCTTTTGTTTTCTCTGTTTGGTCCCTGACAAGCTGCAAGCGAGAAAGTGCAGGAGGCCGATGCCGGAAAAAAGTGCGTTACAGTCGTCTAAACGAGAGGAGATAAAAGCGAGTGTGACTTGTTTAGATGATTTAAAAGATAAAAAAAGTTTAATTTTAGATAAAAGCCGCATTCACGTGTTTGTCAAATGTAAAATCACTGTCAACAAACGGTTTCCCGTGCTGTTTGAGTGGGTCGGTATTGCCGAAGACCTCAGTTTTTTTTTTGCAAATCTGATTGTTTTAACGAGAAACTAAAGGGCCATGACAACCGTAACCTCCAAAACCGTAACAAAAAAAGCAAAACAGAAACTTTGAAGTCATTTTTCTCAGTTCCACAGACTTTGCTTTTGTGCGGAAGAACAGGAACGTACCAGCGCCGAGTCTTTTTATAGCTCTTTTTCATCTTCAAGGCACTCAAAGCACTTTACATCAAAAAACACTCGCCCACGCACACTCCAGCGTACACAGACTCTGGGGCAAAGAGAGTGAAGTGTTTTGCGTGAGGACACAATGGCAGCATTCATCTGTGTGAGCGGGATTTGAACCTACGCCGACCTAAACCACACACTACCAACCGAGCTACTGTCTCCATTTCATCCTGGTTCTGGTCCCGATCTGGTTTAGTTCAGTTCTGGCTTCGGCGAAACACTCCCTGAAACAAAACAAAAAAGAAATTCCCCTCAAATTGAACGCCGCTAATTGCCTGCTCGTTGCTCCTTCCCACCTTTCGCTTCGAACAATTCCAATTCATCCATCACAATTTAACCTTTGCTCGTCGCCGCCCCGTAATCCATCAGCTCCGCAGACCCCCCCCGCTCTCCGCTGCAGCCTTTACGCCGCTAATCGTATCCTCTCCGCTGTCCTCCCCCTCGCGAGGCCCCTCCGCGCAGACAGGAGCGCCGCTAATTAGTCCGGTAATGGCTGGGTGTTGTGCTTAATTGCATAGCGGTGTGGATGGGCCCTTCGGCGGTTGTTTGCGCGTTGTCAGGGGCGACGGAGCGGTGGCGGCGTTGGGGGTACGACCATAATCACTGATGAGGATCCAGCCGTGTCAGGTGTGTTTACTGCTTTTGTCTTGGCGGAAAAGTTTGTGGGGAAAAGTCGTGAAGAAGTTTGCGGGAGAATACCTTTAAAAGTGCACTGTGTAAGGTTTCTGCTCAAACGGAGATGTTATCGCTTTGTCTGGAATGTCTCACGGTACGGCATTAAACATTTCTGGCTTCATGGAGACCAAACCAGTGCAAGTTACAGGTCAGATCTGTGGAGAGGCGACCCCGCTCAGTCAGAATGTCTGTTTTTTTAGGGATTTTTGAGTTATTAAACCACCTGTAATTAAATAAATGTAAAGTAGAGCTGTTTAATGTCCATCCATCCATCCATCTTCTCCCGCTTAATCCGGCTGGGTCGCGGGGGCAGCGTGCTGCCCAATCCTCATAGCACCTGACCCCCCCTATGAACCCCTCTGCAGGTGGTGAGCCCACAGGAGGGTGGACAACATGGTCCTTGATGTTAGTTCATAGGGGTGCGGGCATATTTTGGGTTGATGGGGGAAACCGGAGTACCCCACACGGGGAGGAACATGCAAACTCCACACAGAAAAGCCCGGATCGAACCCACAACCTTCTTGCTGTGAGGCTTGAGTGTTGCCACTGAGCCACCGTGCCTGTTTAATGTCACACTGTAGAATATTCCAGGTAGAGAAATGACATAGAAACAAGGAGGTAACAGACCCCCACCTTTAACGAGGGGGGCTATTAAGCACTTTTTGGAGCTTTCGACCATGTCATAATGTTGTTTCCTCATCAAAAACATGCCTGGAGAGGTTTGAGGTGTTATCCAGGTTCAGGTGTAGTCACAGGCAGTAATCTCATAGTTTCCTGTTTCACTTAGTAGTAAATAAAGATAGTTATGTCACAGTTAGACTCACTTGTTTAGTTTAGCTGTGGGTTTGTCACGGTAGTAATCTCTAAAGCGCTTTTTGTTTCATTTTTTTGTATGAAAAACTTTGATTCATTGATTGAAGTGGTGGTTTTGACTTTAACAGTGACCTTTTACCTTCAGGGCCTGTTTACATGAGAACACCTGCAGGTAACAACGACAAAATACTTGATCGGAAGTGCCTTTTGCTTAGATGGCGTTTTTGGGGCTTAAAAACACTAAAGTCTGAACCCTCCCTCCAGAGTGGAACAGTTGAATACGCTCCTCTGTAGTGTTTCCGTCTGCACTGCCCAAGACGCAAAACTCTGGTCAGATCTGCTCACGTCACGTTTACGTCACATCCAAACAGTGCACAGAAACATGTCGGATCATTTCCATGTGTCGGACCGTCAAGTTGCTCTGGAGGCTCGAATAAACTTAGAGGAGGCGTCCCAACACGTGCAGAACATGCAGAGATACTATTAGTGACAGAGAAAGATCTGCGAGCACCTCTGTCAAATTCTGGAAGCACCAGTTTGTCACAGGCGAGACACATGGTTATGGACGAGACCTGGGAGAACCGCCTGGCGTGCAAACCCAATCCAGTTCCTTACACTTTTGCGTCACCGTGTGTGCGCAGATTTCCTCCTGAAAACGCTCGTCTAAGCGCGGAATAAAAAGTGAAGACGCAAAAACGTCGGGTCACGCCTCCCTGAACTTGGGAAGAAGAAATCGCAGCCAAAAACGGGCAAATTCTCCTGTCGTGTGTGTTAGAGATCGGCAATTCCAGGGCCAAAATCGTCCAAATGATTCTAGTGAAGATGTTTGGAGTTTAAAAACACAGTGAAGCCCTTCCCGTATAATAAAAAAAACTACATATAAAAGGGAAAAAAAAGCACTTGAAATTGTTATAAACAGATTTAAACTCAAACTCAAAACAAGTCCAAAACACATCGAGTTCAGTAACAACATGCAGTATAATAGGCCCAGTTTACAGAGAATAACCATCTGGAGAATCCAACCCAAAACCCTCTTGCTCAAAGGCACAAATTAATAACCGTACTTGAATTTCAGCGTTTTTCGGCGTTTCATCCTTTTGAAAAACCCCAGCGTTCGCCAATGGGAAAAGTTCCACAGTGCTCATTATAACACGCATTAAACTTGTATCCTCCATCTTTCCGCGCGCGATAATTAGCCAACGCTCGTTTCCGCTAACAGCTAAACGTAAAATATAGATCACACCAAACCCCGAGTTCACATTTTTTACAAGTATTTGGAGAAATGTCTTGCTCCAGTACAGATGGAGTCACGTATGAGGTGATCTTGCGGTAAAATAAGTCCGCTGAGTACTGTATGTGTGTGACTAGAACACATTTTTGAATCAAGAAGTGCACAATTAGCATGCTAGTTGTTGTTAAACTGCTGAAATGCTGTCTTATAAAGAATCAGGATGTTCTGAATGCATAAGGAAAGTGAGGAATAACTTTGGACCACTGCAAACGCTTTAAAATGAATTAATTCTGTTTTTCATGTTATGAAACTGTAAAAATCACAGTACGGCGGAGTTTAAAGGTACAGTATGAAACGTCACCAGTCTGATTCCATGGAAACGGGAAGTTAAAACTATACTTCAGAACATTTATGCAGATATTAAATCAAACGTACTTGTATAGGACATTTAAAACAGCCAAAGCTTAACAAAGTGCAACATTTACAGTGGGAAAAAACCAAGCAAATTAAGCAGAATTATAATAGATACGTTTTATGCCATAGGGTGGAAGCAGGACCTCCACCAGGCTAAATACGAGTCAGGTTTGTGGAGATGCAAGCCCACTTTGGAGTAGAGATATATAACTTCCAATGCAAGAAAACCTCCAAAATGAAAAAATGACCCTATACACAAAAAGTGAGCTGGCTACTGTGGAATTACTCCAGAACACTCTACTTGTTTACAGCTTCTGTTGTTAGTTTTGATTGATTCAGTTTAGCTTTGTGGGAGGGGTGGAGGGGGGAGGAAGTGTGGGAAATTTGGGATTGTTCTTGTGGGAAATGTGGAATTGTTCTTTTTTTTTAATCACTAAAGCGCTTTGTGTTGCATTTTTTGTATGAAAAGCACTATAAATAAAATTGTCACATTTTGTATAGCGCTTTTCTACCTTCAAGGTTCAAAGCGCTTTACAACAAGGAACCACTCACCCATTCACACACACACACTCACACAGACACTGGGGGTGAGGTGGGTTAAGTGTCTTGCCCAAGGACATAACGACAGCTTCATCTGTGGGAGCTGGAATCACACCAGCTCCTGCGGGTCAGTGGATCTGACCACTCACCAATGTTTATGTCGAGATTCGAACCTTCAACCTTCTGATCAGTGGACCGACCAACTGAGCCACTGTCGCCCCCTTTGCTAAACTTTGATTGATTAGTTTCAGAGTAATTTCATAGCAGCCAGCTCCTCCTCTCGCTCAGATTTAAGACAGTTTCCTCCAGCGTCTGACCAGAACTGAAGATGCAGCTTGGATGAGCTGAGAAATGTATCTGACTAAATAAACTTTTGTCCAGTTGACAAATAAAATTTTCTCCTTTGCCACAGGAAAATCTACATTTTATCTGCTGCGTCTTGTGCGTCTGTAACAGTTCTAGTCTTACTAATAGTTTTGTTTTTTTGTTTTTCATTTTGGCTGTGCTGACAGCATTGAAAAACATCCTTAATCTGAGCGGGCTTGCATCTCCACAAGCCTGACTCTAAAATAAATCTCCATGGACAATGTTCCGACAAATGCCTCCTCCAGACGGTTCCAGATTTAAAAACAAAGGGTTTTGACTAACCCTTTATTCTTAGTCTGTCTACATCTTCAAAGCTCAAAACGCTCCGTTCCACCTTGTGATGTCATGGGTTTTTAAGTTAACAGCTCCTTTTTGCACAGCACGGTGGCTCAGTGGCACTCGCGCCTCACAGGAAGAAGATTCCGGGTTCGATCCCCAGGTCGCCCAGGCCTTTCTATGTGGAGTTTGCACATTCTCCCCGTGTCTGGACGGGATTCCTCCAGTTTCCCTCATCGACACAAAACGTGACCCAGGATAAAGCAGAAGAAGCTGGACGGAAGCTACTTTTTACATTTCGTTGGGTAAAGAGAAGCTGAAATCATCCAGATGATTCTAGTGAAGGTGTGTGGAGTTTAAAAACACACTGGAGCACTTCCTGTATTACTGCATGACATCACGAGGTGGCACAGAGTGTTTTCTTTAAGAGAAGAACTCAGCCTAAATACACAGGATTTGTTTGTTAAACTTTTGAATAAAACAAAACACAACTCCAGGTCTGTTTGTGATGAGGAAACTTCATGAGAACAGCTCAGAAAATGGGATAATACAGAAGCTTTAATCAATCTCTTGGCTAAAAAGTTGCACATTTAAAGTTGCGCCGCTTTAACAAATGTATTTTAACAATACAGCAAAAGAACGGAAAAGAAGAAATATTGGCGTGCCTCCTTTGTACTGACGCTATTGTTCGGTCTGTAATTTGTCGTGGCGCTTCTGATAATAGCGACAAAAACACGGCAGAAAGATACAAAGGAGAGGCAGCTTAGCAGGTGGGGGAGCAGAAAATAAACCCGCTGCGGATCGCTCCGGAGAGACGCCGCGGCTACCGCCCGGAGATAAGGAAGAAAGGAACGCCATTTTGTTTGGCACCGAGGAAAAATGTCAATACACGGAAATTACAACGAGATAGAAGCTGTGAGAGCGAGGGCCCCATCGACTCAAATATGTCCTGACAGAGACGAGCGGCGGGTTAAATCGCTGCTGTTCACGTTCTGGAGTTTGATGATTTCAGACGGAGGCAGGAAGCTGCGCTGGTGCTTTACAGTGATATCACGCTGGGGGGGTTCTACATGTGTGTCCAAGGGTGGAAAGTCATGAATTATATTTACTCATGTTACTGTAATTGAGTAGTTTTTGTAATTTTTTTTAAAGTAGTTTTTGAAATAGGTAATTTTACATTTACTCAAGCACATTTTGACCGAAGTCTTTCACTTCATTACACTGGAACCTGCCCTCGAGTAAAATCAGACTGAAAAAAAAAATGTGTGCGAAGAAAAACAAAACAATCTGGACCTTGCGCAGCCTTGTACACGTGAATAGAACATCCAGTCATTGTGCAGAACTGTCATTTTCACTATAGAACTTATGTAAATGAGCAAGTCAGTCCAATCCACCTACTACAAAGATGTGAATTATTTATTTATTCATAAATATATTGAGAATCGGTCGTGGTGGAACAGTTCTTGGACAGTGATCTTCTGTGGGGAAAAGGTCGACTCACATAAGTCCCATAGATCTGTCTCCATTTTAAATGTTGATTTAAACTGAAAATGAGCCAAACTGTACTGCACTAAATCACTGTGCCCCTTTTGGGACCCTCACCCACAGTTTGAGAACCCCAAGGGAGGATCCAGCAGGAAGTGAATGGGAAGAAGAAGAAGAAGAAGAAGAAGAAGAAGAAGAAGAAGAAGAAGAAGAAGAAGAAGAAGAATGTGAAAAGTAAAGGAACGAAGGTGGAAACCTAAGTAAAAGTAATGTATTGTTTTGTGGCAGGATCGATGTAAGGTAAGGTAAGGTTTATTTATATAGCGCTTTACACAGACACATGTCCCCAAAGCGCTTTACACAGCATTTTACAGAGCATTCTTCATTCACTCCATACCCGGTGGTGGTAAGCTACTGTTATAGCCACAGTTGCCCTGGGGCAGACTAATGGAGGCACGGCTGCCAAGCCAAGCGGCGCCAACGGTCCCTCCGACCAACACTCACTCACACAACTTTTACACCTACAGTGCATGTTTTGGGTTGGATGTCACTGTCTGACCATCGTAAAGAATTTCCCGCTTCATCCTCCTCACTTGGTCTGCCGGAAAACAGTCCCACGGCCACTTCCGTTGTGGCCTTTTTTGCTGTGTTGCAGTGTATGTGTTGTGAGCCCCCCGGCTTCCATAGTAACACCTACTTTTTACCTTTAGTTCAGTACAGATTGGTAATTACAGGTCTGAAATTGTCCAAATGATTTTACTGAAGGTCCATGGAGTTTAAAAACACAATGGAGCACTTCCTGTATTACCCCATGACATCACAAGGTAGAACAAAGTGTTTTCTTTTTGATAGAACTCAGCCTAAATCTGCAGGATGTGTGTGTTAAACGTGTGTGAGTGAAACAAAACACGACTCCAGGTCTGTATTTGAGGCAAGAACAACATTATGACGTGACTTAAATCTCACAAGAGTCAATCTGGACCTTTAAAGTTGTAGAAATGTCACAGAGATTTTGCATAATATCTCTTCTTTAAAGTCACCAAGCCAAAACTGGAAAAAACAATCTCTAGGTAAGTAAAAATGACTTAAACCAAGAACATTTTACTTTCAACTTGACAAGTAAAATGATCTGCCAGTGGAATAAGTGTTTTTCTTAATTCAAGCCACATTTGATTTCTTGGTTTCTTGTTTTAAGCATAGCCAGATGTATTTTCATATTTTAAGTACAAAACGTCCTATTCCACTGCAGCTCATTTTACTTGTCAAGTGAAATTTACTCAAATCTCGGTGAAACTTCAAAATTTCACTCATCTTAACTTGACTAGATTTAGTTTTTTTGCAGTCAAGATGTTCACTTCTGGTCCGTTACTGTTTTATTCAGACATTTTTACAGTAGTAATAATTATGTTAAATTAATGCAAAGAACATACACGCATTTGGCAATAACAACAAAGTGCTCCTCCGTGTTTTTAAAGTCCAAACCTTCACCGGACTCATCTGGTTCTGGTTGTTCTAGTTGTATTTCCCCCCAGTTGGCAGGATTAAATTATCTTTTGCCAAAGTTACAGATTTCTGGATCCATAAAAATGTTCGTCCTGAATATCTGAATCAAAAGCAGGAAAGAGCCCGAGAAGGAGCACAGCTGCTTTGAAATTCCACTGAAGAAGTTTGGGAGAAAAACTTCATGTGGCAAACTTTTCCTGACTTATTTCTCATGCTTAGACTTTTAGATCGCCGGACTGTAAACCAGGAGTCTCCAGCCTGGAGCTCAGGAGCTGCTCTCCAGCCTCTTCAGAGATTTAAGAACTATACCATTGTGCTGAAGAACAAAAATGTACTTGTAATTTCATCCTTATTACTATTGTAAATGTATAATTTTGAAGCCCAACTTTGTGCACTAATAAATGGACACTGGTTTATGTTTTATAAGCGTCTAAGGCCACGTTCAGACTGCAGGACTGAACCCATTTACGCCTAAAACATCTGCAAAAAACAGTCCTTATCTCCTGAGAGTTTTTAAAGAATTGAATATCTCAACCTTAATATCTCACACATAAACACATGACATAAACTGCATTTAAAAGGTAAGACTCTCAGCTTTTATTAAATTACGTCATAAAATTTGATAAAATAGAAAATGAAATGAAATTTGCGTCACGAAAATGAGGACAAATCGACAACAGTGCTGCACTACACAGTTGCCGGCAGGAGACTCAAGTGTTGCTAAAGGAATTAATGGTCGACTAAAACAAAAAACGGGGAGTGGACAAAACCCTCAAAACAAAACATATATGGCCTTGAATCTGAGCCGACAACTGCAGCTGCAAAAACTACTCTTTATACAGAAAGTATAAATAGAATCTGCTGTGTATTTAGGCGTAAAAAAGGGTTTATTACATTAAATTCTTTCTGCTGATGTGCATAAACCTTTACAATTTAAGAAAAATAATGGTGACGGTTTAGTTTAGGGACCACATATTAATTAAGTGGTAATTTGTATGCTTATAATTAGCTGTTTTTAATTATTTCAGTGTATGTGCAAAAACATCTATCATAATCATGGCTTAACACATACAAAACCCAGCCTGACGCCACATGCACTGAAAGTACTTAATAAATACTTACAAAGATGTAATCGAGCACTCTTAGCTAGCTGTTCATGTGTGGTCCCTAAACTAAAGTGTTATGAGTGTTTACATGCACATTAGGAGTATTCGGATACTGCGTTTACACGTGCACTGAGGAACTGGGATATATCCCTGTGTACATGAGCAAATGTAGTGTCCTGGTTTCTTGACATAATCTTACAAATGCACAAGCGCAAAAAATATATATTTAATAAACCAAGAAAAATACACACAACCTGAGTTCCTTTAGCAGAGGAAGCTGAAGGGACTGAAAGGAGTGAGGTATTTATTTGGATGGAGCTCGAGCTTCTCTTCAAACTTGCCGCATTCATGTTCGTTTGTCTTTTGGACGCGTGTAACCGGGATACTGCGTATACATGCCACAGTATCCCAGTTACTATCGGAATATCCCAGCGACGATATCCCAGTTTACACCGGGACACTGCGTATGTATACGGCACCATGACGAAACCAGGATACTGAAAAAGCCCGAACATAACCAGGATACTGAAAAAGCCCGATCATAACCAGGACACTGAAAAAGCCCGATCATAACCAGGATACTGAAAAAGCCCGATCATAACCAGGATACTGAAAAAGCCCGATCATAACCAGGACAGTGAAAAAGCCCGACCATAACCAGGACACTGAAAAAGCCCGATCATAACCAGGACAGTGAAAAAGCCCGATCATAACCAGGATACTGAAAAAGCCCGATCATAACCAGGACACTGAAAAAGCCCGATCATAACCAGGATACTGAAAAAGCCCGATCATAACCAGGATACTGAAAAAGCCCGATCATAACCAGGACACTGAAAAAGCCCGATCATAACCAGGATACTGAAAAAGCCCGATCATAACCAGGACACTGAAAAAGCCCGATCATAACCAGGACACTGAAAAAGCCCGATCATAACCAGGACAGTGAAAAAGCCCGATCATAACCAGGATACTGAAAAAGCCCGATCATAACCAGGACACTGAAGAAGCCCGATCATAACCAGGACAGTGAAAACACCCGATCATAACCAGGACAGTGAAAAAGCCCGATCATAACCAGGACACTGATGTGCAGGTAAACACACTCATTGACTCGTATAGAAATTCTGATTGACTCTGGGGCTGTTTACAGGACAACGGTAACAGACGGAAAACGCCAAACATTTCTCCAGACGTCCATATTGTTTAGCTGAGTTTTGGGAGATTGAAAATGCAAAAATCTGAAAATGCCTCCAGAGTGGAAATCTTAATCGCTCCACCCTGTCGCCACCGCGTGAACGGGTAAAAACGGAAAACTGTGTTTTTGTGGTCGTGGTGCAGAGATTACGTCACGAGCTCGAGTCATCCATCCGTCCATCCATCTTCTTCCGCTTATCCGGGGCCGGGTCGCGGGGGCAGCAGTCTAAGCAGGGGCTCCCAAGCTTCCTTCTCCCCAGCCACTTCCTCCAGCTCCTCCGGACGGACCCCGAGGCGTTCCCAGGCCAGCCGAGAGACATAGTCCCTCCAGTGTGTCCTGGGTCTTCCCCGGGGCCTCCTACCGGTGGGACATGCCCGGAACACCTCCCGAGGGAGGCGTCCAGGAGGCATCCGGACCAGTTGCCCGAGCCACCTCAGCTGGCTCCTCTCGACGTGGAGGAGCAGCGACTCTATTCCGAGCTCCTCCCGTGTGACCGAGCTCCTCACCCTATCTCTAAGGGAGCGCCCGGCCACTCTGCGGAGGAAACTCATTTCGGCCGCTTGTATCCGCGATCTCGTTCTTTCGGTCATTACCCAAAGCTCATGACCATAGGTGAGGGGAGGAACGTAGATTGAGGTAAATCGGGAGCTCGAGTCAGTTCAGGAAAAAACAAACATGTCAGAACTTCGACCGAGTAGCAAATGCCACAGGACTCGAGTCAGAAAGAGACGACACTGATCACAGAGTCACTCAGAGCAGAGAGAAAATTTCAACACATCACAGACATTTTTTGGGGCAGAAGCAGCAGAAGGGTTTTATATAAGGGTTTTACTCGGGCATTTGGTGTTGGTGGTGCTGCCCCCTACGCTCTGGACGTGCAAACTGCATCAACAAGCTGCAAGTTTTGAGTCTCCGTGTGCAGCAGAATTCCCCAAAACACTTGTGTAAAAGTGGAATAAGAGTAAGAACACTTTTCCATTTTTGTTTCAGACCGTTTCCCCGTAAACGTAGCCTGAGACGCCAATGAACGATTAATTGACTAAATGATTAAAAACCTCCTGGATTTTAGGAAATTCAAGTTCATCTTTTTACCTGTACTGAACAAAATCAGCACATTTTGACAGATGGGATTAATTTAGCAATAATAATAATGTGCTTTACAGACGTCGCACCGTCGTCATGATTCATTCACTCCAAACTCAGAGGCTCCAGTCTGCACCATTGGCCCTCCTGACAACCACCAACTCCTCTACTAACTCACACACACACATCCGTACGAGACGAACGGGGTGAAGTGTCTTGCCAAAGGACACAGCGACACTCAGGGATCAAATCCTCCACCTCATTTATTATCCAGAAAATCAACTAAGGACACATTTAGTTTAAGCTACTATGAGATTTCAAGTTGACAGGGAAAGTACCAGCCGAGATACTAAAGTCCTCTAAATACTTATGTTATTGCTGGGCCTGAATGTTCCAGAATGGAGCATTAAACTAAGTAATATAGCAACATATCCAGTTTAGCAAGAGTCATCATCTCAGCTCAAGCCAACAGAAAGAGCAGCAGTGGCACAGAAACCCCATTCACAGCATATGTAGCAGTAGTAGTAGTAGTAGTAGTAGTAGTAGTAGTAGTAGTAGTAGTAGTAGTAGTAGCAGTAATTAGACTTGTGGCTGTAGCAGAAGTACACCTAATTACATTTAATTTCAAACCACGAAATACAACAAAGACCAGTATTACAAGTAGAAGTAGCAGCGACACTAGACGTAGTAGTATAATAATAGTAACAGTACATTAAACTTAGCAGCTGTAATTATTGTAGTAGTAGCAGTAGTAGTAGCAGTAGTAGTAGCAGTAGTAGTAGCAGCAGCAGCAGCAGTAGTACATGCATATAAAACATACGGAACATCAAAACCACAAAACCTCATACAACTTTAGAACACATAGAATTTTAGAAGTAGCAGTAGCAGTAGCAGTAGTAGTAGTAGAGGTAGTAGTAATAGTAGTAGTAGTATAATTGTAGTAGTAGTAGTAGTAATAGTAGTAGTAGTAGTAGTAGAAGTAGTAGCAGTAGTAGTAGTAGTAGTTGTAGTAGTAGTAGTATCATTGTAGTAGTAGTAGTAGAAGTAGTAGTAGTAGTAGTAGTAGTAGTAGTAGTAGTTATAGTAGTAGTAGTAGTAGTAGAAGTAGTAGCAGTAGTAGTAGTAGTTGTAGTAGTAGTAGTAGTATCATTGTAGTAGTAGTAGTAGAAGTAGTAGCAGTAGTAGTAGTAGTAGTAGTAGTAGTAGTTATAGTAGTAGTAGTACTTATAGTAGTAGTTATAGTAGTAGTAGTAGTTGTAGTTATAGTAGTACTTATAGTCATAGTTATAGTAGTAGTAGAAGTAGTAGAAGTAGTAGTAGTTATAGTAGTAGTAGCAGTAGTAATAGAAGTAGTAGTAGTAGTAGTAGTAATATTATAGTAGTAATAATAATAATAATAGTAATAATAATAGTAGTAATAATAATAATAATAATAGTTATAATAATAATAATTGTAGTAATAATAATAATAGTAGTAGTAATATTATAATAGTAATAATAATAGTAATAATAATAATATAATAGCATAGTAATAATATATAGTAGTAATAATAGTAGTAGTAGTAGTAGTTATAGTAGTAGTAGTAGTAGTAGTAGTAGTAGTAGTAGTAGTAGTAGTAGTAGTTATAGTAGTAGTAGTAGTAGTAGTAGTAGTAGTAGTAGTAGTAGTAGTAGTTATAGTAGCAGTAGTAGTTGTAGTAGTAATAATAGTAGTAGTAGTAGTAGTAGTAGTAGTAGTAGTAGTAGTAGTAGTAGTAGTTATAGTAGCAGTAGTAGTTGTAGTAGTAATAATAGTAGTAGTAGTAGTAGTAGTAGTTATAGTAGTAGTAGTAGTAGTAGTAGTAGTAGTAGTAGTAGTAGTAGTAGTAGTAGTAGTAGCAGTAGTAGTAGTAGTAGTAGTAGTCTTGTAGTAATAGCAGTAGTAGTAGCAGTAGTAGTACTTGTAGTAGTAGCAGTAGTAGTAGTTATAGTAGTAATTTTAGTAGTAGTAGTAGTAGTAGTAGTAGTAGTAGTAGTAGTAGTAGTAGTAGTAGTAGTAGTAGTAGTAGTAGTAGTAGCAGTAGTAGTAGTAGTAGTAGTAGTAGTAGCAGTAGTAGTAGCAGTAGTAGTAGTAGTAGTAGTAGTAGTAGTAGTAGTAGTAGTAGTAGTAGTAATAACCTCACTCACCCACAGCATTATCTCCGTTCTCTCGTCTCAGTCCACAAAACATGACAGAAACTCACTCCGGTGAATCAGATCAGCAGCTGTACTGTCCACACACGAGGAAAATACTACTACTACTACTACTACTACTACTACTACTACTACTACTACTACTACTACTACTGGTACTGAAGGAGAGGAAGAGGAGGCAGAGAAAGAGGGAGGAGAGGAGAGAGCGAAAAGAGAGAGGAAGAGGAGGGAGAGAGGAGAGAGAAGCAGCTGTACTGTCCACACACGAGCACAGGGAAAACTGCTGCTGATACTGAAGCAGAGGCAGGGGAGAGGGGGAGAGGAGGAGTGGAGAAGAGAGAGAGAGAGAACACTGGACGGAGAGGAGAGAGAGATGACGGAGAGAGAGGAAGAGGAGAGAGGAGAGAGAAGCAGCTGTGGTGGCCACACACGACTACAGAGAATACTAGTACTGCTGAAAAAAGGGAGCAGAGAAGAGGAGGAGAAAGGGAGGAGAGGGAGAGAGAGACCAGAAAGAGAGGAGAGAGAAAGCAGGGAATACCACTGATACTAAAGCAGGGGAAGGGGAGAAAGGAGGAGTGGAGAAGAGAGAGAGACAGATGACAGAAAGAGAAGAAGAAGAAGGAGAGAGACCGAAAAGAGAGAAGAAGAGGAGGGAGAGAGAAGCAGGGCATACTACTACTGCTGATACTAAAGCAGAGTCCAGGGGAGAGGGAGGAAGAAAGGAGGAGAGGAGAAAGATGAACGAAAGATGGACTGAGGGGGAGAGAGCGATAGAGAGAGATGACAGAGAGATGGACAGAGAGGAGAGAGAAATCGCTGTACCATCCGCACACGAGCAAAGGGAATACTGCTGATACTAAAGCAGAGGCAGAAGAGAGGGATGAGAGGGGAGAGAGATGACAGAGAGAGAGGAAAGAGAGAAAAAGAGAGAGACAGAGGAAGGAGAGCAGCCGCTGTACCGTCCCCATGGAGCTCAGGGAATACTACTACTGTACTACTACTACTGCTGAAGAAGGGAGGAGGAGAGAGAAAAGAAGATCACTCCTGGAGAGGCGAGAGAAGAGGAAAGGAGTGAGAGAAAGAGGGGGAGAAAGAGGAGAAGAGGACCACATGCACCAGTGAGTCGGATCAGCAGCTCCGCACAGGTGCCGAGGGACGACGGCTGCGAACGCCGGAGCGCAGGAGGAGATTTGAAGAGAGAGGAAGGAGAGAGTGAGAAAGAGAGACAGAAACGAGAGAGGCCGGAGCACCGGGATTACACGACTACGAAAGCAGGAGAGGAAGAGAGGATGAAAGAGGAGGAGACAGAGCGACAAATTCAGTAAAAACACCTGAAAAACTGCGCGGCCGCTGGTTCTTTC
Organism: Odontamblyopus rebecca; assembly: GCA_030686955.1. NCBI lineage: Eukaryota > Metazoa > Chordata > Actinopteri > Gobiiformes > Gobiidae > Odontamblyopus > Odontamblyopus rebecca. The sequence goes on along the minus strand of CM060656.1, from coordinate 41,507,589 downwards.
TCAGATTACGCGTCCGTCCTTTGGTCAAACACAGGTGAGAGTCACTGAAACAGGTGAGAATAAAGCAGCCGGCTTCAAAATCCCAAAAAATCCCAGAAATTATTTAGAACAAATTCACTTTTCTTTTTCAAATAGCCACGATTACGAAACCAGTCAAAGCCTAAATATTCTTGTTGTTTGAAAATAACGAAAAGTTACATCAAAAAAGTTAAAACCGTTCCTTTTTCACGCAGTTATTATTGTTTATTTGTTTTAATTGATGCTGATTTCTTCTTTATTGATCTGTTTTTCAGCAGCTAATGAGGATCCGAATAAAAAAAAACTAACAAAGAAAGAGAGAGAAAGGGAAGGGCGCGAAAGAAACAGAGAGATAAGGGAGGGAGAGACGAGCACAGGGAAGATTAAGACTGAGAGCACCCGAGCGGCAGCAGAGTGAGACGTGAAAAAGAAAGGCAGAAAGAGAAAGAGCAGAGGGATGACAGAAGAGAGGGGAAAGAAAAGAGGAGGAGAGAAAGAGCCACGTGCAGCGGTGAGTCAGATCAGGCGGGAAAACGAGTACAAACTCTTCTTATTTAACCTTTATTTTCACTGCGTTTACTCCCAGTATTTGAAGTGAAGTACTCATATCCCCGTGTACTTGATCAGATGCAGTATTCCGGGTCCTTGACCTAATCTTGCAAACGCACAAGCGGAAAAAGGGAAAAATACAAAGAGCCTGATCTCCTTCAGCAGAGGAAGCTGAAGGGACTGAAGGGAGTGAGGTCTTTTTTTCAGATGGAGCCGTGTTTGTTTGTCTTTTTATGGCCATGTTCAGACTGCAGGGCTTAAAGCTCAGCTCAGATTTCTTCGTGAAATCTGTTTTTTTTTTTTTTTGTGAGGTCGTTCGCATTTCCAGTTAAACGCGACTTGTCCGTGATCTCATAATAAATAATAAAATAATAAAATGTGGTACGCTCGAAAGGGAGTGGGAAGAAGTAAAAACTTATTGACTCCCACCCCTAATGACTTTCTTTATGCTAAGCCATAAGTTTGCCTTCCTTAATTCAATCTATATAGTTGTATATTCATTATATATTCATATGTTCTATAATTAACCACTATAGATGACATTACTATCACTGTCCAATTCATACCCTATAATCATCACTATAATACTGCTGTATTATTATTATTATTATCGTCATCCTCATTATTTTCATCATCACTATCACTATCACATCACCATTACAACCACCATTGTCATCATCATCATCATCATCCTCATCCTCATTATAACTACAAACAATGTTCTGTTTTTGGTGAAGATGGTGGATCTTTCAAGAGATGTGTGTTGTGCATTAAAAGAGGCCGGATGTTTTGTGGAGCTGCTGCCGGAGAGGGGCCGCCCTCCAACAACAGGACCACCCTTTGCCAAGTGTCCTGATCTGTGCATTAGAAAAGCAAGTATTTGTTATATTTCTTTGTTATATCTCCAGTGTGAACTTTAAACGCCCCAAAAGACACGACGACGTCACAGCAGCAGCTCAGGGTTTACCGAAGTCACCTAAACGTGGACGCTGCTCTGAGCTCCTGGAGATTTTAAAAGTCGCCGTCAAACCGGAGCCAGAACACGTGCAGTTTATTTGTTTTAAGGAGGAGGTCGAGAAGGAGAATGACGAGGGTTTTTGGTCGTGGCATTTCGTGGGGCAGCGGCAGCAACGTCCGTAAAAAGGAACGGCAGGTTGGATGAACGTGACGTGGGCCCAGCCTGACCCTGTTTCCCCGGGACAGTCCCAGTTTTGAGCCCCGTGTCCCCCTGTCCCAGCACATTTATCCGAAACCACTGATTTGTCCCAATTTTACACAAGAAATGTCCCTGGTGTCCCTATTTTTGACCAATCTGATCCCTGCCGACAGTAAACTGAGGCATAAACTGTCATTTGTTTAGGTAAAATAAAGAAAAAACACACTTAAAAATGAAGGAAAATTTGATTATACTGATGATTCATGTTTGTCATGAATGGACCGAGAGCAGAACAGTTCCTGGGTGCTGATGTGCATGTGTTCGCTCTCATTGATTAATACAGATTTTGATTGAAAAAGACTAAACGATTAAATACGACGAGTACGAAACTGGAGTTCTTATGTTTAAAGTCCTTTGTTTTCCTTCATCTCTTCCTGTTTTCGCTCCAATTCTTACTATCGTACTCATTTTACAAGAAGAAACTACTGTTCACGTGGCCCTTTCTGTAGGACCTCTGCGGCTAAATGTTCTTTTGTTCAAGAAATTGCTCAAAATCTGACAGAAACATGTTTTAGTTTAAATTTTAAAAAAAACATATCGTGCAGACTTCAGCTCTTTCTCCGTGTAGTCCCCATGTCCTTGAATGCAAACAGAGGCTCTTGTAGTGCTTTATTTGCTCTCATTGTTATGTCTTAGTGTGTGTGTGAGTGTGTGTGTGTGTGTGTGTGTGTGTGTGTGTGTGTGTGTGTGTGTGTGTGTGGGTTGTTTGTTTTGCCTATTCATGTCAGTTGTTCTGAGGGGAGGGTCACTCATGAGCCTTCTGGGTTTTCTGACCTCTCCTGCACTGGTCTGTTGTTATTTTTTTTTACCATCTGTGCCTGTTTTTTGTCCTTTTAAATGTTGGGTGCAAACACTTATAAAAAAATAAAAGCAGATGAAGCAAAGGAAAAGAGGAGATCGGACACAGAGAGAAGTGAGGGAGATGGAGGAAAATGTTTTGTGTGTGTTTTTTGTCTTTAAGTAGATGGTAAATTAAGTTGAGGTTTGACTATAGCACAAAAAATCCATAGAAATTTGGGTATGTTGCAACTATAGGCGGCGCTGCCATAAGGTACAGATTGGGTTGGGTTAATTTTATGATGATTATTTATGTTTTAATTTGTTTCTATTGTTATTTTAACGCATTTCTTCTTCCGAAAAGCACTTTGAATTACAAATAAACTCACTTTGCTTTGCCTACATGACTAAACACATCGGCCACTGACAGGATCTTGTTTATCGAGGTGTGATTTTCAAACACTCGGTCTCAGATTAGCAGAGGCGGTGCTACCATGAGGCAACAGCGGGCGGCCGCCGAGGGGCCCTAAACCTGGAGGGGCCCCCAACCAGTCGCTCCTCAGCTCCACTAACGGCCGAGGCCTCAGAGCAATTAGGTTTTCTCTAGATATGGAATCAAATTAGAGTAGTTTACTTTTAAAAAGGAGAACACCATCAAAATAACATTTATCAAATCTATTTTAAGTATGAAAACATCCCCTTCCCTTGGTGATCTAGTAGCTCTAGTGGACAAATGAATAAGACAATTTTCCAGTCTACCCTGATTCAAAGAGAGATGTGCGTGTCTCCAGAACAATGGGAGAAAACAGCCAATAAATACACTAAAAAAATACAAAAAACAGAGCATTATAATGAGGAACCTAAACTCAAGGTCGCCTAGGGCCCCCACGTTGCCAACTCTGCCACTGGTCGCAAATTTGGTCCAACCAGAAACAAGTGCTTGCCAAAGGTTCCTAGGAAGGTTCTGCATTTGCACAAACCGGCATTTGGGGGAATGCAGCCGCTGCCTCGGCTTTGTGACAGTCGCCGTTAAGGGGTTTAAACACCCGGGAGTCCAAATCATGACTAATCTCACCTGGTCAAATGAAGAACAGTTGGAGTAACCCCCGAAGACCTAAGGGCAATTTTAGTACATTTGTCCTCGCCTGGATTTTTTTCTTAATTTTGCTTTTAAAAAGGCGCCTTACCCCATAATGAAGTGTTCTACCTCCTTTTGTTCAGTACAATACAATTCACACTCTTTTATACAAAACCCACAGCAAACATGTAGAAACAACTTTTTGGACATAAAAATGCTTAATTTAGGGCCTGAGCTACAAAAATGCAAAATCTCAAGTCTGTAAGTAAATTAAAAATCTCCTTATTGCCCTAAAAACAAAAAAAGTGCAGTGGCCCCATGACTTTCCTGGTCCAGTCCTGGAAACAGCTCCTGTCAGGACCACGGCCAGAGCCACAGCACTTCTGCATTTCCAGGGTGGAAATTACATTTGGATTTGTTCATTTGGACTGAAATAAACCTTTAAATAAAAATAGAAAGAGATGCACAATTACACACACCAAGATGTGTCATTTTCCATGTGTGTGAGAATTAACTCCACTTAGAGCCACTTTTTCCCTCGTTATAAACACACACAGTCAGAGGAGTCGACCATCTTGACTCACTTCACTCTTTGGCAAAGTTTGGCTCGATCAAAATGGACGGAGCGCATGAGTTTGGGGAAAACAAAGTTCCTATTGGACACTCGTTTTGCTCCCGTCATCACACAGCGTGAGTGTGACGTAGGATAAAGCCGCAGAAATGTACGGAAACCTCTATGTCTGCACTTTCAGAGGGGAAAAGGACGTTTCTGTCTTTTACCTTTAGAAAGTTCTGCGCGGTTATAGAAACATATTCCTCGGAATCGTATAGGATGTCGTAGGTCTTCGAGGGTTAAAGAAAGCACATCAACGCCTTTACTTTCCTAAGCGCCTGAACAAAGCACCTCTGTCCTGAAGAGCTTTTACAGGAGTGTGGTGAAGATCCTCACCTCTGACACCACTGTGAGGTTCAGGAGCAGCACCGTGGCAGAGGAAAGCTGCAGAGGAGAAGAAGAGCTGCTGAGTGCATCTGCTCACTTTGTTTTGGCCTGATCTAGTCATGGTTTAGCACCTGGTTTAGTCCTGGTCCAGCAATGGTTTAGTCCTGATCTAACCCTGGTTTAGTCCTGATCTAACCCTGGTTTAGTCCTGATCTAACCCTGGTTTCGTCCTGATCTAACCCTGGTTTCGTCCTGATCTAACCCTGGTTTAGTCCTGGTCCAGCAATGGTTTAGTCCTGATCTAACCCTGGTTTAGTCCTGGTCTCGTTTAGTTTAGGTTTTGTTCTGGTCTAATTTTGGTTTAATCCTGATCTAGTAATGGTTCAGTCCTGGTCCATCCCTGGTTTAGTCCTGGTTCAGTCTGAGTTCAGTCCTAGTCTGGTTTAGTCTTGGCTTAGTCCTGGTATAATTTTGGTTTAGTCTTGGTTAGTACCTGGTTTAGTCCTGGTCTAGTAATGGTTTAGTCCTGGTCTAGTTTAGTTTAGGTTTAGTCCTGGTCTAATTTTGGTTTAGTCCTGGTCTAGTAATGGTTTAGTCCTGGTCTAGTAATGGTTTAGTCCTGGTCTAATAATGGTTTAGTCCTGGTCTAATAATGGTTTAGTCCTGGTCTAGTAATGGTTTAGTCCTGGTCTTAGTCCTGGTCTGACCTGCACTGAGACATTTACATCAACAGGTGCAGGAAAAACCCCACAGCATCAGGGACGACTCCACCCATCAGCACGTTTACAACTACTGCACTTTATCTTTTTACACTGTTGCAGCTGCTGCACTTTCAAAATATTTTCTCCATTCGTTGCACTTCACCTTCAGAACTGATTGTTGTTTTCTTAATTTGATTGTTGTTTTCTTGTTTTTTAGCTTAATTGATTGTTTTGCTGATGACCACTTGGTAAATGAGATCAGCATCTCAATGGGTCTTTACCTGGTTAAATAAAGATTAAATGAAACAAAATAAAATAAAAACATGGAATTTTTTTTTTTTTTTTTTTTTTACAGCTCTTCCATGAGACAGAAGACTGCGCCACCTGCAGGCCAGGACCACCACACTCCGGAACAGTTCTTACCCTGAAATCCCGGATACAAAACAGCACAGACTTAGAAAATGTGGGCGAGTGGATGCGGATTTTACAGACTGTATTTGACATACGATATTTTAAACTATTTACTCCTATTTTATGTGTGCTGCGGTTTCGTTTCTGTGCATTTTTCATATGGAAATGACAAATAAATTCTGATTCTGTTTCTGAGAGAGGAAAGAAGAGAAGGGTTGTGCCACCACCACAGCGAGAGCAGAAGGAATAATAAAAAAAAAGGGGGAGGGGAGAGTGCGCACAACCCCCGGAGGATGGAGGAGAGAAGGGAAAAAAAGAGAGGGAGAGGAAAAAGGGATTATCGAGGCTGAGGACGACAGAGATGTGGCGACAAAAAAGACGGAGGATTCTGATTGGAGCTTTTGAAACGGCATTTGGAACATGCACAGAGTGATTTTATGCAGGAAGTCACATTAATTATGAAAACATGACATTTTAAAGTGCACAGTGCAGCATTTTTGATGATTAAAACACATTTACAAAACCCCCAAAACAAAAGTGTATATAAAAGTGGTCCCTAGAGGGCAGCAAACCACAAGAAAGGACTGAAACAAGCATTTTATATTATTTCTATTACTTTTTCACTGCCCAAAATAAAAATAAAGAAATAATTAGCAGATGTTTAGTTTCGTTAAGTGTTGAAGAAAGAGTCAAAAAAATCTGTACAAAACTGATGGAGCCGTAGGAGTGAACACAAGTAAAAGTTCTTATGAAAGTTTTCCTCGTTCCAGCATTTTTAGTGTAAAATGACCGAGAATAACCTTAAAACTGTTTTATTTTCTAAAACATGGTTGGGATATTAATCTAAGTTGTGAGTAATATGAAGTGTACAGAAACAAACTGTTGTGTTTCTTTAGATTTTTAATGCATATTGATATTTTCTTTCACCTGCTTGTGTTTAATGAACAAACTACTGCCCTGGAAAATGAAGAAAATGAAGAAAAATGCCTAAAGAACCGTTCACCCAAGTCGACTTTGTCTGTTATTAAACTCCAGCCACAGAATTCCTGCTGTTATTAGTCGCACCACATGATGCACGGTCGCACCACATGACATTTGAACACTTCAAGCACAAAAAACATGCAGAATAACTCAGGATTTATGAAAAAAATGATTTGGTTCCACAGAGGTGCTGCAGAAATGTGCTGAATTATTATGAAATTTGAACCTTTTTAACTGAAGAAACTGCAACTGGACAGAAAATGTAGGCGTCACGTCATTGGCCCATGTACTATGAACATAATAATATAAATACATATAAATGTGTGTGACATGTAAATGAATGAGCAGAGATAAAATATGAACAGGTGCGCTGTAAATAAATAAAGTTATGACAGAGGGAGAGGGGCGAGCGGGTGACAGTGGCGTTCAGGGGGGGATAAAGTTCAGTTGGGAAACAGCTGCTCCTGAACCTGCTGGTTTTAGTCTGAAGATTTCTCCTCGGATGAACAGAGCTTTGGAGATGCACAGACTAATAATAAAGGATGATTCAAACATGTGTGAATGAAACTCCAGGTCTGTTTTTGAGAAGGGAACAACTAGGCCTGTCAACTAAAACGCGTTAACACATGCGATTAATCACAAAAAAAATCACACTAATGTTTTTTTTTAACACAGATTAATCCCACAGTTTATTGTGAACTCTCCTCTGTTAAAGTGCGGATGGTCCTGAAGGCGGCGCAGGTTATTAGGTCAGTGATCAGGTCCATACGGATGTGAAGACGACAGATGAGACGGTGACTGGAGCTCAGGGCAAATTTCTCTGCAGAAAAACTGCCCCACGGGACTTTAGATAAACTAAGGGAGTTTGCAGATGTCGCAGTGATGAACTCTCTGTCCACAGAAGCACAACAAGTTCAAAACACCGTCTTAAAGCAAAACACGGGTTTGATTCAGCGGCAGCAACGACGCGACTTATACACCAACAACAACAAACTGAGCACGACAAACAACAGCAACAAAAATACCAGCGATAGAAAAATGTCAATAATATAACTTTTTGATAAGGAATTGCATTTTTGTCCAAATATTTTGGTCTTTTTTTGAAGAATAATGAACTGTGATTAATCTTTGGCAGCACTAATCACATTATAACAGGGCTTAAATCTCACAAGAGTCAGTTTTGTGTAATGTGCGACCTATAAGTAACAGTAGGTTTAGTCAAATTCAGCTTTTTCACACGTTACAATAATATATAAGATATGTTCGCTCAGCACTATAGGGACACTTATCTAAATTGTGAGCAACATTTAGCTGACTCAGTTCATCCAGAAACAAAAGAAACTGTAATTGCCCGATCTCCACAGCCCGAGCGTGCGAAAACGTAAAAACTCCCCGCTCCTCTGCGACATCCTGACTGTCCCTCACCTCCGGCACCGCACGAGGACGAACGCCGGTTTGAGTCCGACCGAAGACTTTGGCAGCGCGGCATTTGGAAAAGGGCAAACTAATTGAAATACGCAGCGGAAACGGTCGGAGAGTTTGAAAATGTTAAAAACGAGCTCCCGCGACTCCATCATTTAGCAGCAATAATAAAAGACACGGGTGAAGGATTTTGCAAAAGGGCGAAGGTCCCGGGTTCGATTTCAAACTCGATTTCAATACTAAGGAATAAACTTAGTAAAGCGCTCGTATTACACTATTTTCTGATCTGTGTCATGAAGTTTCCTCATCACAAACGGACCTGGAGTTGTGTTTTGTTTCATTCACATGTTTGCGAACAGAAAACACTCTGTTCCACCTTGTGATGTCATGCGGTGATGCAGGAAGTGCTTCGTAAACCTTCACTAGAATCATTTGGATCATTTGAACCCTGGAAACGCCCGTCTGCACCGAACAAAAGGTAAAAAGTCGCTGTTAACCTGAAAACTACATGACATCACAAGGTGGAACGGAGCATTTTGGGCCTGGGAGATGCAGACAGACTAATAATAAAGGTTTAGATAACATGTGGGAATGAAACAAAGCGCAACACCAAGTCTGTTTTAAGGAGGTAACAACATTATAACATGTCTTGAAGCTCACAATCGTCAATTTTCTGTAATATAGAACTTTTCATAGACTTTTTGGAGATTTCTACCATGTTATAATGTTATAAACACACCTGAGGAGGTTTTAGATGCCATCCGTGTATGTTTGATGATTTAATTTAGGCCCCATCCACATTAGCACAAACTCGAGTTGTGTTCATCCACACTACACTGCAAAAAACAAAATCTAGTCAAGCTAAAATGACTTGAATTAATAAAGTTTTACCAAAGTTCTCCTCCTGACATACAAAGCCTTAAACAATATGGCCCCATCATATCTTCAGGATGCCATTGTCCCCTATCAGCCAAATAGAGCACTTCGCTCTCAGAATGCAGGATTATTAGTGGTTCCTAGAGTGTCTAAAAGTACAGTGGGGGGAGAGCCTTCAGTTACCAAGCTCCTGTGTTATGGAATCAACTCCCTGTTGGTGTTAAACAGGCTCCACAGTCTCTTTATTTAAGACCAGGCTTAAAACCTTCCTCTTCGGAATAGCTTATGACCAGGTTACTTAGTTGATGTCACTAAGATAAGCTGCCGCAGGAGATAACAAGCTGGGGGAAGTGTGGCAACCTGAGCACTGTCCTCTGTTTCCTCCTTTTTTCTCACCAGCATCACTTACTATGTTCTCATCTGTAGTTTGTTCATTGCTATTCACATGTTGTCCCCTGTCCCACTCCCCCTGTGGAGTGGAACTCTTTCAGACGCCTGATGGCAGCTGGACCTCTCTCCTCCTCCTCGCCCGGCTCCTCCTCCTCCTCGCCCGGCTCCTCCTCCTCGCCCGGCTCCTCCTCCTCCTCGCCCGGCTCCTCCTCCTCGCCCGGCTCCTCCTCCTCGCCCGGCTCCTCCTCCTCGCCCGGCTCTTCCCCACCTGGGTAGCTGTGGTCATACTGAACTGGCCCACGGGCCTGGACATCTATAGCCTGTCCGTCCATGGGAGTGGATCTCTCCTTCACTGTAGTTCTCCCCGAGGTTTCTTCTTTTCCCAGGACTCTGGGTTTTTTGGAGTTTTTCCTTGCTGAGAAGGAGGGTCTAAGGACAGGGGATGACTGGACGATGTTTTATTTGCTGCTTTACATGAATGTTGTTTATTCCTGTTTTGATATGTCTGTGTGTATGTTTTACTCATCCATATCTTGGAACGGCCTTAGAGGCAACTGTTGTTGCGATTTTGGGCGCTACAAAATAAATTGAATTGAATTGAATTGAGTAAATTTCACTTGACAAGTAAAATGAGCTGCCAAAGTTTTTGTACTAAAAATATGAAAATACATCTTACTGCACTTAAAATAAGAAAAACAACAACTTTTTGCACTTAAAATCAAATCAAATGTTGCTTGAATTGAGAAAAAAACACTTATTCCACTGGCAGATCATTTTACTCATTAAGATGAATCAACTCAAATAAAGTAAAATGTTCTTAATTTAAGTCATTTTAACTTACCTAGATATTGTTTTTTTCCAGTCTAATCTGATGGAAAACAGAAGACGGAGCGACGATCTGGTGCCACAGCTCCCACTACAAAAAGGATTTTCTAGCATAGTTAAAGTGACTTGAATTAAGCAGATTCATCTTAAAAGATCAATTTTAAGATTTTTTTACTTAATAAAATGAGATTTTTTTTACTTGTTTCAAGATATTCATCCTGATTTATCTTATCTCGATATTACAACTTATTCTAAGCACTTTTTATATTAACTCAGTCCAGGTTAAGCCTCTTTAACTTCCTTCTCAAACCAATAAGGTGAAAAATCTGGCCATAAACACTTGAAACTCGTGTTTTCTGCTTAGAACAAGATTCATATTTCATCTTGTTTTAAGAAAACTTGTTAAGTGAAAATTTCTTACTGCACTGGCAGAAAATTTCTCTTAAAATAGGCATTTTACCTCAAAATTTGTATTTTTTTCTTATTTTTTGACAGGCCTTTTTTGCAGTGAACACAGATGTGATCTGGCGCCGTGTGGACACCTGAACACGTTTACACGGTGATGGAGGAGCTCTAGTTCCCGTTCTTATTAGACCACATCACTGTGACTTGTGCCTTCTTGATTCGCTGGTTCGGGACATCGGTCATGTGACGCTATTGCGGAAAACCGTTTAAACAAACCCTAGAAAAACGGGAAACAGCGTTGGTCCACGAACAGACTGTTTTCACGCTTTCCATCTTCCTCGGCTTGAAATCGGTTGCTGCAACTTCCATAGACCTACGGAAACTTCAGACACGGTGCTCCACTTCCTTGTTTTTACCGCCCACGTGTGTCATAACAACATGACACCAGCCGAGTCATGTGACTAGTGTTTCAGGAGGTCCAGACACGACGTCACGACACCACGTGGGCGGTAAAAACGAGGAAGTGGAGCTCCGTGTCTGAACTTGCTATAGTTCTATGGAAGTTCGGTAAATCGTTTCCGATACGGTGATTCATTTCAGTGTAAACGTCACCTTAGCAAACTCTCCCAGGCCCTTTAAACCCTTTAAAATTAGCTGTGAGATTCGGGGCAATGCTCAGCCCACAAGTCTACATCATCCATATAAAAAAGCACGAGATAAAACATTACACAACAAACCTGATGCAATGCAGTCGTTTCATTAGATGCACGGCAATTCTGAAGGGGGAGTGACGTAGCACTCAGAGCAATTACACATGTTATATGTTGTTTTCAGTGAATAAAGCATTTTGAAAACAATAAAAAATAACCTCATAGTCTAAATATGTTACGTGTAGCAGTGAATACCCCAGAGAAGTGTAACATCCTCTCACTTTTGCTGGCTCAGGTTAGAGTAAAACAGGCAGAGAGCTGTAATCGCATCATTTAACAGGCAAACAAATAAATAAATGAACAAATAAAGAGCCGTTGTTTTCTATTTCCTCCACCCCGTTCTCCTCCATTTCACTGATCAGCAGTTAGAGCCACAGTTGTGCTTATTCACGGTCCCTTGGCTGAGGTCTGGCCCTGATTCCTGACCTATATTCCTCCCTCTCTCCTCCCTCCTTCACTGTGGACCTCTGAGTCACTCTGCTCCGCTCACATCCTCCAGTGCCCACAGTCACACACTCAGAGGATGCATACAAGTGTTTCTTATTCTCAGTTTATGCTCATGGGAGCTCAACCTACCTCCTCTGAGTCAACATATACTGTATTTTAGGTTTAATACACTGCCTGGATTTAACTAAGCAAACAGGTCTGAGGTTGCTGCAGTTGGTCCGGTCCAGGTTCAGCAGCAGTGTGTGCTCAAAGTATGAGGTCAGCTGAACCTGAATATACTGAAGGACCAGGTTATTCCATCAGTGGATTTGTTCTTCCCTGACGCACGGGCAGATTCCAAGACGACAACACCAGGATTCATTGGGCTCAGATTGTGACAGAGCGGTTCAGGGAGCAGGAGGCGTCATTTTCACACATGGATCAGACCTGAACCCTCCAGACCTGAACCCTCCAGACCTGAACCCTCCAGACCTGAACCCTCCAGACCTGAACCCTCCAGACCTGAACCCTCCAGACCTGAGCCCTCCAGACCTGAACCCTCCAGACCTGAACCCTCCAGACCTGAACCCTCCAGACCTGAACCCTCCAGACCTGAACCCTCCAGACCTGAACCCTCCAGACCTGAACCCTCCAGACCTGAACCCTCCAGACCTGAACCCTCCAGACCTGAGCCCTCCAGACCTGAACCATCCAGACCTGAACCCTCCAGACCTGAACCCTCCAGACCTGAACCCTCCAGACCGGACCTGAACCCTCCAGACCTGAACCCTCCAGACCTGAACCCTCCAGACCTGAACCCTCCAGACCTGAACCCTCCAGACCTGAACCCTCCAGACCTGAGCCCTCCAGACCTGAACCCTCCGGACCTGAACCCTCCGGACCTGAACCCTCCGGACCTGAACCCTCCGGACCTGAACCCTCCGGACCTGAACCCTCCGGACCTGAACCCTCCAGACCTGAACCCTCCAGACCTGAAACCCCCAGACCTGAGCCCTCCAGACCTGAACCCTCCAGACCTGAACCCTCCAGACTTGAGCCCTCCAGACCTGAACCATCCAGACCTGAACCCTCCAGACCTGAACCCTCCAGACCTGAACCCTCCAGACCTGAACCCTCCAGACCTGAACCCTCCAGACCTGAACCATCCAGACCTGAACCCTCCAGACCTGAACCCTCCAGACCTGAACCCTCCAGACCTGAACCCTCCAGACCTGAACCCTCCAGACCTGAACCCTCCAGACCTGAACCCCAGTGAGGATCTCTGCAATGTGCTGGAGAAGCTTTGCACAGCGCTCAGACTCGAACGCATTCACTGTGGCATTGTTTCAATTCAATTCAATTCAAGTGTATTTCTATAGCACATTTCAGTTGACCAAAGTGCTTCACATAAAGGATTAACAAAGACAGAAGAAACATATACATATATAACACAATGTGAGGACTATAATAAAAAACAAGATAAACTGACTAACTAGTATTAAATGCCAGGGAAAAGAGATGAGTTTTCAGTTTCGATAAACTTCTGCAATGTCACAAGATTTATTTCCATCCAGTGTTGTTGGATTTAAACTTAATTAAGTGGGTGGTTTATTCTGTTCTTAAATCCGATTTACATTATTATTATTTCAATCATGTAAACGTTTATTCCGCTTAAAAATAATTCCGGCCGTTCAGCGCATGTGAAAGATACTGATGCCCGTGAACTCTGCGGGCCGTCCTCGTCTTACGTTATCATCATGAACTCATAAAACAGCAGAATGTAGAACTTTTTACACAACTCCCCACACATCAGCACCAGCTGTGTGTCCGGGTAACGACTCGGAACTCACCGCAGCGTGGAGTCCGGGCGAGTCGCTCCGGTCCTCCTGCTCAAGGGCTGCGGCTGGTTCTGAGGTGGTGGGAAAAAATCCAATTTGGTTGGTTATGTCTTGCTCTGAGCGCTCCGTCCTCCACCTCCCAGGTCATAACCACTCCACGCTCCAGCTCATCTGAGCCCGGCCTGAACCAGAGCTGCTCGCGCTGGGTCAGGACTCTGGGTTTGGATCTAATCCGACTGGAGCATTTCTCACACGAGGCTAAACACACTTAATTTTATAAGTTGAATCAATTGAATCGGCTAATGCTTATTGCCATAAAATTATTAGGCTAATTAATAGACTTAAATACCAAATGTTGCTACGTGAACACAGCAAACACCCAGACTCTCTGAACGCTGTTCCCGCCCGAACAAACCGGGGAACAGAGGTACAGGGGACAGAGGTACAGGGGACAGAGGTACGACCCCCTAACGACAAACCGAGATGACAGAAAAGCCAGGAGCTGAAGTTTGTGTTTTCTTACCAAAGACGTAAATACATTTGTGTCGCTGTCCAATCAGAACCCTTCCCCACCCCCAGACGCTGAGCACAATTAAATAAAGGAGAATTATTTAATTCCGATCTATTTAATTCATAATTAATTTATACGGATTTAAAATTCTCATGTGAAACATTCCAGACAAAGCAAGAACATGTCCATGGAGAAAAGCATTTGCTGGACCCTCCACCTGAAAAGTTACACAATGCAGCTTTAGTCATGTTTAGTACGTCAGATAAAAAATGCTTCTCTGGTCGTCTGCTCTGGCTTTTCACTCTCCTCTTTCCGTCTCCTCTTTCATTTTTTTGCTTTTTTCCAGCGAGTTTAAAGTGCAAATGAACCCGCGCCCTCCGAGGATTCTGGGTAGAGGAAAGTCCTTTGAAGTGGCACAGGACGACCTCCTGCAGCTCGGTGCTTCAGCCCGGCCCATTTTCACCAAAACATCTCATTTGAACTGCAGCTGAATGCTAAGGTGAGCTAATGTGGACTCCAGAGGCCTTGTCTAGACAGGATATCAGCAAAATCATCAATAAAAAATATACATAATTCTGTCCTCATGTTCAAAATACGACAAAATGATGTGTCTTTATTAGAATTGTATTAGTCTGGATATTGTTACTAAAAGTGCATTGTTTAAGTGTTCTGGAGGGTCCGTTAAGTGTTTTTCTCCATGAAAATGTTATTTCTTTGTCTGGATTGTTCCACAGTACGACATTAAACGTTTCTATCGTCATGGAGACCAAATCAGACCAAGTTACGGGTCAGATCTGTGGAGAGGCGACCCCGCTCACAGTCAGAATACTTGTCTTTCGAGGTATTTTGAGCTATAAAACCACCTGGAATTGCTAAAAACTAGAGTTATCATAATAATGTCATACTGTGGGACATTCCAGGCAGAGCAATGACGTCTCCGTAGAAACAAGCGAGTGTGACAGACGTAGTTTGAAGTCGTCCAAATCTATTCCTCGCTCACTTTATGCATTCTGAGCATCCAAATTATTCACAATAATACATTTCTACAAGATTTTCACAACTTTCAGACACCGTTTTGCCGTCCTGGCAGCGCTACATGCAACAACTAGCAAGCTAACAGCACACATCCTGATTATCCAACAATAAAATGCTTTAGAATTAGATGTAGACAGAACAGGGCCGATCTCAGGAGCCGCTTGTACAACATGATCTAAACTAAATGTGTTCGCCTTATAGGTTAGAATAAATGAACTCAGTAAAAGTTCATATCACTGTCATCATTTTTAAAAGCAAAAGTCGATTTTTTTGAACTTGCATGTTGTAACGTTGCCGAGGTTTTGCGTGTCGTCCGTGTGTCATTTGAGTAATTTAGCGATCTCTCCTGGTCCATCCGTTCTCCCATAAACGTACAAAAACATGACACAAAACAAACACACGTCGTCACAAACCTGAAGCGATGTGCAGTAGTTTTGTCGCTCTCAAAGCATCAAAAACAACAACTAAACTTATTAAACATGTGTAAATCTGTGGTTTTAGGTGAATATAGCATTTTCCATCAGAAACGTTATATCGTGGACACAGTTTGCACACTGCAAATGTCTCTGATCTGGCAAAGATTTAAAAAATGATATCAGGTTATTCATCTCGTCTTCAGATTTATTATCTACTTACTAGACCAGATATCGCTTCATCCTAGTCTAAAGGTCGTTTATTTTAAGAGAACTTGTCAAGTAAAATTATATGTCCGTGCGGCGAGATAATTTCACTACTTTTAAGTCATTTTCTGATAAATTTAAATGTTTATATCTTCAGCATTTTTGTGTGCAGTGGTCAAAAGTTATTCCTCACTTCCCTAATGCATTCTGGGCATCCACATAATTCACTACAGTAAATTTATATGGGCTTTTCCCAAGACCATTTTGCCATCATGGTATTGCTACATGCAACAAATAGCAAGCTAACAGCACACTTCCTCTCTATCACACAATAAATAGCTTTACAATTAGATACAGATAGATTACAGAGGACTTATTTTATTGCTCAAATACAGATGCAGAGCTTTTACCTTTAACTTAACGAAATGTGTGTCCGTTTTATAGGTTACGACAAATCAGTAAAACTCAGTAAAAGTTTATATAGTCATTTTTAAATACGGTGTATTACGCAAAATCCACCTTTTGGAGCTTTCTACCATGTTATAACATTATTCCCTCATCAAAAACATGCAGAGGTTTCAGATATCATGCATGTTCGGGTAATTTAGCGCTCTCTCCTGAGCCCTGTTCAAACCCTCCTTACGGTTCATCCATTCTCCCATAAATGTACAAAAACGTGATACAAAACGACACACTACAGCGTCACAAATCTGAAGCGATGTGCAGTAGTTTCATGAGCAGGATGCACACTGATAGTGCAGTGGCAGCGCTCTCAAAGCATCAAAAACGAAACCAAAACGTATTATGCACGTGTAAACTAGTGATGTCAAAAATATTGTGTTATTAATGAGTTAACGCAAAACAATTTTAACGGTATTCTTTTTTTTTTAAATTGCAAACTAGTTTTTTCATAAGTAACGTTATAAATCTACAGGATCCGACTGTAGACAGGAAGGAAAACAATTTGTACGGAAGAGAGAAGCCCTGTGTGCGCACTGATGTTATTCATACGAGGAAAACACGAAATAAAGTCGCTCCAAAACATACGGCGAATCCGCGCTGAACTTTGATTATATCTATGACCTTCGATAAGGACAGTTACAGAGACAGAAGTGTTTCAGCCTCTCTCCTCCTGTCCTCTCTGCTCTGAACTGTTTTCATGTCCATAAACTCCTGGACTCACGTCTGTCTCACTGTTTCACAGATGTTTCAGTCGCTGGACTTATTTTCTCCTCTAAAGCGTCGCTGCTGCAGATCCACGAGCTGCTGCCACATGGAAACAAACAGAACCGTGTGAGGACATCATCAGAGCAGCAGCAACGGGACAAGGATCTGTAACACTTTTAATAATAGATTTATTATAGTTCTGTAGTGGATCTGTAACACATTTAATAATAGATTTATTATCTATGGTTGGATCTGTAACACTTTTAATAATAGATTTATTATAGTTCTATAGTGGATCTGTAACACATTTAATAATACATTTATTATCTATGGTTGGGGCAGATGGGGCGACAAACACAACTGCAATAAATAAAACATTTGCACAAAGCCTATCTGCTCTTCTGTGTTGATATGAGGATTAAAATGATTTTTCAAGGGACAAAAATGTGCGATTAATTTGTGGTTAATTGCAAGTTAACAATGCCATTCATGAGACCTTAATCGATTGACAGCACGAGTGTAAAGATGTGGTTTCTGATAAACACGGTACAGGGTGAGCTAAATGTGTCATGTGTTAGCAGTAATACCCCCTCTTTAAATATACAGGCTTAGAATTTCTTTGTATTTTGTCCGAATTATTAAAACTGTTTTTGATTTATTTTTGAGAAAACATCAGCACTGGATGAACTTTCCGCGTGCGCTCCACAAATTCTCACCAAAGAAAACTCCACAAACTTCACAGTGAAGCCGATTAGAGCGGGCAGGACGAGGACAGCCTGTCGGAGAACGCACAAAAAGCAAAAAAAAAAAGTGTGTAAAAAAACTGAGAAATAAACTAAACTGAAGTGAATTTGAGGCCACGACGTCTTCGTGAGCGTCTGGCGCAGAGATACGCTCGCTCGTGGCGCTCGGAGAAAGACAGTTTGAAATGCAAATCAAGAAAGCACCTGTCAGAACCTGCGCATCCACTCTGCACCTGTCAGGAGCCTCACGACGAGTACAGTTTGGTCTATAACGCTATAACGCCTCCTTCCACCACAGGTCCAACTGCAGTTTGATAGAAGCTTTTTACCAGGATTTAAGACGGGGGAAGAGGAGGAGCGAGACGGCAACAAAAACAAGAAGGAAACACTCAAAAAAACAAAACACTATCGCGGTATTTTCTGATCTACAGAACTGTGCGAAAGTTATATTCAGGTGCGGAAAAATGCTGTAAACTCGGAACGCTTCAAAACTGGAAGTGTTCATCATTTCTCAACAAAACGCAGTGAACGAACAAAAGAGAAATCTAAATCAGATCAGTTTTTACGGCAGTTTTTCACACCTGCATAAGACTTTTGCACAGAACTGTATAAATATATTTGTATTTTTTTTACATACAGACAAAACATTACAATCAGATTTATATTTACTTCTACAGACTCATTATTACACTTTTACCGCCGTTATATTTCATATCAAATGCCGCATTGTACTGGGAACAGACGTGGAACACTTAACTTAAATCAATATCTCAATCAATACATATTGTCGTTACTTTGGATTAAAATTTTAATGAAATTCCACCATTCAGGTCCTGAAATTACTGCAATTTTAAAATAATTGAAGGTGATTGTCTTTCGTGAGCAGGCGTGGATAATTATTTATATTTTTGAAAGCGTTCTTTGTTCACAGCGTCACACCTGCATAAAACTTTTGCACAGTTCTGTATGTTCTGTTCTGCTGTCGTTTCCTCGTCACAAACAGACCTGGAGTCGTGTTGCGTTTCATTCACGCATGTTTAACACACAAACCTGCACATTTAGGTTCTTCTCTCAGACTGAAAACACGTTGTTCCACCTAGTGATGTCAAGTGGTGACGCAGGAATCCGCCGTGTTTTTAAACTCACACACACCTTCACTGGGATTAGAATCTTTGGGATGATTTCAGCCCCTCGATGGCCGATCTGCACTGAACTAAAGGTAAAGTGAAGCTGTTACGTCACAAGGTGGAACAGAGCGTTTTCAGTTTTGGAGACGTAGACAGACTAATAATAAAGGATTATTCCAACGTGTGTGAATGAAACAAAACACAATTCACGGTCTGTTTTTGAGGAGGTAACAACATTATAACATGACTTAAAGCACAGGTGTCAAACATGCGGCCCGGGGGCCAGATCCGGCCCTCCAAGACCTTTAATCTGGCCCTCAGCTGATTTTCTATTAAAATATTTAAACTTTTCAGATTTTTCTGGTAATTTTCTGCGCAGCTTAGCATAGCAGCGTCTCCAGTGCTTCTGTGTGTGGCGCCTCCACCAGACAAATGAAGACTCACCTCTTTCCAAACGCTCTTAAAGGACGATCGTTTTGACTGTTGACCGTGACCCTCATCAGCAAAATGTCAAAAATAAGAAAAGTGGAGCTGAGTGCAGGATTTTCCAAGAAAAATTGACTAATTCTTATTTGTTCAGGGAGGTGAATGGGAAACCTGTGCTCAGTGTGTTTGCAACAAGTGGCGGCGCTCAAGGAAAATGATCTATGAGACACTGCGAAAAATACAATAACTTGAACAGAGAATTGAGAAGACAGAAGATAAACAAATTATTGCTGTGACTGAAGAAACAGCCGTCTGTTTTCACCCAGGGGCCAAGAGGCTACTGATGCTGCTGTGAAAGCAACCTGACCTAGCAGAATATTATAATATTTTGTAAAATAAAATCAAATAAAAAAGATTTCTGTAATAGATTTGCGTTTCTCCGCACAAATATTTGGACTCATTGCTATTTTTGGGTATATATGCCATGAGTTTTCTGATCCGGCCCCTTTGGACTCAAAGTTGGTTGCCCCCGGACCAAAATGAGTTTGACGCCCCTGACTTAAAGAGAGAGTCACTTACTAAATCAACGACACGAGCGTTTATTGCCAAGAGTGCGAAGAGCTCCACTTAGCTTTGAGCTGTTAGCCACCATGCTAATATGTCTCCACCGCCCCCCCACTTCCTCCTAGAGCAGCTCTCTACTCCGAGCTCCTCCCCCTCTCTCTAAGGCAGCGCCCGGTCACTCTGCAGAAGAAACTCATTCTTCGCTTGTATCTGGATCTGGTCCTTTCGGTCGTTCCCCAGAGCTCAGGACCACAGGTGAGGCGAGGAACGTGACTGAGGGAAATCCAGAGTTGGGTGGTTCACAATACGATGGTTTAAGTAAAAGTTTTCTAAATTTTGCCAGATCGCATTTTGTCTCGTTCCTACTGACATTGTGAACATCTGTACTAGAAACTAAGCCGATAGAACCAGTAAAAGATGGCACTTTTTCACATTTTTTTTATATTCTACATGAATGCGTAACTTTTGCAGAAACAGAAACTTGAACAATACAAAAATGAACAATACAAAAAAAGTTTGCTCGTTAATAATCTGCCCCAGTCTCCCTGTACTTCTGCTCCACATATCAGAACATTTCTAACTCTATATTCATGTGTGATGGGTTTGTTCTCTTTGATTCTTTATCTCTGTGTCTGGACTGAATCTGTGACTGGAGGGAAGAATTAAAAAAGTGTCTCCACACGTTTCTCCAACACTCTGGCTCACCAGGAAATGAGGAACTATGTCCAAAACTCCAAACTGTCCCTTTCAGTTTCAAAATGGTGAAAAAGTAAGTGTGAGCCACCGCTAAATGTGCAGCAACTGACTCCATTTTTGGTACAGGTGCTGATCATATCAACTGGAAAAAACGATCGGGCAAAATTTGGTGAAAGTTAATTTTATGAACCACCCTAATAAAGAGCAATGTAACAGAACTATGAGCAGTATGAGTTAGTACAATATAAGGATCAGGGCAGTGAAGCAGGATCCTCATGTGGGTCACTCTTTTTCTTCTCTGTCTTCTTACTCTCTCTTCTCTCTCTTTGTCTCTCTCTTTCTCTTCTCTCTTTCTCTTCTCTCTTTCTCTTTTCTCTGTCTTCTTACTCTCTCTTTCTCTTCTCTCTGTCTTCTTACTCTCTCTTTCTCTTCTCTCTTTCTCTTCTCTCTGTCTTCTTACTCTCTCTTTGTCTCTCTTCTTTCTCTTCTCTCTTTCTCTTCTCTCTGTCTTCTTACTCTCTCTTTGTCTCTCTTCTTTCTCTTCTCTCTTTCTCTTCTCTCTGTCTTCTTACTCTCTCTTTGTCTCTCTTCTTTCTCTTCTCTCTTTTTCTTCTCTGTCTTCTTACTCTCTCTGCTCTCTCTTTGTCTCTCTCTTTCTCTTCTCTCTTTCTCTTCTCTCTTTCTCTTCTCTCTTTCTCTTCTCTCTGTCTCTTCTCTCTGTCTTCTTACTCTCTCTTCTCTCTCTTTGTCTCTCTCTTTCTCTTCTCTCTTTCTCTTCTCTCTTTCTCTTCTCTCTGTCTTCTTACTCTCTCTGGTAAAAGCCGGTAACATGAGTCTGTGATCACTGTTCTTGTCCTTCTTTGTCTGTCCTGTCTGTCCAAAGTCCGTGTAATTAGTGTGAGTTTGGTTTATTTTTTTGGAACACTAACTGCAGGGCGTCTGCAGATGGAAAGTGGCCCTTCTGGTATATTTACATTTGTCTAAATCAGGGGTCTCAAACTCAAATGACCCTGGGGCCACTGGAGGTAGAGTCTGAGTGAGCTCGGACTGCATCAAGTATTAAAAAAAAAACATTAATATTCACTGTCCTACTTTTCTTAAATACATAAATGTGACCAAAAGCTTGATTTGAAGGGGATTCTAGTTAAAAGAACGCACAATAGATGTTCTTTAACGCACACAATAGCGAGACACTGTGCGTTCAATAAAGACGTGTGTGTTTTGCGATTATTTTCTATCGTCTTAAACCCCCTCTGCTCTCGGTGGTCCCTTCCCCGTCCACGGTGTGACAGATCGGGGCCAGTGTTCAGACTCCTCTTTGTCTCCGTCCCTCGGTCTGGAAGTGAGTCACACTTAAACCTCACCAGACGTACGGGAGCAAACAAAAACACTCTCTCAGAAAAACTCTCTGCTGGGACCTTTCAGAAAACAGACTCAAATGTGCATATACTCTCCAAACAGAGATCAAAATCCCACAAATACTTCTTATTCTGAGAGGAGGAGATAGGCTAACCACTCTGCCACAGTGACACAGGGAGAACGTGCAGACTCCAAGCATAGACTGTATGTAAATGCATCGCACAAATCACATGTTGAGGTTCTATTTTCTCATATATCAGTCGCCGCTGTCGAGCTTCTATCAGGAAGAACAACTCACTGCTGCTGCTCAGACACAAATCCTCCAAATGCAGCAGTCGGTTTGACTCTAAAATGATTCTGTGGACACAGACGTTCATTCAAGACTTCAGTGTTTCCAGTTGTTTCTTTCTCTTCTACAGTGGGAGTTTGACAGAAGATACAGACCTGTGGAAATGAGCTCCTCTGCACAGATTCAGAAAAATGAGTGAATAATGTGATTCTACAGTGGGTCATTATTCCATGGTTAAATTGCCCTGTCGATACGTTGCTCCTTTAGTCGGAGAACTATTTGAAAGCGTAATACAACTCTCCAAACGAACTACGCATATAAATTCGTGTAAATGTGTCTTTACTAACGCATAAAGTGTGATCTCTGTGCGCAAACAGCATAAAACCCTCTGTCTCTGCTCCAAAGAAACGTAGTAAAACTGGGGAGGTTCATTTATACGATTTATACGATCTACACGACTGTAAATGGAAAAAACGTGAGGAGCTCATCTGGACGGGGGAGCGTGAATCGACAGACGTCACTGTGGATTTAGGCTGCGGGAGCTCATGTTGACAGAACACTGTACATACACACATTTTGGCCCTTTCTGAGCTGATTGTTCACCTGTACGATGTAGTAAACACAGGGGAACGAGATCGCAGGTCGCAAGAAAATCAAACCTGTTTGAAATCCAGTCGCCGCTCGTGAGTGTTTCACGGGCGAAGTCGTTTGTATAGTGTGAGAACAAGAATCATCGAGTGAAACCATTGAAAATATCACACGCTGTCCGCCCGGAAACAATAAAAGACTAATGTCATCTACCCGCTCTGTCTCCATGGAGATACGAGGATCACTTCAGTGTCACGTATCCGGGAACATTTGATCGTGGGCCTCCTTATCAAAAAGTTACGAAATTAAACTTTAAACGTACAGTGTGTAACGTTTTTTTTTGGTGGAGGGTCCGTCACCTGCTTCCCTCGTGGAGATGTTTTTACTTTGCCCAGAATGTCCCACTGTACGGCATTAAAGTCCCTCCATCTTGCCTCGGTTTAGTTAATGAACTGATGGCGTTTTTATTGCTCAGAAACACCTTGAAATGCGCGGATTTGAACGTTGAGTGGGCTCGCCTCTCCACAGACCTGATCTTGGGTCCGATGGCGTCACGTGCTTGTCTTTACGGAGATGGACCAGTTTAATGCCATACTGCGGAACATGACCCAGACCCTCCGCCAGAAAAAGTGAAAAAAAGTATATTTCTCGCAAGATCTTCCCGCTAAACTTTATTTTTCGCTTGCACATCTGTTCCGTCTTTAATATCCGTACGAGATTCTTTCCTCGAACTATTCCTTATCTTTCTCCATTTCAACTCCGAACACTTTTCAATTTTTCCTCCTTCCTCCTCTCCGTCTCTGTTCCTCTTCGCAGCCGTTTTTTTTGCCTCGAGTCTGTTATAGTCCCGCTCACCCCCTCTCCCCCAGACGCTTCCCCCTCTGCGCCTCTTTTCGGCTGGAGGTATAAATAGGAGCGGCTAATAAAGCGCTAATTAATCTCCAGCGACAAAATCAAAGAACGCACATCTGCATAGGAACGAGGAGAGGGGAGACGGGCGGGAAAAGGAGGAAACGTGGACGCACTGACGAGCGTATACGGTACAGACACTTCTATACGACGTCACCGGGTTATATGGGGCACAAAGAAACACCCGTTCAGCTGAATAATGTAAAGAAATTAATTAAATTCTGCGCGTTTTGCAGTTTTGGGGAGACAGGTTTTCAAAGGGGAAACCACAATCTAGGTCAGACTCAATGGAGGAAAAAATATGAATAATTTACAGACATGAACGGTCGGGTTTAATGAAATCTGCTTTGAATAAATGATAAAAAAGAAGATTTGCGTTTGGATTTGGTTATAGTTACCGGGTGTTTTGTCGGTGTTTAGTCCCTGTGGTGGGGGTGGGGAACAGCCACAGATGCCCCGGGACAGACTGGAGGAAACGGGACGTGTTTTCTGCCAAATGACTTTTTTTTTTTCTACTTCATGACACATTTAATCACATTATCTTCACAAAAAAGCCATTACAGGTCAAGGCAACTCTAATCCTCAGAATGCAGGGTTAAACTAGGACTGAACCAGGGTTAAACTAGGACTGAAACAGGGTTAAACTAGGACTGAACCAGGGTTAAACTAGGACTGAAACAGGGTTAAACTAGGACTGAAACAGGGTTAAACTAGGACTGAAACAGGGTTAAACTAGGACTGAAACAGGGTTAAACTAGGACTGAAACAGGGTTAAACTAGGACTGAAACAGGGTTAAACTAGGACTGAAACAGGGTTAAACTAGGACTGAAACAGGGTTAAACTAGGACTGAACCAGGGTTAAACTAGGACTGAAACAGGGTTAAACTAGGACTGAACCAGGGTTAAACTAGGACTGAAACAGGGTTAAACTAGGACTGAAACAGGGTTAAACTAGGACTGAAACAGGGTTAAACTAGGACTGAACCAGGGTTAAACTAGGACTGAAACAGGGTTAAACTAGGACTGAACCAGGGTTAAACTAGGACTGAAACAGGGTTAAACTAGGACTGAACCAGGGTTAAACTAGGACTGAAACAGGGATAAACTAGGACTGAAACAGGGTTAAACTAGGACTGAAACAGGGATAAACTAGGACTGAAACAGGGATAAACTAGGACTGAAACAGGGTTAAACTAGGACTGAAACAGGGTTAAACTAGGACTGAAACAGGGATAAACTAGGACTGAAACAGGGATAAACTAGGACTGAAACAGGGATAAACTAGGACTGAACTACAGGGTTAAACTAGGACTGAAACAGGGTTAAACTAGGACTGAAACAGGGATAAACTAGGACTGAAACAGGGTTAAACTAGGACTGAAACAGGGTTAAACTAGGACTGAAACAGGGTTAAACTAGGACTGAAACAGGGATAAACTAGGACTGAAACAGGGTTAAACTAGGACTGAAACAGGGTTAAACTAGGACTGAACCAGGGTTAAACTAGGACTGAAACAGGGTTAAACTAGGACTGAAACAGGGTTAAACTAGGACTGAAACAGGGTTAAACTAGGACTGAAACAGGGTTAAACTAGGACTGAACCAGGGTTAAACTAGGACTGAAACAGGGTTAAACTAGGACTGAAACAGGGTTAAACTAGGACTGAAACAGGGATAAACTAGGACTGAAACAGGGATAAACTAGGACTGAAACAGGGATAAACTAGGACTGAAACAGGGTTAAACTAGGACTGAAACAGGGTTAAACTAGGACTGAAACAGGGTTAAACTAGGACTGAAACAGGGTTAAACTAGGACTGAAACAGGGTTAAACTAGGACTGAACCAGGGTTAAACTAGGACTGAAACAGGGTTAAACTAGGACTGAAACAGGGTTAAACTAGGACTGAACCAGGGTTAAACTAGGACTGAAACAGGGTTAAACTAGGACTGAAACAGGGTTAAACTAGGACTGAAACAGGGATAAACTAGGACTGAAACAGGGATAAACTAGGACTGAAACAGGGATAAACTAGGACTGAAACAGGGTTAAACTAGGACTGAACCAGGGTTAAACTAGGACTGAACCAGGGTTAAACTAGGACTGAAACAGGGTTAAACTAGGACTGAACCAGGGTTAAACTAGGACTGAACCAGGGTTAAACTAGGACTGAAACAGGGTTAAACTAGGACTGAAACAGGGTTAAACTAGGACTGAAACAGGGTTAAACTAGGACTGAAACAGGGTTAAACTAGGACTGAAACAGGGTTAAACTAGGACTGAAACAGGGATAAACTAGGACTGAAACAGGGATAAACTAGGACTGAAACAGGGTTAAACTAGGACTGAAACAGGGATAAACTAGGACTGAAACAGGGTTAAACTAGGACTGAAACAGGGTTAAACTAGGACTGAAACAGGGTTAAACTAGGACTGAAACAGGGTTAAACTAGGACTGAAACAGGGTTAAACTAGGACTGAAACAGGGATAAACTAGGACTGAACTACAGGGTTAAACTAGGACTGAAACAGGGTTAAACTAGGACTGAAACAGGGTTAAACTAGGACTGAAACAGGGTTAAACTAGGACTGAAACAGGGTTAAACTAGGACTGAAACAGGGATAAACTAGGACTGAAACAGGGTTAAACTAGGACTGAAACAGGGTTAAACTAGGACTGAAACAGGGTTAAACGTTTTTTTCAAGGAATTTTTGAGCAACTCTTTACTAAACCGTAAAGAAATATTGTGTAACTTTATGACTCCAGCGGCAGCGAGAGGCTCGAGACGCCGGAAGCAACAAGTGAAGATCGACTACTGACGGAGAAGAAGAAGAGAAACTGAAAGTTGTTGAAAGAAAATGGTTCGAAAATGTATTTTTTAGCGTATAATTCACTGGTAAATAAACGGGATCAGAAACGACATCAGTGATCGAGTCTTTTGGGCTTTGGCCTGTGCAGTGGGAAATCAGCAGAGGGAAGTGTGAGGTGCTTATAAAGTTGTTTTCTAACGTTTCCAGACACTAATGAGTGAACCAGGCAGAGCGTTTGGTTTGTTAGACTCGTGGCTGTTGTCAGATGGGTTAAAGTGGTGTTCAGCTTCTTCTTGGTGTTTTACGTGGAAGTTCAGAACTTGCCCCCATCACTGCACTAGTTTGTTGCCTTGAGATCTATTTTTATGGAGCTGGCACATCACCCGCACGATTCCATGGAAACAGAAAGTTAAAATAATACTTCAGAAGCATTCGTATGGAGTACAGTACAATATTCTACATCACTGATTGATTTATTTCGGTCACATATTCTGACATTATTCCACAGACAGACACATTTAACATACACAGATTGAAAAGGTGTCGGCTGAAGCCTCTTTATTCCTCACTGCATCGTCTCAGTTCATAAATACAGCAAACAACAGTAACAGTTCAGCAGAGACCACAGCACAAATAAGTCTCATAGTTCATGTTTCTGCTCAGAGTTAAACAGTTAAACGTCTTTTTAAAGTGGAACAGAGTCGTGCACAGTGTTAAATCTCCTGTACAGTTGTTCTAAAGCTCCAGCCCTTTAACACAAACACAACATTTCATCAGGTTTGTTCTGATTTTCTTTTTCTTAAACGTGGCCGTACCTCTGAGCTCATATTTCAGATTTTGAACATTTCCTGTAATGAGGTAAGAGATTGTTGTTTACTTTGAACATAAAGGTCGACTAAACCGCACAATTTCAGAGTTTGAAGGTTTTTAAATAATGCGTTAGTTGGTTCATTATAAGCTGATCATGTGATTTCGCTTTTATTGCTCTATTTTTTTTTGCCAGGTAAAGATTGGATTTGTATTTGTCTTATATGTATTGCCCCAAATCCTGATACAGAATGTTTTGACCAGTTCATTTGGCGACACATTTATCGTCTTTAGGGATGGAACGAAATCCAAATCTCTCTGTATGAGATTTTCACCATAAACATCTCACTGGACCAGATTTATTACAATATTTTGTGGTGAATCTGTGACTTTTTCCTCTAAAAATGCTTCACAGACTTAATCCACAGAATGAAGATGTAAAAGTGCTTAGAACAGTTATTTCTTCATGTCGTCTGCACTGAAACGGAGCAAAGGATCATGGTCTATGTAGTTCCCTCTGTTTTTTTTTTAGCTATTTCTGCATCAGAACTGTTCATTTGAGCAAAGAGACTTGGGATTCGATATATTGTGAGACCTTTGACAATACGATATCACCAGATTTCGGTGACTGCTCCGTTCCTAGTTATTTCTCACTGTTTTCAAGACAATTTATTAGTTTTGTTTGTTTTGTTTTTAAAGTTTTCTAGCTCAATTCTAGTGTTTTTTGCCTCTCATTTGATCTGAAATAGACCAAAAAGCCCAAAAGACCAAAAATATAAAGACCTTTTCAACAAATTATGCTCAAAAACTCAAATCCATAATTCCAAACTGATTAAACCTCTTACAGAACTTCCTGCCTTGTGCCTTTATACTTCCTGCTGCGTTGACTGTATCTCCTTTCCAAACACGTCCTCCACTATTAAAGCATATTTTTATTTATTCATGATATTTCTGTCTTAACAGAATCGTCCCAAACATGAAAGAGCCGAGAGAAGAGGAGTGACGGGAGAAACCAGGGCGCGGGAGACGAGGCGCCGGTCTGAAGATTAGACACGAACGTCTTCGGCATCATTCAGACAGTTTGAGGTCTTCACTTCGGCGGCATTTGGTTAAAAACAACAAAAAAACAGCACTGCAGAAGTAAAAATGGAAATGAATTCTGCGAAAAATGTCCAAAATCACACCACAAATATCTTTAGCTAATTCGTTTACACCACATGTGTCAAACATGCGGCCCGGGGGCCAGATCCGGCCCTCCAAGACCTTTAATCTGGCCCTCGGCTGATTTTTCTATTAAAATACTTACAATTTTCAGATTTTTCTGTTAATTTTCTGCACCGTTTAGCATAGCAGCGTCTCCGGCGTTTCTGTACGTTGCGACTCCCACCAGAGCAGCACAAATGAAGACTTTCCTCTTTCCAAACGCTCTTAAAGGACGATCGTTCTGACTGTCGACCGTGACCCTCATCAGCAAAATGTCAAAAAATGAGAAAAGCAGATGCTGAGTTCAGGATTTCCCAAGAAAAATAGTCTAATTCTTATTTGTTGACAGAGGTGAATGGGAAATCTGTGCTCAGTGTGTTTGGAACAAGTGGCGTTGCTCGAGGAATATAATCTTAAACACCACTACGAGACACGGAGAAAAATACAATAACTTGAAGAGAGAACTGAGTTTTCTGATCCGGCCCTTTTGGGATCAAAGTAGGCTGCATACGGCCCCCGGACCAAAATGAGTTTGACACCCCTGGTTTACACGTTTTAACTCATTCGTTTTCACGTTTTAGCGAAATTGTTCCCGCACTTTGGCCAATTTGCCCCAACAAATCTGTTCTTGTGGTGTTAGATTTGAGTTCATTTGATCAGAGTTTCCAGCACAGACCCTCCGGACCTCGGCGGACATGAATAAAGCGAAAATATGTGAATTTATATGTTTGTTTTTTTTCATTTTTGATGTTTACTCAAATGTCTGCTTATGTAAATGTGTGTGAATATAAAATCTATGATCGGTGTAGAAACGTGTATGAACTGATTAGATAAAACGTGGGAACAAAATAGTCAAATGAAGCCACGATTTAGTATTTTTTTCGTGCACGTCGTGAGGCGGAGGCTCCTCACAGACATGAAACATCATCTCTGTTTCACACTGTCATGTCAAAAAGTCTCTGCTCCTTCCCCTGTCACCTCCTCTCTCCTTTCCTTCGTTTATTCCTAGTCTGGCCAGAAGACGAGGGGAAAAAAAACCACAGGTGAGTCGGTGGTGTCTGCGGCACTCATTTAAAAAAGGCCCAAACCAAACCGGGAATGGAAACGGAAACTGCGGAAACACGGGTGAGGAAATGTACCTGTAGAATTAGTTC
>CM060656.1:41298016-41475516 GCA_030686955.1 Odontamblyopus rebecca | reverse complement strand
GAGAAGAGAGGGAAAGAGGGAGAAGGGGGAGACTTAAGGAGAGAGGGGAGGAGAGAGTGAAAGAAAAATAATGTGAAAAGGGAGAGAGAAAGAAAAAGTAGAGTGAAATAAAAATGAGAAAGAGAGAAAGGAGAAAGAAAAAGTGAGAAGAGAGAGAGAGTGACAGAGGCAAGAGTGAGAGAAAGAAAAAGCGAGAAAGAAAAAAATATGAAAAAGGAAAGTGAAAGGAAAAGTGAGAAAAGAGAGAGTGAGTGAAAGAAAAAGTGAGAAAGGAGAGAGAGAGTGATAAAGGCAAGAGCAAGAGAGAGATAAAGTTAGAAAAGAGAGTGAGAGAAAAAGTGAGAAAGGAGAGAGCGAGAAAGAAAAGTGAGAAAGAAGAGAGAGTGAGAAGAAGAAAAAGTGAGAAAGAAAAGAGGGAGGGAGAGAGAAAGAAAAAGTAAGAAAGGAGAAAGAAAGAGAGAAAAGAGAGAAAGTGAAAGAAAAAGTGAGGAAAAGAGAGAAAAAGAAAGAGAGAGTAGAGAGGGCAGTGTTAGTGTATTGTAAGAGAGAGAGAGGGGAAAGAAAGGAGAGAAAGGTGTGAGAGAGAGGGGTGAAAGAAAAAGTGAGAAAGAAGAAAGAGAAATAAAAGAGGGAAAGAGAGAGAAAGAGTTTGTGCGAGGGGAGAGCGAAAGAAAGAAAGAAAAAGAGGGAGAGGAAAGGAGAGGGAAGTCAGAGTGGAGAAAGTGTGAATGAAAAAGTGATAGAGGAGAGAGGAAGAGAGAGAGAAAGAAAAATGTGAGAAGGTGACAGACAAAAACAGGGAGAAAAAAGCGACAGAGGAGAAAGAGCGTCTGTCACATGCTTTTTCCCAGCGGAGATGTTGCTGCTTTGTCTGAAATGTTTCACAGTGTGGCTTTAAACCTTTCTATCTCCATGGAAACCAAACTAGGCCAAGTTACAGGTCAGATCTGTGCAGAGGCGGCTGTTTTTCTAGGCGTTTTTGAGCTCTAAAACCTCCTGTAATTGAGTAAATAAAGTGAAGTGGAGCTGTTTAATGTCACACTGTGGAACATTCCAGGCAGAGCAATGATGTATCCATGGAAACAAGCAGGCGACGGACCCCCAGCTGAAAAGTTACACAGTGCATCCCCACGAGAACAAAGAAAAAGTCCCCACAGATGCCGACCCCCAGAGCTGATTGTTCCTTTGTTTATAAGTTGAACCATAATTTAAACAACTGTCGTTTTCTTCTTCTTCTTCTTCCACCGCAGCAGCAGAACCTTCAGCCTCCTCAGCCTCTCCGGCTCCTCCTCTTCACCTCCACGGACGCCGTTAAAGGGACAGTTGGTGTTTTTCTGACATGAATCTGTACGTCTCCGTCAGCAGAGTCGCATCAGCACCGACTTTCCTCCCGACAGCGTCTGAGCCGAGTTCTTCTGCTTTTGGTGCTGATGAAAATAAAGAGTTTTTCATCTCAAAACAAAATGTGTTCAGAAGAGCGAAACATCTGCAGCACAAAACGGTGAACCACGAAAAAGTCAGACCTCATATTCCTTTGGTACTGTTTTCTCTCCGTTCGTGCAGTGATATTTAGTTTTTATATCTATGAACTCATTTGAAGTGTTCAGACGGAGTTTAAGACATTTTTCTGGATGTAAATGAGTCAATCTTAGACTGAAACTGTCCAGTTTCTCTGAACCTTCTGTTTGTCACATGGGAAGATTAAAAGATTTAAAAGTTTTAGGAGAGTTCTGCAATTTGTCGATATGTGACCAAGTGGTTCACTGCAACAAAGGCCTATCAAAAAATCTGAAAAAAAATAATAAAAAATGGGGGTAAGTGAAATTTATTTTATTAAGTATTTCAAGTGAAATTTTCTGCCAGTGCAGTAAGAAATTTTCAACAAGACGAAATCTGAATCTTGTTCTAAGCAGAAAACACGAGTTTCAAGTGTTTATGGACAAATTTTTCCCCTTATTGGTTTGAGAAGGAAGTTAAAGAGGCTTAACCTGGACTGAGTTAATATAAAAAGTGCTTAGAATAAGTTGTAATATCGAGATAAGATAAATCAGGATGAAATATCTGGAAACAAGTAAAAAAATCTAATCTTATTAAGTAAAAAAATCTTAAATTGATCTTTTAAGATGGATCTGCTTAATTCAAGGCACTTTAACTATGCTAGAAAATCCTTATTAGTCTTAAAATAAGGAAATAAAGAATTAGAATTCATATATTTACCACTGGAGCTCTCATGTTCTGAGCATAAACAATGAACTACTGAAAAAAGTGTTGGATTTGTGCGCGGCGCCACCTGCAGGCAGCGCAGTGATACGACCGGAGAGAAAACAGGAACAAGAGATTTGAGCTGTGACTTTTTCGAGTTCAGGATTCGTGACTCAAATGTTTCACTCTTTTTAACACATTTTGTTTTGGGAAGAAAAACTCTTTATTTTCATGACTCCAGCCAAACTTTCCGGACACTTTCATCAGCACCAAAACCGGGAAGAACTCAGGACGTACAGATTCATGTCCCAAATCCCGGACTTTCCTTTGAAGCTCCTGGGGACTTTCCGTGAGATGTCCCGTATGATAAAGATTTATAATTGAATCAAGGTGGTTTTAATTAGGACGGGGCTGTTTTTGTTTGAGAGGTTAATTAAACTGTTATCGACGCGCGGCCACGAGGATCCTGAAGTTATTAGAAAAGTTTGACTCGAGCAAAACTCCAGGTTGCCAAGGAACAAGACTCGAGGCGCCTCAAGAAGAGACGAAGAAATCCCACATAAAAATACTTTGTTTGGACTACAGCGGGTGAGCAGATTTGTTCTGTTCAAGCTGCACTCTGGAACTTTTCAGCTGGGGGTCCCTCACCTGCTTGTTTCTATGGAGATGCTGTCGCTCTGCCCGGAATGTCCCACAGTGTGACATTAAACAGCTCGACTTTACATTTATTCAGTCACAGGTGGTTTTAGAGCTCAAAAATCCCTAGAAAAACAGACATTCTGACTGTGAGCGGAGTCGCCTCTCCACAGATCTGACCTGGAACTTGGTCTGACGTTACGTTCTGATCAGGATAAATAATAAATGTATATTTATTATTATTATTTTTAATCACATTTACAGTGAATGTGGCAGTTACGGTGCAGAGGTAAAGCCTGAGAAAAATGCTGTAACAAATAGTTTTAATTTTAAAGACAATATAGGATTTTATATCATACGCCGCGTCTCCAGGACTAAACCAGGACTAAAATCAAGATGAAAACCAGGTCTAAACCAGGTCTAAACCAGGTGTAAACCAGGTCTAAAACCAGGACTAAACCAGGACTAAAATCAAGATGAAAACCAGGTCTAAACCAGGTGTAAACCATGTTTAAAACCAGGACTAAACCAGGACTAAAATCACGACTAAACCCAGGTCTAAACAAGGTCTAAACCAGGTCTAATCCAGGACTAAAACTAGGTCTAAAACCAGGTCTAAAACCAGGACTAAACCAGGTCTAAACCAGGTCTCAACCAGGTATAAAATAAGTCTAAAACCAGGACTAAACCAGGTGTAAACCACATCTAAACCAGGTCTAAACCAGGTCTAATCCAGGACTAAAACTAGGTCTAAAACCAGGTCTAAAACCAGGACTAAACCAGGTCTAAACCAGGTCTCAACCAGGTATAAAATAAGTCTAAAACCAGGACTAAACCAGGTCTAAACCAGGTCTAAACCAGGTCTCAACCAGGTATAAAATAAGTCTAAAACCGGACTAAACCAGGTCTAATCCAGGACTAAAACTAGGTCTAAAACCAGGTCTAAAACCAGGACTAAACCAGGTCTAAACCAGGTCTCAACCAGGTATAAAATAAGTCTAAAACCAAGTCTAAACCAGGTCTAAACCAGGACTAAAACTAGGTCTAAAACCAGGTCTAAAACCAGGACTAAAGCAGGTCTAAACCAAGTTTAAAACAGATTTAAAGCAGGTCTAAACCAGGTCTAAAACCAGGATTAAACCAGGTCTAAACCAGGTCTAAACCAGGTCTAAACCAGGTCTAAACCAGGTCTAAACCAGGACTAACCTGCTCAACCGTTGTTCCTTTAATTTAATATGAAAAGACGCACTTTTAATTAGGCTTTGTCTGTTTTTTTTTAAATATAATAAACATGTTACGCTTAAAAAAAAAAAAACTATTTCAGTTTGATCCACGTGAATAACATCAGAGCCACTGGTGAGAAAATAAAAATAAGGGACATCCTGGATCTTATTCTTTGCTCTTGGTTCTTTTCATTATGTTTTATAGAAGTATTGGATCGGGACTCGGTATCGGCAGATACTCTAAATCAAACACATCCCTAATAGAAAGGTTTAATGCCGTACTGTGGAACATTCCAGACAAAGCAACAACATCTCCAGGGAGAAAAGCAAAACTCAATTCTGAAAAAGAATCCCTTTTTTTCCAGTGTGGAAATCCCGTTTGTGCGATTCCCAGTGACCAGGACCTTCACCTCGACTCTGAACACACATGTGTCCTGTCCCCTCAGGGCCACCGTACGTTCACAAGCGTTTCTCTGTGTAGGCGATTGTGACGACAACAGGACGAAGTGCCCTTTATGTCTTCAAAACTACCACTTCATGACATCACAAGGTGGAACAGAGCATTTTCAGCTTTGAAGATGCAGACAGACTAATAATAAACGAAATAAAACAGATCTTCAGGTTTGTTTTGATGAGGAAACATTATTAAATAGAGCAGACAACAGCGTAATGTGTCGAAATGTAAAATGTTCATCAGTGCGGCAAACGACCAGAGGACTGTGCCAGAATTAGCCAGAAATAATGACCAAATAAGGGCTTCCTGTTGGCGTGTGGACTTAATGATCTGTGAGACGTCGGTCTGTGGAAACCAGTAATTGACTCCAAGCAGGAAATGATGCGCCAGAAGCCCCTCAGTCCACTCAACCAACGACCACTGCACCACAGAGACACAACACACACTACAACACTGTGTGAGTGCATCTGACTCTGGACACAGGTTTAAAGAGCGGATATTACACGTTTGTAGGGAGTATTAAAGTGTAACTGCGGCACGTTTGAAGCTAAAGTCCGTCGCTGGAGGTTGTTGGAATTCTGTCAGTCAAATCCGCTCGACATTACGCTGGTGCTTTTTTTGATTTAACGAATTGCTGCCGTTTGGCGGTGACGTCCGTAACGCGCCGGACGCTCGGTGGAGTCCAAATATTCCCGACACAACAGTGAACGAAGCAGAGCGAACGTGTCTGTCAGGAGCACTGCCGTCTCTGTGAGGGGAACGAAAAACAAAGGTATTATTTGACAAAGGAGGACAGCGCACTACCGACGCGACCCTAAAAATGTCACGGGACCTGGTCATGTAATAGAAACGCTGTTTTGCTGCACACTGCAAATTTCCCTGATCTGGCCAAGATTTTAAACCTTATCTCAGGTTATTCATCTTGTTTTCAGATTTATTATCGATTTACTAGTTGTGAATTGGATTAATTTTAGTCTAGAGGTCGTTTATTTTAAGAGATGTCAAGTAGAATTCTCATCTTGTTGCATGGACAGATCATTTTACTACTTTTAAATCATGTTCTGATAGATTTAAGTGTTTATATCTTAAATTTTGAAGTTATTATTTGACAGGAAGTCCAAAGGAGGAGAGCGTCTGTAATCTGCGCTTTGTTTTTGTCACACTCCGCTTCACTGATCGGCCGGAGCAACGACTACAACTTCCGGGGTTCTTGTAAAGCGCCGAGTGTTTCTGACTCCTGACGAATCGCTGCAGAGAACCAGGGCACTAGGGGGCGCCAGCCTGGTTAGGAAAAGTGCTGAGTTTTTAATGCTTTGAGTCACACATCGCATTCGTAAGGTGCGTCCCGCTAATGGAAGGTCAGGCAACTTTATTTCTATAGACACGTGTCCCCAAAGACACTTTACACAGCATTATTATGAAACTACTGCACATCACATCAGGTTTGTGAAGTTGTGTCTGTTGTTTTGTATATAGATTTTGTATATTTATTTTAAAAAATTGCCGCAGCCTTGTCCAGACTTGCACAGCTAATCATACGGTGGGTTTGAGATGGTTTTTCTACAGCGCTTCTCCACCTTCAAGGCCTCAAAGCGCCTCACACCAGTGCACGCAGACGCTGGGGCGAGGTGGGCTTAAGTATCCTGCCCAAGGACACAACGACAGCATTCGTCAGTGTGGAGAGCGGGATTCAAACCGCTGACCTTCGGATCAGTGGGCAAACACTCGACCGACGGAGCTGCTGACGAACAGGCCCCGAGGGAGGCGGAAAACTCCAACGTGCAGGGACGACGTCTGGAACCTCTTCAGGCATTTTGTGATGAGGAAACAACGACACAACATGGTGGAAACTAACTCTAGGGACGAGCATTCGATTACATTTTCTTTATCAATCGTCAGGGGAATTGACGATCAATTATCAAAGAATCATTAACATTTTTATATTAAGATTATCATCATTACTGTTACTAATCTGCATAAATAAACTCAACTCTACAGCATATAAACCTCCTGACTCCAGAGCCTCATCAGTGTGAGATCAGAATGTGTTTAATGCAGATTTAAACATTTGTTTATGTTTAACAGAAACTAAACTTAAAACCTCATGGCTCATTTGCATAAACTGTAAGAGCTGAAAAAAGCAGCTCTTTCCTTGTGCTGCTGCTTCAGCTTCTGTGGGACTAAAGGACTCGACTCAGTGGAATATGAGTGTTCTCTCTGTGACAGAGGATGTTCTGCTGATGCTGAGTCTGTTCTGTGCGTGTGTCGCGTTGGAGATGTTCATGTTTTCACAGGTCGTACATGTGCAGGTTTAGTGCAGCTCTTTATTTAACATCATTTCACTTTATTTCTGTCGGTCACTTTATTTATTTTGCTTCTGTTGTGATGAAAAGACTGAAAAGTGTTTGTCTTTTGGACTCACTCGACTGTTGCAGTAACCGGGACACTGCGTAAACCTGCACCAGGACCAAACCGGGACACTCAAAAACCCGATCATACCCGGGACACTGATGTGCAGGTAAACACACTCTGAGGAATATAGGGATCTCCAAGGAGCCAGAGCCGAGACGTGGGACTGTGAGGCTCCAGTGTTTGTGCTGTGAGACGCAGCCTCGACTCCTCAGGCTACAGACACCGACATTCAGTTTGTCCATTAAACATGAACGTGACTGCTTAAATTCTTAACGATTAGTCGACTAATCAGGCCCATCCCCAGTTACTACAAAAAAGTTTCTCTTGCATAATGCTCCGTCTTTAAGAAATATGTAAATCTGATACATGTTTACGGCTGCAGCTCATGATTATTTTAGTAGTCGACTCGTCAGCTCTGATTTCTACAGTACATTGATATAAGGCATTTCTAACTAAACCAATGTAGAAATGTGCCTGAAATACGCCAAAAAACATTTAGATCACAATTATTCCAATCAATTTTTGCTGCTCTAGAAGTTGCTAAAAAACTAGAACATTTTTTGACACTCGTACAGTTTCCAGTTTTAACAAATCGCACATGATGTAAGACCATTTTGAGACTTTTTATATATACGTTCGTAGCCCATACATTCATTTTTCAACATAAAACACCAGTTCCTTTGCCGTCAGGTGGCAAAATCAAGAAAAACTGTTAAATATGTCAACCTCAATAAGCGTCACAGCAGAGCATTTGAAATAAAAATCCACACTGACCAACTTCCTGTCCAAACCAATGCAATTTTCAATAAAAAAAATCTGTGTACGAATTCATAAAATCTTAATTCAGATTCAAACGAGACCTCAGATTCTTTCAGTCAGGCTCATTTCCGTTCCCAGTCGCCGTTTTTTACCATTTTCTGTCACCTCTACACAGGCAAAACATGACACGCGATCAGGCAAAAGTGCATTTCTGCTCAGACGGGAGTAAAATAAAGGGTTTTGTTGGCGTTTTCGTACCTTTGTGCAGCAGCAGGCGTCTCTTGAGGATGGTCTGCAGGAAGAGCATGTTCCCCCCGTCTGCACGAGCCGACTCTGAAGTGAAGTGAGGAGGAAGAGCGCTCGCCATCGGCTGCTGCTCTGCTCTGTGCCTCCTACTCTCTCTTTCACTCTCTCTGTTTCACTCTCTCTCTTCTCTTTCAAACCCCTGCCCTCTTTCTCTGTCTTTCCTTCCT
Organism: Odontamblyopus rebecca; assembly: GCA_030686955.1. NCBI lineage: Eukaryota > Metazoa > Chordata > Actinopteri > Gobiiformes > Gobiidae > Odontamblyopus > Odontamblyopus rebecca. The sequence continues at coordinate 41,467,357 of CM060656.1, read as the reverse complement.
TTTTCTGCCTCCTACTCTCTGTTTCACTCTCTTTCTTCTCTTTCAAACCCCTGCCCTCTTTCTCTCTGTTTCTTCTTCCTTTCTCTACCTCCTACTCTCTGTTTCACTCTCTCTCTTCTCTGAAACCCCTGCCCTCTTTCTCTGTCTTTCCTTCCTTTTTCTGCCTCCTACTCTCTGTTTCACTCTCTCTTTCACTCTCTGTTTCACTCTCTCTCTTCTCTTTCAAACCCCTGCCCTCTTTCTCTCTGTTTCTTCTTCCTTTTTCTATCTCCTACTCTCTGTTTCACTCTCTCTCTTCTCTGAAACCCCTGCCCTCTTTCTCTCTGTTTTTCCTTCCTTTTTTCTGTCTCCTCCTCTCTTTCTCTCCTCTCTGAAACTCCTGCTTTCTTTCTCTCTTTCTTTCCTTTCTCTATCCCTTTCTTTATCTCCTACTTGCTCTCTTTAGCTCTCTCTGTGTCTGCTCTCTCAGTCTCCTTTCCTATATCCTACTGTCTCTCTCTCTCTTCTCTTTCAAACTCATGCTCTTTCTCTCTGGCTCTTCTTTCTCTATCTCCTACTCTCTCTTTCACTCTCTCAGTCTCCTTTCTCTCTCTTCTTTATCAAACCCCTACCTTCTTTCTCAGTTTCTCCTTCCTCTCTCTATCTCCTACTTTCTCTCTAGCCCTCTCTCTCTCTGTCTGCTCTCTCAGTCTCATCTCTCTCTCAAACTCCTGCCCTCTTTCTCTCTCAGTCTCTCCTTCCTTTCTCTATCTCTTAGTGTCTCTCTCTTTCTCTCTCTGTCTTTCCTTCCTCCATCTCCTACTCTCCCTTTAGCTCTCTCTCTCTCTCTGTCTGCTATCTCCACTTTCAAACTCCTGTTATTTCTCTCTCTATTATCTACTCTCTCTCTTTCGCTTTATCAGTCTCCTCTCTCTCTCTCCCCCTCCTTTCTCACCTTGTGATGTCACAAAGAGGTAGTTTTCACGTTAACTTACACCTTTTACACGGTAAAAAACTAAATCTAGACAAGTTAATATTACTGGAACTGAGAAAGTTTGACCAAGATTTGAGTAAATTTCACTTGACAAAATAAAATGATCTGCAGAGGAATGAGACTTTATGTACTTAAAATATGAAAATACATGTGGCTACACTTAAAATAAGAAAAAGAAAAGAAAAACAACAACTTTTTGCACTTTAAGTAAGTTCGTATGTTGCTTGAATTATGAAAAACACTTATTCCACTGCAGATCATTTCACTTGTCAGGTTGAATCGACTCAAATAAAGTAAAATGTTCTTAATTTAAGTCATTTTAATTCACTTCGATGTTTTGTTCCAGTGTACCTTTAGTTCAGTAGAAATCGGCAATTCCAGGGCTGAAATCATCCGAATGACTGTAGTGAAGGTGTGTGGAGTTTAAAAAACACACTGGAGCACTTCCTGTATTACCACAGGATGACATCACAAGGTGGAAAAGAGGGTTTTTATTTCTGTTTGGCGAGAAGAAGTCAAACAGAAAGGTGCAGGTTTGTGTGTTAAACGTGTGAATGAAACAGTTCTCAGCTCCAGGTGTGTTTGTGACGAGGAAACGACGTTAGAGTCGAGTTTTCAGACACTTTTCCCTGTTTTCACCGCAGAAATGAAACTGAATATGAAACATGTGCGGATGAATCCCTGTGGTGATGTGAACCGTTCCCTCCACCAGAAAAGTTACACACTGCAGCTTTAAAGGTGCACTGTGTGACTTTCAGGGTGGTGGATTTTTCACAGTACACAGCAAAACTTGAGTTATTTTTAACACCGAAAGTGGTTATTTTAACCATTTGAAAGTTAAATGGGGGATTGAGTTAAGGTTATTTGCCAGAGTTTATATGGTTAAAGTTCATTCAACCTCCTTTAGTGTTAATCCAACTTCCCCTAGTGTTAATTAAACTTCCCCTAGAGTTAATTCAACTTCCCCAGTGTTAATCCAACCTCCTTTAGTGTTAATTCAACTTCTTTTAGTGTTAATTCAACTTCCCGTAGTGTTAATTCAACTTCCTCTAGTGTTAAATCAACTTCCTTCAGTGTTAATTCAACTTCCTTTAGTGTTAATTCAACTTCCTCTAGTGTTAAATCAACTTCCTCTAGTGCTAATTCAACTTCCCCAAATGTTAATTCAACTTCCCGTAGTGTTAATTCAACTTCCTCTAGTGTTAACTCAACTTCTTTTCGTGTTAATTCAACTTCCACGAGAAAAGACCAGTTTGAACCAGTTTAGTACATAATTTCATTTTAAATGAAATAAAATTAACTCTAAAAATAAAACTACTCTCTGTGTATTTCACTAAATCAGGATAACCCTACAAAGTGTTATCCATTTACTCTCAAAACATGAATATAACTCTTGATTTTGGGGTTAAACAGGAACTTTGGTCCAGTGTTACTTCATTAACATTTCCAAAAATATTAAATTAACTCTTGAACAGATTGGACTCGTTTAAACCCTGAGGAAATGTTGAAAAATGTCTTCCGTGAGAGTCAATTTCAATTTTTAACTCTTCACTTTTTGCTGTGAATGCACATTTAAGGTTCTGTTTTATTGTAAAAATCACATTATAGTTAAATAATAAGCAAGTTTAATGCCTCACTGTGGTAAATTCCAGGAAAAGCGATATCTCCATGGTGCAAGTTACACACTGCAGCTTTAAAAGACCAAATTATTACTTGAATTATCACCTCTAGTTCTATCCAGGAAAGCTCATGCTCCCGAGAGCAGATTAGCTCGAGCACTTTTGAATTATTTTTCCTGGTGGACGGTCAGAGTTTGAGCAGCGGTGGTCAGTCCGAGCGCCGAGTTAGACGAGTTTCATAGAGCGGGTCTTTCATCTCGTCTTCCTCCCTCACATTTGCAGGAGGAGAGGAAGAGAGGGGGGGAATAACTGGGGCATATCGCTCCAGTCCCCCAGGCTAAAGCTAAGGAGACCTCTGCAGAATCACAGAGGGAAGAGGGAAGCAGGGAGGTCGACTGTGATTAAATTAGTCCACAAAGAACATGGAGATATCGGGAGATGAAGGCCGAGGTGTTTCGAGGGCTGAGAATCGCAAAACTGCTGACGGAGAAATAGAAGTATATACTGTATTTTTCTGACTATAAGGCGCACTTAAAATCCTTTAACTTTGTCTTATGTATTAATTCTGGTTGTGCTCACTGACCAAACTCATTTTATGTGGTCCACAGCGCTCAAAAATCTGTCAAAATGTTTGAGTACGACTTTGTTAAGCTACAAAGCGGACGGATTGTCGGAGCGTTAACGTACTGCGCTTCACCATCGTATTATGGAGTGTGTATAGGCGAGTTTCAGCTGACGTCATTGTTGTTAAATGTGTTGCATGATGGGAAATATTGAGGTCGGTGGCAAAAAAAACATGAACACAGTGCGTGACTTTGCGTCTCTCAGTTTATCAGCGATAACGGTGAATTCCTGCTGCATTATCGGACGCACAAATAGAAGGAAGGAAAAAGGAAAAGGTCGTTTTCCGAGTGAAAAGAACCACCACCATCGGATTAAACGGCTTTCGTACATCCACAGAGCGAATACTGAGGATCTGAGCAAACCGTGGAACCCAACAAGAGTACGAATGTTGGGCCCATTTCTTCACAGGTTTGCGTGTTTCTTTAAAATTCATGATTTATGATTTAAGGTTTTGTTGTGAACGGCCCAGGAGTTTCCACCAAGTAATTGTGGATATCGCCGAAGTGGATGTTCGGCCACGTAGTCGGCGATTCAGACCAGAAATCTGCTTTCATCCTTTTCACTTTGTCGGGATTGAAAAGGCTGATTTGGCGCCTTCGACGCTCGTGATCAAATTCTGGTCAAATCATCTTCAGTCCTCTGCAGTTGGAGCGGATACATAAACGGGATCGGTGCTTTTTCGTGCTTTCTTGCTACATTCACCATGTTTCTTGCTGCCGGCCAAAATATTTCCCAGCATGCAATGCGGGCTTGTGTCACCAACATCATGTTTGGTCAATTTGGTCATTTTGGGGGTATTTATCACGTGAATAAAGATCATGAGCCAATTTGATGGTTTTAACGAGAAAATGACGACCATAACATCAAAAACCATAGGAGGAACCACAGCAGAACAGCGTAACGGTCATTTTTCTCAGTTTCACACTCTGGCAACTGAAGGCGGGATAAGGAGCTCAAAATGGTCCCTGTTCAGAGACTCACAAGTGAAGCAAACTAACTCAGTGCTGCATCATTCTGGGAGGATTAACCAAAGAACTCCGACCTCTAGATCTCGGTGCCATCAGGTGGTTCAGAGTTAAACTGCAGCTGTGGGAGCGTTGGACGACAGGAGGAGAACTCACATTCACCAAGACAGAGACAACACCGGGCGAGTTACACCACGATCTGCCGATGGACCGAGAACGCCCGGGCGAAGGGTCAGTCTCACTTAATGCGCCTTATGCGGTGCGTCTTATGTATGAGAAAAATACGGTAAGACTTAAATGGACTTTAAAGGGCCCATGTTCCACTGTTCTCTGATCTTTATAAGCGTTATACTGTTGTTTCCTCACCACAAACACACCCGGAACTGTGTTTTGTTTCATTCATACATGTTTAACACACAAACCTGCAGATTTATATGATACTGAGTTCTTTCTCTCAAACAGGAACCACTCCATTCCACTTTGTGATGTCATGTGGTGATACAGGAAGCGCTTCACTGTGTTTTTAAACTCCACACACCTTCACGAGAATCATTTGGATCATTTCAGTAAAATGCAGATGTTACCTTGAAAACTGCCACTTCATGACATCACGAGGTGGAACAGACCATTTTGAGCTTTGGGAATGTAGACAGACGAATAATAATGTGTTACTGAAACATGTGTGAATGAAACAAAACACAACTCCAGGTCTGTTTTTGAGGATGAAACAGAGTTATAACATAACTTAAAGGTGCACTGTGTAACTTTTCTTCATGGAGATCAAACAAGACCAAATTACAGGTCGCCTGTTTTTCTAGGTATTTTTGAGCTATAAAACCACCTGTAACTGAATAAATGTAAGGTAGACCTGTTTAATGTCACACTGTGGAACATTCCAGGCAATGCCAGCTCCATAGAAACAAGCAAAAAGTTACGCAGTGCACCTTTAAAGCTCCCAAGAGTCAGTTTTGTATGACTGTCCCTTTAACGTGCCTGAACTTTAACACAGCTCCACTCATAACAACTCTGACAACCACGATAACACTCCCTGAAACTAAAACACCCATAATGCACCTCATCTACCACATCAATCCTCTCTTGGTTTTCAGCCGGAGAGTTTCAGGGTTAGACAGAGAACTATGGGGAGACAGGGCAGCCTTGTCAGGAGGTCAGCCTTAAATCTCCTCAAACACTCGGCCTTCAGTGAGACAGGCCCAAACTGCAGCTCCACTGAAGAGAACAGACGACAGACGGGAGCGACAGATGGAACGAAAAGAAAGGTCTGCCCTTTCCAACCATAAGAGACTCAGCGTTAAGTTCAAAAAAGGAGCTGCTGTTATTGTTAAATTAAATTAGTTTTGTGCATTAACAAGCAGTGGTGGGGGTGGTTTAGTTTTATGGAAAAATAAGTTTTGGTTAAACATTGGTTGGTCCCAGTTTCGTCCTGGTTTAGTCCGGGTTTGGTCCCTACTTTGGTCCCTGGTTTGGTTCCTGCTTTGGTCCCTACTTTAGATCCCAGTTTTAGTCTCTGCTTTGGTCCCAGTTCAGTCCCTGCTTTATTCCCTACGTTGGTCCTGGTTTGGTCCCCACTATTCCCTATTTTAATGCCTGCTTTAGTCTAGGGCACAGGTGTCAAACATGCGGCCCGGGGGCCAGATCCGGCCCTCCAAGACCTTTAATCTGGCCCTCATCTGATTTTCTATTAAAATACTTAAAATTTTCTGATTTTTCTGGTAATTTTCTGCGCCGCTTAGCATAGCAGCATCTCCAGCACTTCCGTATGCGGTCGACTCCCACCAGAGCAGCACAAATGAAGACTCACCTCTTTCCAACCGCTCTTAAAGGACGATCGTTTTGACTGTCGACCATGACCCTCATCAGCAAAATGTCAAAAATAAGAAAAGTGGAGCTGAGTGCAGGATTTTCCAAGAAAAATGGACTCATTCGTATTTGTTCAGGGAGGTGAATGGGAAACCTGTGCTCGGTGTGTTTGCAACAAGTGGCGGTGCTCAAGGAATAAATTAAACGCCACTAGGTGAGACAGCACGGCGAAAAATATAATAACTTGAACGGAGAATTGAGAAGACCGAAGATAAACTATTTATTGCTGAAATTGAAGAAACAGCCGTCTGTTTTTACCAGGGGCCAAGAGGTTAGTGATGCTGCTGTGAGAGCAAAGCTACCTGACCTAGCATAATATTACAATATTTAGTACAATAAAATCAAATAAAAAAGATTTCTGTAACACATTTGTGTTTCTCTGCACAAATATTTGGACTTATTGCTATTTTTAGGGTAAATATACCATGAGTTTTCTGATCCGGCCCCTTTGGGATCAAAGTAGGTTGTATACGGCCCCGGGACCAACATGAGTTTGACGCCCTGGTCTAGGGGATGGCAAAATCATGACCGACCACAGAGCCTCGTTAACCGGTTTAAACTCTATTCTAAATCTAATCTCTATTTGAAATAACAGCCATTTGCCCTGGAGCTCCTGCCGTCGGCTCTCACACGTGACGGCGCTGAAGATACAGGTGTGAGTCGAGTGTCAGAAGCTCATTTGAAACTTTGCCGTGGCTCATTTAGAAAAAAAGACCGAAGAGACGCCGCTTATAGACTGAGGAGCACAAGTCTGACAACGCCACATGAAGCATTTACACACGGACACGTCAGGCTCAGTTTAACCCGGCGATATGACTTTAGTCACAATACGCACAAAACCGTGAGGATAAAACGCCAAAACATCCAACAGTCGCCTACACAACAAACGCTTCTGTGGAAACACAAACCACAGCTCTTAGCAGTGCTAAAGCCTGTAGAGATAAACAGAAACACAGAGAAAGCACTCGGCGGGGCAGAGTTAGCATGGTTAGTACAGTTAGCATGGTTAGCAGAGTTAGCATGGTTAGCAGAGTTACCAGTTAGCAGAGTTAGCACGGTTAGCATAGTTAGCATGGTTAGCATGGCTTTTCTCACCTGTAGAAGAGGCTTGAGGGTGTTGCATTTTAAGGTGATACATAAACGATGATGTGAAATAAAACTAATCTTGCGTCGCATGAACCGTCTCATGTTGAGGTTCTATTTTCTCATATATCAGTCACTGCTGCCGAGCTTCTATCAGGAAGAACAACTCACTGCTGCTGCTCAGATACAAATCCTTCAAATACAACGGTCAGTTTGACTCTAAAATGATTCTGTGACACAGACGTTCACATGGACAGTCTGGAGCTCTAATAGTTTTTCCTCGGGTCTGTGGAGTGGGTCAGACTGTTTTTAGTGGCAGGACGACTGTGGCCATTGACCTGCACTAGCCCAGCACCAGCACCTCTGCAAATACAAGGACTGGAGGAAGATTTAAAAAAGTGTCTCCACACGTCTCCAACACTCTGGATCACCAGGAAATGAGGAACTATGTCCATAATTCAGTCCCTTTAACCCACTGGGCCACTGCTACTTGCAATACCAAATACTGATATATTGATACTGACTGAGGCTGCTCCCTTTTACCTTTGGTTCAGTAGAGATGTGCAATTCTGAGGCTGAAATTAACCAAATGATTCTAGTGAAGGTGTGTGGAGTTTAAAAACACACTGGAGCACTTCCTGTATCACCACGTGACCTCACAAGGTGGACCAGAGTGTTTTCTGTTTCTGAGAGAAGAACTAAATATGCAGGATTTGTGTGTTAAATGTGTGTGAATGAAACAAAACACAACTCCAGGTGTGTTTGTGATGAGGAAACTACATTATAACATAGATCACAAAATAGAGTAATATGGACCCTTTAAAGTTTTGAAATGGTTTAGATATTTGTATTTGCCGTAGTATTATTTGGTATCGGATCGAGGGGGGAAACAATAGACTCTCTTATCACTAAGTGTCTCCCCTTCCGATAATTTCCGTGAGTAATTACAGATTTATATCTAAAGCTCATCTTGATCTGGACTTCTTCCTCATCTGAGCAGCGACTTCAATCCTCCACAAGAGACTTCCCAGATCCAGCAGTGACCCCAGTGTCACTAAAGGTCGTCCACACATCGGAAAATGTTTTATCTCTCCTGATTACTCAAACTTAAAGCTGCACTGTGTAACTTTCTAACTGAGGTACACAGTGCAGCTTTAAGATCAGTTCCCAATATGGTTAAGCTTTGGTTTAAGGACCACATATGAAACAGACAAAGATTTTGATTTTAAAAAAGTGCTCTATAGATTTATTATTATTATTAATTATTATTTTGTGTATGTGAGAAACAGAGGTCACATCAACCGAATATTCTCCATCATTGACAGAATTTTTTTTATCGTTAACGAGAAAACCTGAGGGAGATAAACCGTAAACTTAAGTAGTTCACACTGGGGCTTTTGATTAAATTTTCATCCGGAGAATTAACGTTGGATTTTCGATTAATCATTAACATTTTCATATTAAAATCATCATCATTATTATTACTATTACTGATCTGCACATCAGCCCATGTGAGATCAGAATGTGTTTAATGCAGCTTTAAACATGTGTTTACGTCTTACACAAACTAAACTTAAAACCACACGGCTCATTTGCATAAACTGTAAACGCCGAAAAAAGCAGCTCTTTCCTTGTGCTGCTGCTTCAGCTTCTGTGGGACTTAAGGACACGGAAGGAAGGACAAGCAACAACAACTGATACCACTGATGATCCAGGGGGGCGCTCATGTTACGACACGGGAAAGTGGCAGCGGGAGGTTAAGCAGGAGCACCGTGTGCAGTGGGAGCAGGAGTGTGAATTAATGATTAAAAGTGACAATGAATCAGTGAAAACACAAGTTATTACATATGTCTTATCATTATCATATAGGCCGATATCATCATTAACACTTTAAAATAAAATGAGGGAAAATAATCACTGATGACGGATTTTTTACAACCCTGTCTGTCAAAATGATTGGCAATGATAAAGTCTAATGTAGCCTCTGGTGAGCAACAGACTGCACTGCAATTTAAAGGAACCATGAAAAAAGCCTGACTTATAGTGCGAAAGATACTATCTACTGCCATGGAACGGGCCCTGGGGAAGCTTGTTTTTCCAATGTGTTTTTTAACTACAAACGTCTAAATAAACACATAAACTAACCTGGCCTAACCTCGTCTTATGTAGAGACTGGATTCATAACATATTCAGCCGCATCCTCCACGCTCCATTTCATGAGCAAACTGGAAAAATGCAGAATGTAAAAACAGATTTCAAAGTCTTACACCATTTGCCAGTGGCTCCGAGTTAAACCTGCTTTCTGCTGCGGGGCCATAATTATCCCTAATGATGCCTCTGAGAATACGGGCGCGGTTCATTCATTATTAACGCAGACTTCCTGTGTTTGGGTGAGCGTTCGTGATCACATGTGCAAGAGCTCGTGGTCCGTTCGATTGTGCGGCGTCAGCTTTACAAATGGAGCAACAAGATAAATGCAGTAACTGTCAGATTTACACGTTCAGGCAGAGGTTTGTCATCTCATATCTGTAGCTTTCATTTTTTACATTTTTACATTTATCCGACCAGACATCTCCAAATTTCAATCACTTTCTTTCTTTTTTTTTACGCAATAAAAGAGTGGAATAATCTTCCAACTGAATTAAAAAATCTAACAAACTATTCAACATTTACAGTAGAATTGAAAAAGTGGCTGTGGAACAATCAGGCATGTGAACACTGAACACAGCAGCTCCTGATGTTTCATTACATTCTATGTAAATATTATAGTGAATATATAATTGTTGATGTGAAACTGTAACTTTAGCATGTGTAAGATTCTTAACCTTTTACTGCTGAATGAAATAGGACTGAAATGTTGTATAATGGACAGCATGCGAGTGCGAATGTGTTAAAAATTGAATCTAATGCTAAGGTATGAATGAGATGCCGTGTTTGTGAGAGTGTTTGTGTCAGACTGGTGCGATGAAATACTGCTCTCATTGTTTAGCTTAAATGATGTATTATTTACTCCTGTAAATTAGGGACTGCAGACAGAAACTAGCTATCTAGCTATAACCTGGTGCAGAACATCTCTGTTTTTTTTTTAACTTAATGTATCTGTACATTGTCCCTTCAAATAAAGACTAAACTAACTAAGTTACTAAAACATCCATCCATCCATCCATCCATCTTCTCTTGCTTAATCCAGCTGGGGCAGTTTGCTGTCCAATCCTCATAGCACCTGACCCCCCTATGAACCCCTCTGCAGGTGGAGCCCACAGGAGGGCTAAACTAATTAGTTACTAGTTACTAAAACATGTTTGAGTGAAACAAAACACAACTCCAGCTATGTTTTTGAGGATGTATCAACATTATAACATGACTTAAAGCTCAGAAGAGTCTATTTTGATTAATACAAGACCTTGAGGCACCACAAGGACGTATTTTAGGTCCTTCATTGTTTTTGAACCATAGACAGACCAGAATGTAACTTGACCTGGCCGCAGACTCCTGCACGGGTTCGGGTCCTCGCGAAACCACAAATTTTAATGCAATGGATGAAAAATGTTGTGCTGTGTCAGACGCAGGAGAGCGCAGGTCTAATCTGCGGGTTACAAAACATCATGTGTGAACAAAAAACAGGGCTGTGTTTGAGTGAAATGCAAAAATGCCAGTGTTTTTACAAAATGATTAAATGTAAAATCCATGTTTTTGCTGCACGCATTCCCAAGAATCTGTCGCTTTCATTTTCAAACCTCACACGTGACGTCCTGCAGCTCAAAATGACTCCCGACGAGCTGCAAAGTAAATTAGCGAGCGGAGAGTACAAAGTTGTGGCTCTTTTTTTGACTTTCGGACTGATTTTCATTCGGGTGCTGTTCGGGTGTCTGTGTGTTTTATTCATTTATTTTACCTTTATTTTACCAGGCAAAACATTAAGAACAAATTCTTATTCACAATGTTGGCCTGGGCCAGAAGCAGCCAAGGGAAGGGGAGTAAAAACAATTAAATATTCAACATCAGTCATTAGTAAATCAACATTTACATCAGTCTCTAAAAACCTCCTTTTGTTTCATTAGTAAAACATTTACACGCGTCTTTAAACTGCTTTTAATGTTTAATATTTAATGTTTAAGTTTGTTTGTTGTTGCTTTTTATCATGTTACTGTACAGCGTCTTTGAGTGTCATGAAAAGCTCTTTTAAAAATAAAATTTATTATTATTATTAAACATTTACACGCGTTTAAAGCATGTCCACCTGTTGATTTATCTATTTTGTTCTCTTTTTTTTACATTTTATGTATATTTTGCAACAGATTCAACAAATAAAAAAAATAAAATGAGTAAAAGCGTTGCAGATTTGGGGCACAGATGCGTTTGTCTCCGCCCGCCTCAGTGTGTCAGGGTGAGTAGAGTGAGCGCTCCCTCTGGACTCTGCTGACTCCCACACAGTAAACGCGCCTGATGTGAACTGACCACAACAGGGTCCGAACTCTTCCCGCTCAGCCCCTCAGGCTCTTCTCTGATTGGACGGCAGGACACCTCTCACGTGATCTGATTGGACAAACCTTCGCTGGAGACGCCACAGCGATGTGACAGTGACGGTTGTCGTGCAGCGTGTTCGATCTAGGAAAATAAAAACGTGTCAAATCTAACGTCATGTCGAATTTCCTCTGATCACGGGAGGTGTTCTGTGCACGTCCCACCAGAAGGGGAAGACGCTGGAGGGATTCTGGCTCCGTTCAGACTGCAGGGCTTAAAGCTCAATTCGGATTTTTTTGTGAAATCCGATTCTTTTTGGCGAGGTCGTTCACATTTCCAGTTAAGTGCGGCATGTCTGTGATCTCCAGTGTGAACTTTAAACGCCCCAAAAGTGTCCCGCATGAGCACTGGAGACACGACGACGTCACAGCAGCAGCTCAGGGTTTACGGAAGTCGCCTAAACATGGAGCTGCACTGAGCTCCCGGAGATTTTAAAGTCGCTGTCGAACCGGAGCCAGAACACGTGCAGTTTATTTGTTTTAAGGAGGAGATCGAGAAGGAGAAGGACGAAGTTTTGGGCATTTTGTGGGGTGGTGGCAGCAACGTCCGTAGAAAGAAACGGTGGGTCGGATCAACGTGACCTGGACGTTCAGACTGAAGTCACATGTCAAAACATCGGATATGTGTCGGGTTTTTAGAGCACAGATCCAAGTGTTCTGGGTCGCGTTTTTAAAAATCGGATCTGTGTCGTTCAAACTGTCGTTAAAAGATCAGATACAGGTCACAAAGGGGTGAAAAAAATCGGATTTGGGTCACTTCAGGCTGTGGTCTAAACGTAGCCTGTATCTCTGGGCCTGGGAACACCTCGGAATCCCCCGGAGGAGCTGGAGGAAGTGTCTGGGGTGAGGGAAGTCTGGGAGTCCCTGCTTAGACTGTTGCCCCTGTGACCCGGCCCCGGATAAGAGGAAGAAAATGGATGGATGGATTTCTCTGATCACTTTAAAGGTGCATTCTTTAATTTTCCTTTGCTTTTCTTCATGGAGATGTTATTGCCATGTTATTGTCTGGAATGTTCCACAATACAGTATTAAACCTTTCTACTTTCATGGAGACCAAACCAGACCAAGTTACAGGTCAGATCTGTGGAGAGGCGACCCCGCCGCTCTCAGTCAGAATGTTTGTTTTTCTAGGTATTTTTTGAGCTATAAAACCATCTCTAACTGTTTGTCACTTCATTTGCAGATATCTTTCACATTTCATCATAAATTACAGTTTTTGTGACGTGCAAATGCAATTTTGAGTTGAGAAACTTGTATTTTTCCATCCTTCTTAACACAGAAGCAGATTAATTCATATGTGTGCCCTGGGAATCCCAAATGATCGTTTATTTTTGTTATAATGTTGTAAAACGATTTGCATTTAGATATGTCCATGAGTTAAAGGCACTTTAGCTGTGTAACTTTCTCACTGGGGGTCTGTTATTGTTGTTTCTATGGATACGTCACTGGAATATGAATGTTCCACAGCTCTACTTTACATTTATTCAATTACAGGTGGTTTTAAAGCTCAAAATCCTTAGAAAAACAGGCATTCTGACTGTGAGTGGGGTCGCCTCTCCACAGATCTGACCTGTAACTTAGCCCGGTTTGGTCTCCACCAAGAAAGAAAGGTTTAATACCAATGTGAAACATTCCAGACAATAACATAGCAATAACTATGTTCTCTATGAAGAAACGCATTTGACGGACTCTCCACCAGAAAAGTTCCACAATTTAATATTGAAAACTCATTTTTCCTTCACTTTGCCTCCAGTTGGTTCTTTTTCAGAGTTTTGAACATTTCTGATCACATCCTGGTAAACTTTGTGTATAAAGCTTTAAACTTATGCAATATTTTCCATTTTGATCCCAAACACGTCCCTAATGAAGTTTTTGGAGGTGAGCGTGTTCATTAAGTCGGGGTCGTTATTTGAGTAAATATTCAGGAATAGCTTCGGTCTGATTAGCGAATGTGCAAAACTAGGTCAAGTAAACAACATTTGGCTTGGGTTAGCGAGCGGCCTTCCACTTTTTACATTTTAGAGCGCGTCCCTTTAATAAAACTGCATTCTTCTCGAGTCGTTTAGCGCGCGGCTCAGTGTGGGGCACCAGCAGGATGTACACAAACAACTCAGGAACGTGATCGATGTTTAACTCCAAAAATCAGAGCCAGGGTTGGGATTTGATGGAGGAAATCTGGAGAAAGAAAGCGACAGTTTGTGGGTAATATATCGATACTTCTTTAAAGGTGCGAACTTACGATCATCGCGCAGTGCATACTACGAAAACGCGAGCATCAAACGTCTGTTGTTAAAGCCGATCTGTTCAAGTCTTTTGAACCATATCGCTTTTGTTTCTGGTTCTGATATTGTCATATTTTAGTTATGGTAATCGTGCGGTTGTTGGATGTCCCAGCAGCGGAAAACGACTCGAGAAATGGTCTTCGGAAGTTTGCGAACTCCATAACTGCAACAGGGGATCAGATCTGTGTGATTGCAAACCTCTGTTCAAAATGTTTCCCTTCCCCACGGAATTGAAAAATAGTGAAAGCCGAAGGCGACGGGCAGTATTGATACACAGGAAGGATGAAAACGGTAACCTTTGGCTGCCTAAGAAATCATCCCGGGTTTGCAGCGAATGTTTTGTATGCGGAGCGCCGAAAAAAGCAAATTCCCGATCCCTTGCTCGGCTTTGGTTACAAATTTAAAAAGTCAACACCAAAGCGAAAGGCACCAGCTGTTCACCAAGAAACACCTTCCGCTTTTGATCCTTCGTGTGTTTCAATACTGCCCGTCGCCTTCGCCTTTCACTGTTTTTCAATTCCGTGGGGAAGGGAAACAGTCTGAACGGACCTTTGCAGTCACACAGATCTGATTCTTGAATTTGCAAACTTCTGAAGCCAATTTCTCGAGCCGTTTCCCACCGCGGGGACGTCCGACAGCCACACAATTACCACAACTAAAATATGACCAGATCAGAACCAGAAACAAAAGCGACATGGTTCAAAAGACTTGAAAGGATCGGCTTTGGCAATAGAGGCATCGCACGCAATCCTGAAGTAGCCTATTATAATTCATGCATGAAAGGGTTAAAGTTTGCCTATCGTACATGATTTGTGTTTGATATTTTATTTGGCTTTAATAAAAACATTTGGAGCAGCCTAAACTTGCGGATGTGGACTAATCTCACACATTTTTGACAGTTCTTTCCCACTTCTCTGTGTTTGATGGAGCTTCGAAGACACGACAGAAGAACAGAGCAGCTCTGGTGAATCTCTCAGTGCTTCAGAAGTAAATTCTTCGAACATTTACTGCCAAAAAAATCAAGAAACCCGAAATCAGACATTTGGAAGTCTTTTTTTCGCTCGTGTACGACACAGTTACCGCTTAAAGAATTATGTGAGTGCTTTTTTCCAAGACAATGAAAAGAGCAAAGGAGGATTTCAGCACCTGGAATATTCAGTCTGAACAAAACTACACACAGACTAATACCGTATTTTTCGGCCTATAAGTTGCACTTTTTTTCAGGGTTTGGGTGGTCCTGTGATTTATATATTACATTTTTCACACTGACGGCCCATAGACCAAATATATAAATCGTATATGTGAATCAAAAATGAAAAATCGTTAGAGCCAAATAATAAAGAAAAGAGTTGTTTTTTCGTTATCTTATTTTTGGTTCTATATTGAAAAACAAACTAACAAATTATATACAGATTCTTCTCTATTGGGTTGTTTTTATTATTATAACTTCTATAACATGGGCCCAGGCAGCTCCCTCAGCCACAAAGCGCATCGGTTCATTATACAATCAAGCAATAAAAATTATGGATAGGAAACCGATCCGCTTTCATCACTGTCACATTCTCAATCATTATAATCTATTAAGTTTCGACAGTTTCAGCAATTTATGCTTTCTCAAATTATTTTTCAAATGTTTCCATAATCTGGCTCCAAAACCGCTCAGTACATTTGTACAAAGACCAAACAGCAGCAGGACGACAAGAGGCACCTTAAACTCTAATTGTAAAATCCCCCAGTACAGGAGGTCATTTGGACAGTCGGCTTCTCTTATAAAGGCTGTAAACTGTGGAACTCCCTGCCCACAGATATTAAGTCCATCTGTGAGTTCAAATTGTTCACCTTTAAACTCAAATCTTGGCTCAAGAGAAACCAAAGATGTCCCCATGTGTAAATAATGTTAGAATGTGTGAATGAATCAGCTGAGTGAATGAATGAGTGTTACATGTCTTTTATTGCTGTAGTTATATAGATGAAATTTGATTGTTTTATATGTACGTTAGTGGAGAAAAGCTCAACCGGGGACGGGGGTTGAAAATTAGCATTTGCTAAACCTTGTATGCATCACATCAGCTGCAAACTCTGTATGTAACTATGTCCGATTGCATTGTCCCTGTCAAATAAATAAATAAATAAATAAATAAATAAATAAAAATAAATAAACTTTCCTTTCTAGATGACTTATTCATGTTTTTTTCTTCTTCATTGTGCGTTTTTTTGGCTGGTACGACTTATATTTGGGTAATGCAGGAATATTTAAACATGTAAATGAAACAAAACACAACTCCAGGTCTGTTTTTGAGGAGGTAATTTTCACTTAAATTAAAGCTCCCGAGAGTCAGTTTTGTGCAATAAAGTAAAGCATAAAGATGTTTTTTTTAATAAAGAATGTTTATTGCAAAGTCTAATCTATATGTTTGGCAAATTATTACACCCTCCCCAAAAAAAAAACAGTTTAGAGGAAAACTACAGTATTATTTTGCGTTCTCTTAATGTGACATGAGGTAATTGAGGAAGGATGGTGATTATGAGACGGATATTTGGAGATAATTAAGATAATGATAATATTTGGAGCACTTGACTGGAGCGCTGTCAGATTTAATTATGGGTCTTTCACTAATTATGACTTCCGAATATTTCTTACCCACACTCGCCCAGTGATGCTGACGCTCACTGAACGAGCACAACCCGAGAACAGAGACGAGGCTGATGTTTCGCAGAGACGTCGCGCCGGGCCGGGGGTGTTCTGCATGTGTCTCTAAGGGTGGGATGTTTAGGAGTTACCACGGTGACACAAAAAGTACAAATGCAAACGCCGCAACACAACAAAAAGCCACGACACGGCAAAAAAAGCCACGACGGAAGTGACCACGGGACTCTATTTTCCGACCGACCAAACGAGGAGGATCAAGCGGAAAATTATTTATGACGTTCCTTTACTTTTCACATTCTTCTTCTTCAACTTTCCCCATTCACTTCCCGCTTGATCCCATAGAACAGGCACCTCCAAACTATGGCCCGGGGGCCAAATGTGGCCCTCAGACCGATTGTTTTGGCCCTCAGGCTTCCAGATGAATTGGGCCGTACTCCTGCAGTAGTGCTTTTTACTGCATGTTTTTGAAGTCTATACTGATCAAGCAAATGTCGTGTGTCCTGCCGACAGTCTGAGCCTGAACAAAGGTCTGGAGGGTCATTTATAAACGCACAGATTTGAATTATTCACTGTTTTGACCCTCAGTCTATGACCCTCGATCAGCCTCACGCTGCTCTGTGTTTTAATATGTGGCTCTGGATGAAAAAAGTTTGGACACCTCAGAACTATAATAAATCTGGAAGATGAATCCAAGATGGTGTCGTATTGTTGTCAGTGGTCTGTGCTCATTGGTGCAGGAGCGCAGCCCAACATGTGACGTCAGAAACACAGTTCTGACCAATCGAGCGAGAAGAACTCTTACAAAGCTGAATTTTATGCGCTTTGACAAAGTTCATATTGTGAAAATACAGAAGAATCCTACAAAATCCGACCTTTAGGAAAGCCGTGGACGCCCTGTCTGAACACGGGCACTTTGATTCCCTAAGAAATGCTCTGTGCTTCTACAGGAGATTTTTCTGGTCTGTCATCAGTCTGCAGATAGAGGGGGTGTGTCTTATGCAGCTCTTAATAAATCGTCCGTCAGAAAATATAGAGTCCCGCGGCCACTACTGTTTTTTTGTTGTGTTGTGGCTTTTTGTCGTGTTGAGGCGTTTGTATTTGTTGTGAGCCCCTCCCGGCTTCTGGAGAAAGGTCCTACATTAGAGAAAATGGATTCTTGTGAGGTTTAAGCCACGTTATAATGTGATTACTTCTTTAAACAGACCTGGAGTTGTGTTTTGTTTAATTCACACATGTTTGAGTCACCCTTTATTATTAGTCTGTCTACATCGACAAAGCTCAGAACGCTCTGTTCCACCTCGTGATGTCATCTCATTACCGTTTAACTTTTGTTCAACAGAGATAGAGTGTATGGAGTTTGAAAACACATGACATCACAAGGTGGAACAGAAAGTTTTCAGTTTGAGAGAAGAACTCGGCCTCAATCTGCAGAGTTTATGCGTGAAACATGTGAATGAAACAAACGCAACTCCAGGTCGATCAGAAAACAGCGCGACATGGGCCCTTCAGACGTACTAGACCCTTACTAATCGTTTCTTTTGACCATCCTCTCCGTCTTTTTCTCCTTTCAGTGTAAAAATGACCTCCTGTCTTAAGCTCTCGTCTCCCTCTGCTGGTCCCTCCTGTAGCTGCAGTTTCATTGGTTCAATTTTTCTCCTCTGCTCCAGATCTGTCATCTCCTCCTCCTCTTCCTCTGCTCAAATTGTCCTCACGGCTGCACGAGACTTACACAGGAGCCACGGATGTGTTTTCAGTATTCACCCTTCATTCTTCACGGCAAAAATACATATAACTATTCAAATGACGTGAATTCAGAAGAAGTTTTGACTGATTAATGAAGTTTGATGATGGGAAACTACAGACTCTTTGTCCAGAGTTTAAAAGGACAGCAAATAAACACACTCCAGTACAATATTTATGGCAAACTGCTGGACCAGCGACTCACAGCTCAGAGTTTGACATGAACATGATCAACTCATATTGTCATTACTTTTTTTTTTTTGCCAACAATCAATTAAAATTTAAATTAAATGCCACCATTCATGTCCTGCAAATTACTGCAACTTTAAAACACTTGAAGGTGACTGTCATACATGAACAGGTGTAGGTAATGGAAAATTGCACAAAAATAAACCAACAAAAAATTTAAAAAAAAATAATATGTGAAATTTGAATAGTAAAATGAGTTAAATTAGTTGTGACTCTTGCAGTTTCCAGCAGAGGGCAGTGACGGAGAAGACAAAAACACACATGTCCAGTGTGTTCGGATAGACTCACTGTTAGAATATTTAGAGGGAAATTATTATTATGCATTTCACATTTTAACACACAATTCTTACTCTTCATCACACTTTTAGACACAGACCCTTTAGAACGATGCACGACGTGATACTTTGCAGTGATATCAAGCTGGAGTTGTTCTATATGTATGTCTATGGCAAAATGTTCAGCGGTTACCATGGTGACACAATCAAAACTGACATTTTTTTTGATAAAACTTGCTCGCATGAGACTGTAATCATCACAAATCAGCTCATCTGTTGAAGTTATGTCGTTTTTTTTCGGGTCAGATTGTGTTAAAATAAAGATTAAAGTATATTTTGAGTCACAGGACCTCAGACAGAGCAGTGCCTACAGTTAGCATCACACCCACAGGGAAAGTGTCCAGAGGTCGTGTTCATGATCTAGAATTTGTGGACGTGATCATTTCAGATGGAGGGCAGTGGGACGGGACAGGATCTCGTGCATGAGGAAAACGATCTCGTGACATTTCCTCCCTGTGTTTTTACCGTTGGACTGAATAAAAAGTCCTGGCGAGATACATTTTTGCAAAGCTGTGGTCACAAAAAGCAGTGCTACAGCAAAAAAAATGAAATAAAGTCAAATCAAAAATAGTAAATATCGTGAAAATCTCGTCTTGTTTTGTTCTTGTACATATAATTTTATTTTTGAAAGAAATATCTAAACTTATGATTAGATTTAGACAAAAGGCCACTACACGCTACAGGATTTTTCAGTCATAAACTATTTTTAAACGTGCAACAAAAAGCACAAACACCACAGACACGAGGAGAAACTGATGAGACTTTAAATCTCCGCTCTCCCAGATGCAGCAGGATCTGTGTGAGGAGCACAGGATATAAATCTGTGAGGCTGTGATGGCCTCAGCTGTTTCCTGTCTACAGCAAAACCACTCACTCTGAGACTCTGAAGCAGTGGCCCCCAACCCCCGGGCTGGGGACCGGCACCAGTCCGTGGATCAATTGGTACCGGGCCGCCGGCCGCCCACGAAATAATTAATTATTTCCGTTGTATTTATTATCTGAGTCTGAACAATCTTTTATTTTTAAAATCTTTTCAAAACCCATCACACCCCCCAAAACGGCTGTAACGTTAGAAAAACTACAGATCTGGTTGTACAGGAAGGAAAACAATTTGTAAGAAACTGAGACGTCCCGTTTGGAGGAGGTGGACCAAAGCACGGCACATCTGCACCAATGCCCCCGCACGAGGAAACCACAAAACAAAGTCCGCCTCAAAACATACGGGGAATCCACGGCAAGGACCACGGACAGCGACTTCTCTCCCCCGCGCCACCACCACATCCACAAACACACACCGCAGCACAGCCCACACCCGCCCCACCACGTATAGACACCTCCTGCCGCTGGACCCACCCTCTCAGCCAAAACCGCAGCTCCACCGCGGGACCCGCAAACAGCGGCGTGTGACGACGTCCTGTCCGGCAACCGCATCTGAGCACGGCTCGAAAGTCCCAGCGTGAGTGTGCCCCTGTGCGACAAACGCAGTCTAACTGGAGATCAGTCCCTCCCTACCTCAGGGTCACAGCACATTATTCACCCGTTATGTGACTGCTCTGTCCCCAGTTATTGTCTTAAACCCTGGTCCTTGACAAGTCACTGACTGTGTGTCACCACTTTTATTGTCATTCTGCCTCTTTACGTCATATTTAAAGACAATAGGTCGGCCTAATGGCATTTTTGTATGATATTCTCGCCAGTAAAGAAAGTAAACACCATTAGCCTTAGCGGTAAATGCATGTGCGCCGTGGTAATTAATGATCTGCTCATTTCCATATCAGTGCGTGTCCAGTAACATATATACGGCCACTACAGTCACTTTACAGTCGGCCAGTGTAAGAAGAATAACATAACCATCGCGTCTTTGGGGCTGAATTATCGCACCACTTTCTGAAGCTAAAAAAAAATTGCATCTTTGTTCATCTGTGTGGACAGAGAAGACAAAGTGGACATGCCCAGTGAGTTTCAAATGCTGTCTGTGGGTCAGCGCAGTCTTGGTTTCCATCATTCTCCTTTGGGAATCATGAGGATTTGTAAACAGAACTTGTGTGGGTTCAGCTCAGGGACAGAGGGGAATACACCAGGGTAATATCTGTTCAGTTTTGCATAATTGTGGTTTATAGTTTGCACAAACGCGGTGAGTATGTGCTTATGGAGAAGTGTTTCTGCATAATTGGACACAGTATCTTGTCGCCCAAAGAAAATATTATCACAGCATTCTGTAATCCATGTAATTTATAATGGAGCTGAAGGAGAGGTCAGACTTCTGTGCTGGAATTTGCCATTTAGCTGTGAAATTGCAGAGTTGTTGACTTGTTTTATGGTTAAAGGGGCCGTATTATGCTGTTTTCTGATCTGTTATAATGGTTATGATCCTCATTAAGGTTGAACTCAGTTCCGTTTAAAGCAAAAGTCCGTTTCTAGAGGAGGTGGAATTCTGTCAGAAGCCCAAAAAACGGCACAGATCAGTGTTTCCTCGGTGGAGATCTCACTGTGGCAGTGAGTCTGTCAAGGCAACAAACTAGTGTAGTGATGGGGGCAAGTTCTGAACTTCCACGTAAAACACCAATTTGCTTCACACTGAAGAAGCTTAACACCACTTTAACCCATCTGACAACAGCCACGAGTCTAACAAACCAAACGCTCTGCCTGGTTCACTCATTAGTGTCTGGAAACGTTAGAAAACAACTTCATAAGCACCTCACACTTCCCTCTGCTGATTTCCCACTGCACAGGCCAAAGCCCAAAAGACTCGATCGCCGATGTCGTTTCTAATCCCATTTATTTACCAGTGAATTATATATTTTTTAAAACACTAAAAAATACATTCCTGAACCATTTTCCTTCAACAACTTTCAGTTTCTCTTCTTCTTCTTCACCATCAGCAGTCGATCTTCACTTGTTGCTTCTGGAGTCTGAAGCAAATTGTCGTTTTACGTGGAAGTTCAGAACTTGCCCCCATCACTACACTAGTTTGTTGCCTTGACAGACTCACTGCCACAGTGAGATCTCCACCGAGGAAACACTGATCTGTGCCGTTTTTTGGCTTCTGACAGAATTCCACCTCCTCTAGAAACGACTTTAGCTTCAAACGCGCCCGAGTTCAACTTTATAAACATACCTGTAGTTGTTTGTTTGTTTTGTTTCACTCACATTTAACACAAAAACCCTGCATGTTTAGACCGAGTTCTTCTCTCAAACAGAAAACACTTTGTTCAAGATTGTGCTCCACTGTGTTTTTAAACTCCATACACCTTCAGTCGAATCATTTGGATCATTTCAGTCTTGGAATTCTCTCAAATCTGCACTGACCAGAAGGTAAAAAGGAGCTGTTCACTTGAAAACTACAGCATTACAGAGTGGCTCAAATGCACACAAGAGTCTTTTTATTGTATTTTCCAACCCGCCCCAACATTCAGACCACATTATTCAAAGGTTTGCTTCGAGCTAACAAGCACAACTGGACTGCAGAATAATTGGTGCAGAAATGCAGAGTTGCCATAGCGCCAAACTCACTGTGTAACCAGGCTCCATCTGAAAATGTGTGGGTTCAGATAACGACTGTGGAAAACCTAACGCACAACAGATGAATGCTCCTGTATTATGCAAAACTGACTCTTGTTTTATGTTATAATGTTGTTACCTCATCAAAAACCGACCTTATTATCCGTCTGTCTACATCTCCAAATGCTTTGTTCCACTTTAGGATGTCATGAACCTGTAGTTATGAAGTTAACAGCTACTTTTGACCTTTTGTTCTGTATAGATTGGCAGTCCCAGTGCTGAAATGATCCGAACAATTTTAGTGAGGGTGTGTGTAGTGTAGAAACACAGTGGAGCACTTCCTGTATGACCACATGACATCACAAGGTGGAAGCGTGTTTTTGTTTTACAGAAGAACTCACCTAAATATGCAGGTTTTGTGTGTTAAACATGTGAACGAAACAACTCACAACTCCAGTCAGGGTTGGGCAGTATCCACATTTTGATCCCGTTAAACCTTCTCGGCGTTTTAACGGGTTTTTACCGTGACTAATTAAGAATAACTGTGTGTCTTTGTTGCACCTAAACCCCTCAGCAGCTCCAGCAGGACGTCTGTGCGGCTCTGGCTCTGTGTTTCTCACTGTTAAAGTCGATCAAACTGGACTGGGACCGTTTAGCCTCTTGTATCAGGTCCACAGTGAAACTAACAGCAGAACAGGCCTGGATTTACCGGATTTACAGCCGACCACGAGAAACGCCCAATCCTAACCCTCCACCACCTGCTCTAAGCTCCGCCCCCTCCACCACCTGCTCGAAGCTCCGCCCCCTCCATCACCTGCTCTAAGCTCCGCCCCCTCCACCACCTGCTCTAAGCTCCGCCCCCTCCACCACCTGCTCTAAGCTCCGCCCCCTCCACCACCTGCTCTAAGATCCGCCTCCTCCACTACCTGCTCTAAGCTCCGCCCCCTCCACCACCTGCTCTAAGCTCCGCCCCCTCCACCACCTGCTCTAAGCTCCGCCCCCTCCACCACCTGCTCTAAGCTCCGCCCCCTCCACCACCTGCTCTAAGCTCCGCCCCCTCCACCACCTGCTCTAAGCTCCGCCCCCTCCACCACCTGCTCTGTTTGGGCTCAGCCCGTTGGTCCAACAGCCCAATAGTCCCAAACCGGAGCAGTGAGTAGATCCCGTTAGTCCGAGCGTCGCAGGTGCAGGGAGGACTTTAACGTGCTGAGGAGAAACCGTTCGGACATTCGGAGTGTGGCTGGAATTCTCGCTGGGATAGAGCCACACCGGGGCGGGGGGTAAGTAAGTAAATCTTTAAAACTAGAACAGATGAAAAAACAAGAAGGGGAGAATACACACTCGACTAAAAGTCTGTCTGAAAATCGCCGTCTTTAGCTGTTTTATAAGAGTCTCTGGAGTCTGCCGCTCGCAGGGCTCCGGGGCGTGACATCATTTAGGGGCCACTGCCTGAGAGCTCAGGGACCCCCGTGTTTAGAAGCCGGTCTTTGGTACCAAGAGGCCCCGACCCGTGGAGTGAAGGGTGCGGACTGAAGTATCGGGGCGCAGAGAGTCCCTAATGTACTGAGGCTCCTGAGCCACAAACACCAGAACAAGAAAATCTACAACGTGTCATTAGCCGAGGATAAAAATACTGTGTACAGAACCAGGACTGAACCAGGACTGAACCAGGACTGAACCAGGACTGAACCAGGACTGAACCAGGACTGAACCAGGACTGAACCTGGACTAAACCAGGACTGAACCAGGACTGAACCAGGACTGAACCAGGACTAAACCAGGACTGAACCAGGACTGAACCAGGACTAAACCAGGACTGAACCAGGACTGAACCAGGACTGAACCAGGACTAAACCAGGACTGAACCAGGTCTAACCCAAGACTAACCCAGGACTAACGCAGGTCTAAACCAGGACTACCCCAGGACTGAACCAGGACAGAACTATGACTGAACCAGGACTGAACCAGGACTAAACCAGGACTGAACCAGGTCTAACCCAAGACTAACCCAGGACTAACCCAAGACTAACCCAACACTAAACCAGGACTAACCCAGGACTGAACCAGGACTGAACCAGGACTAAACCAGGACTAAACCAAGACTAAACCAGGACTGAACCAGGACTGAACCAGGACTGAACCAGGACTTAACCAGGACTAAACCAGGACTGAACCAGGAATAAACCAGGACTAATCCAGGACTAATCCAGGACTGAACCAGGAATAAACCAGGACTAAACCAGGACTAAACCAGAACTAAACCAGGACTAAATCAGGAATAAACCAGGACTAAACCAGGACAGAACTATGACTGAACCAGGAATAAACCAGGACTAACCCAGGACTAAACCAGGACTGAATCAGGACTGAACCAGGAATATTCCAGGACTTAACCACTACTAAACCAGGACTGAACCAGGACAGAACCAGGACAGAACTATGACTGAACCAGGACTAAACCAGGACTAACCCAGGTCTAAACCAGGACTGAACCAGGACAGAACTATGACTGAACCAGGACTAAACCAGGACTAAACCAGGACTGAACCAGGACAGAACTATGACTGAACCAGGAATAAACCAGGACTAACCCAGGACTAAACCAGGACTGAACCAGGACTAAACCAGGACTAAACCAGGACTGAACCAGGACTAAACCAGGACTAACCCAGGACTACCCCAGGACTGAACCAGGACAGAACTATGACTGAACCAGGACTAAACCAGGACTAACCCAGGTCTAAACCAGGACAAAACCAGGACAGACCCCTGACTGAACCAGGAATAAACCACGAATAACCCAGGACTAAACCAGGACTAAACCAGAACTAAACCAGGACTGAACCAGGACTAAACCAGGACTAAACCAGGACTACCCCAGGACTGAACCAGGACAGAACTATGACTGAACCAGGACTAAACCAGGACTAAACCAGGACTGAACCAGGACTAACCCAGGACTAAACCAGGACTAAACCAGGACTGAACCAGGACTAACCCAGGACTAACCCAGGTCTAAACCAGGACTACCCCAGGACTGAACCAGGACAGAACTATGACTGAACCAGGAATAAACCAGGACTAACCCAGGACTAAACCAGGACTGAACCAGAACTAAACCAGGACTAAACCAGGACTGAACCAGGACTAAACCAGGACTAACCCAGGTCTAAACCAGGACTAAACCAGGACAGAACTATGACTGAACCAGGAATAAACCAGGACTAACCCAGGACTAACCCAGGACTAAACCAGGACTGAATCAGGACTGAACCAGGACTAAACCAGGACTGAACCAGGACTAAACCAGGACTAACCCAGGACTACCCCAGGACTGAACCAGGACAGAACTATGACTGAACCAGGACTAAACCAGGACTAAACCAGGACTGAACCAGGACAGAACTATGACTGAACCAGGAATAAACCAGGACTAACCCAGGACTAAACCAGGACTGAACCAGGACTAAACCAGGACTAAACCAGGACTGAACCAGGACTAAACCAGGACTGAACCCAGGACTGAACCAGGACAGGACTACAGACAGAACTGACTGAACCAGGACTGACTAAACCAGGACTAAACCAGGACTGAACCAGGACTGGACAGAGACTGAACCAGGACTAAACCAGACTGAACCAGGACTATAACCAGGACTGAACCAGGACCACTGAACTCCAGGACTGACTGAACCAGGACTCCAGGACTACCCCAGAACTAAACCAGGACTAAACCAGGACTGAACCAGGACTAACCCAGGACTAAACCAGGACTAAACCAGAACTAAACCAGGACTAAACCAGGACTGAACCAGGACTAAACCAGGACTGAACCAGGACTAACCCAGGACATTGCATTAAATTGAAAACACAACCACACATTCATTTGTGTTGAGCAAACGAATTTAGGTCTCATTAAATTATAATGTTATATTAGGCCCTTATGCGCTGCAGGTTTTTTAATAACGGTGATGAAACTGAAACCGCTGCTACTTTTTGATATCGGGAAACCTTAATATCATAATACCGCCCAACCCTAAACTGCAGGTCTGTTTTTTGATCAGGAAACATTATAACAGATCAGAAAACAGTGTAATCTGAGCCCTTAAAAGACAAAACAAGACACGTGCTAATTATACACACCTGTTTCCTTTATCTGCACGCTCGATTCTGACTGTCTGCCAAAACAGAGCGTGCAGATTTCAGAATGTATTGACCTTTTCGGTGTTGTTTTCCCGGGGTAAACAGTGGAGGTTTCTCTGAGATAAGTTTGGAGCTAGTTATTTTGGAGCGCTGAAGGAGGAGTGGGTAAATATGCAGGATCCTTCTAATGTTACAGAGGAAATACTGCGCTCGTTAGCATCTGTGACGTAAGGTTTTCGGCATTTTAAATCGCAATATTGATCTGAAACGACTCGATAAAAGAAAAGAGTCAAGTAAACAGAGTGAAATGACGACACGTATCACTGCAAAACAACGGAAAAGTGGAGAATGAAGTAAATAAAGAAGAGTGGGTGAGTTCGGTGGAGATAATGTTTTGAATATAAGAGCTTAAGGATGAGTCAAACACCCATGAATCACTTTAAATACAACTCTGAGCGGGTAAATAAGAAGGGGACACATTTAAAACACTGTTAAAAGCTCTGGAAATGTATAATTTACATAATGTGCACCTCTGCTAAACATTCCTTATTCAGTCCATGACGTACTGAAGTATTAAAGGGACAGTAGCGCTGCTACTGCTACTGCTTTTGCTAATACTACTACTTTAGGTTTGTTAATTTAATCAAAACAAAATTACATTACAATGTTTTAAAATACAACTAGTACTGCTATTAGTGCCAAAACTATTACTGCAACTACTACAAAACAACGACTAAAACGATGGAAATCTACACAACAAATACTACTACTACTACAACTATGACTACTACTACTACTACTACTACTACTACTACTACTACTACTACTACTACTACTACTACTACTACTACCGCTGTTACTACTACTCACACTATTACTACTACAGCTACCACTGTTACTAGTACTACGATACTACTACGATACCAAAAACATGCACTGTAGGTGTGAAAGTTGGTGGTCGGAGGGACCGTTGGCGCCGCTTGGCTTGGCAGCCGCGCCTCCGTCAGTCTGCCCCAGGGCAACTGTGGCTACAACAGTAGCACCACCACCGGGTCTGGAGTGAGTGAAGAATACTGTGTAAAATGCTGTGTAAAGCACTTTGGGGACATGTGTCTGTGTAAAGCACTATATAAATAAATTATACTATTACTATTAGTACTACTACTGCTACTACCACTACCACTACCACTACTACTATTATTACTGCTGTTACTACCACTACTACTACTACTACTACTACTATCTCCACCATGTAGTAAACCTCCTCTCCTCTTCCCTTACACAGAGCCGTATTTCCCTACTTACTACTTAAAACTATCTACTACTATTACTTACTACTACTACTACTACTACTACTACTACTACGTACCACCACCACCACCAGCAGCAGCAGCAGCAGCAGCACCAGCACCTCTCCTCCTCCTCCTCCTCCTCCTCCCTTCTCTCCCTGTTGCAGTATTTCCCTGTACACGGTGCTTCTGTGTTTGTGTATTCGGGGTCGTCACTGCTGACACAGGTAAAATGCAGATTGGTTTGGTCCGTTTCACCGGGGGCGTGTTTAATCCGAGCTCCTCCAGGCCCTGACCCGCACTTACCCCGATGTGAGCGCGATAAACAACAGCCCGGAGTGTGGACCAGTGCTGCACCGTAAACCTGATAAACCTGATAAACACGCTCAAGGTTTTCGATCAGGTGCAGCGAGCACAAGAGGAGTGTATTAAAGGTGGAGTGTGCAGCTTTTCTGGCGGAGGGTCCGTTACCGTTCCACAGCATCACATGAAACATCTCCATCTCGTCTCATTTATTCACTACAGGCGTTTCTATTGCTCCAAAATACAATAATTCCTTGTACTGTGGTGTAGTGCTGCAACCTGCTGCAGACAGGTTTGATCTACACTGTGGAACGTGCCGGAGCAAATAACGAGATTTGTATTTTAAATTTGTATTGTAATTTGATTTGTAATGTAAGATTTGTATTTTAAATTTCACATAGTCAAAACTTTCTCCCCAAATATGGTCAAATCGAATATGGCTTTTAACAATAGCTGACAAGAATTTTACATTTTCAGTTGCAGAGACAGGAGCCACAATATTCCAGTGCAAGTAAATCGGAGTCAAGAGTCGGAAGAACTGCATGGGAACTTTCTTTTCCTTTTTAGCTTTGTCCATTTATATAAAAAGTCTATAGTACTATACAGGAAGTAGCATAATATGTTAAAGGCGCTTTACACATTTGTTTTTCCAATGTATTTGAGCAAAATCCATCTTGTATAAACAGCCTGTGAGGGTAAAATCTGCATCATCTTCATCTGATTCTAAAGCGTTAATGGGCAGATAATCCATGCACAGTTAGCATGCTAGTTATTGTTGGCACTAGTACAGCAGCAAAACTCTGCTTTGGTCTCTGAAAGTTGTAAAACATGCTCATAAAATCTTCATGGTGAATAATTAGGAAGCATAAGGTAAGTGAGGAAACACTGTAAAAATCAGGTACAGCGTCTTTAAAAGGGGCTAAACCCCTGAAGACCTGAGGGCAATTTTAGTACATTTCTCCTCGCCTGGATTTTTTTTCTTAATTTTGCTTTTAAAACTGCCCCTTTTACCCCTAATGAAGTGTTCTACCTCCTTTTGTTCAGTCCAACCTGTTATTTCACAATCTGCTGCTGTAGTTGTGTCATGAGGCTGTGATAAAAGCTACAGGACCAGAAATAGAGGTGAAAAAAAAAAAAAAACAGAAAGTAAAATTCACTCTTTTATACAAAACCCACAGCAAACATGAAGAAACAACTTTTTGAACATAAAAAATGCTTAATTTAGGGCCTTAGTTACAAAAATGCCAAATCTCAAGTCTGTAAGTAAATTAAAAATCTCCTTATTGCCCTAAAAACAAAAAAAGTGCAGTGGCTCCATGACTTTCCTGGTCCAGTCCTGGAAACAGCTCCTGTCAGGTCCAGGGCCAGAGCCACAGCACTTCTGCATTTCCAGGGTGGAAATTACATTTGGATTTGTTCATTTGGACTGAAATAAACCTTTAAATAAAAATAGAAAGAGATGCACAATTACACACACCAAGATGTGTCATTTTCCATGTGTGTGAGAATTAACTCCACTTAGAGCGACTTTTTCCCTCGTTATAAACACACACAGTCAGAGGAGTCGACCATCTTGACTCACTTCACTCTTTGGCAAAGTTTGGCTCCATCAAAATGGACGGAGCGCATGAGTTTGGGGAAAACAAAGTTCCTGTTGGACACTCGTTTTGCTCCCGTCATCACACAGCGTGAGTGTGACGTAGGATAAAGCCGCAGAAATGTACGGAAACCTCTATGTCTGCACTTTCAGAGGGGAAAAGGACGTTTCTGTCTTTTACGGTTAGAAAGTTCTGCGCGGTTATAGAAACATATTCCTCTGTATCGTATATGATAACGTAGGTCTTCGAGCGTTAAAGGTGCACTGTGTAACTTGTCTGCTGGAGGGTCTGTCACCTGCTTGTCTCCGTGGAGATATGCCCAGAATGTCCCACAGTACGGCCATAAACATATAAATCTCAGTGGAGACTTTATTTTAAGATATTTTTGAGCGATAAATAACAGCTGTAGTTGAATAAATGCAAGACAGATGAGTTTGTTACCATACGGCGGACAATTTAAATCAAAGCATTAACATCTCCATGGAAACAAACAGGTGGCAGGGCCAGAAAAATTACACAGTGCACCTTTACACTGTCTTCGCCGCCATACGAACGCCAAATCTACAAATTACGAGGCGAAATCGTGACACTATCCCAGTGTATTTCTCTCACACTTTTAATGCGCTCAACTCATGTATGTTTACGCTTCCGGATGCTGCTTCAGAACAGTCCTGAGCTGTGCCAAAAGTAACAACGAAACTGCTCAAAACATCGTCGTCAGATTAAGGAGAAGATCTGCAGCGTTTTCCGCACCAGACTCAGAGCTGCGAACTGCCGCGAGAATCCACAGCTGACAAAACGCAAGAGGGAATAGGCCACAGTGACGTTCGGGGGTCAAATCCTACAATTTTTTTTCAATTTTTGTTTTTGGACCCAGCACAGTCGCAACTTTTATTGGACGTGCATCTCGTCGTTATCTACCAAAAAGCCAAAATGAACCAGCAAAATTGCATCTCCAAAAAGTTTTTTTCTGAGCAAAATAAACAAAATGACTTGAGAAAGAAACCAGAATCTTGTTATTTTTGCTCTATAATTTGAAACACTCCCTATAATTTGGTGGTAATAGTTTGTCCCCATGTAGAATTAACAAACACATTATCTCCTGCTAAGTTCCTCCATTATACCCGGAGGAGAGATGAGTGTCACTGGAGGCGCCGCGAGGGTCGTCCCGCTAACTCTGTTGATTTCAGCTTAAATTACACAGCAACGGTGGACAAACTGCTGTCAAAATTAAATTGTGAAACGAGTGCGTAATTTAAGAAAACTGTTCTGCACTCGGCCCATTCATGACTAACCGGTGTAGTCATGTTTTCTTTGTGTTTTGGTCATTTTTAAGCAACTTTTCTGTATTTTATCTCTATGTATGTGCCTCTCTTTAGTGTTGACAGGGAACAAATTGGTCAAAAATAAGGACACCAAGGACATTTCTTATATAAAACTGGGACAAATCAGTGATTTTGGATAAATTGGCAGGGACAGGGGACACAGGGCTCAAAACTGGGACTGTCTGGTCACTCTATAGTAGAGCAAAGTTGTGATGAATACAGAAGGCTAATGTAGGGTGACCAGACCGGGACAGTCGCAGTTTTGAGCCCTGTGTCCCCTGTCCCAGCAGATTTATCCAGAACTGACTGATTTGTCCCAGTTTTATACAAGAAATGACCCAAGTGTCCCTATTTTTGACCAACCTGATCCCTGCCGACAGTAACGAGAGGCACAAACTGTCATTTGTTTGGGTAAAATACAGAAAAGCTGCTTAAAAATGACCAAAACACACAGAAAATGTGTGTGACTCATCTTAGTCATGAATAGGTTGAGTCCATGAAACCTTTTTTTTTTACACACTCGTTTCATAATAATGTTGGGATTGTTAAAGGTTTTGTATTATGTAAAACTGACTAAGACATGTTATGATGTTGGAATAGTTGCTGGAGTTGTTTTGTTTCATTCACACCAATTTTAGGTACAGACTCGAGATAGAAAGGTCATCTTGGACTTAAATTGAAGCTTATAAATTTAGGATGTTTTTTATGTACTTCTGAGGCACAGAAACATGTAATAAAATGGCTGAAAATGATGACTTTTGATGACAATTTGTCAGGCAGACAGACAGTAGAAAGCTCCAGAATATTTTTCTACCAATGTGTACCTTAATTATTAAATAACTATTGCATAATTGTGCCAATAGCTTTTCCTAAATAGGGTGTTTTTGGGCCCTGAGACCAAACGGGGCTGAGTTGGCGGTGGATCCTTTCAATCAATCAATCAAACTTTATTTACAGAGCGCTTTTCATACAAAAATGCAACACAAAGTGCTTTCAACTTGTGATGGCCCAAGATATAAGATAACAGGAAATAATAGTAACAAAAAGGAAGCAAAAAACATCCTGAGGAGTGGACCTGGCTCCCGGCCTATTCGTCTTGTAAGTCTGACGTCACACGACTTCCGGGTTCAGTAAAACATTTGTTCAATCCGGTCGATGGTTCAAAATGACAAAACCAGAGAAACATTTTCACCATCACCTCCTTTTTTTAGTGAGTTTCCAACTAGAGCCTGGAAACCCGACGAGAACCCGACGTGTCTAAATATTTAGAGCTTCTGTTGGGGCTCGGGTCGGACTCGGACACATCGTCGCTTCAGCTGTTTCCTGTCTACAGTAAAACCACTCGCTCTGAGACTCTGAAGTGTTCAAAGTCCAAACTGTGGGATTATTATGTGTGAAATGTGGAGCGAGACTTCAGACAGGTGAAACACAGGAAGTAAGAGTCAGTGTCACCGATCTGCAGCTTCAGCTCCGCCCGTGCACTGTGTGGATGGAAACAGACACACGTGAGGACGACTCTCGACTTTTTACTGTTAAAGAACGACTCAAACTGGATTAAAGCGCAGTTTTGTGGACTGGAGTCATTATTTGTGGAGGACAATTTCTGTGGATAATGTGGATGAGACGCTGTAGTTTAAATGTACCACTTTACCAGAGGTGAGTCGGCGAATAAAGTCTGAACATTATTTTCGCTTTATCCCGAGTTTGCATTTTGCGTCTCTGTGTCGGAGCCGAGCTGGAAATGATAAATTATCGAGTCATTTCTAAGTGAATCCAGCGTTCGGGTTTAGATGTTTCTCTCTGTTGTGACGTAAACAGCGATGGGAGAACGTGGAATGTGACGATTTGGAAGAAAAGCGACGGCATCGACTGGAAAAACAAAGGAACAACAGTTTCTCCTCGACATTTGTATTGGTTTTTCTGATCTGGTCAAACAGCAGGGACACAACACTGCAGCGTTTTTACTTGGAGATCTGTCGGGCCAAACTCGGCGCGGCTGCGTCTCGGACCCGGAGATAAAACGATGACGTAGCGACTTACAAGCTGAACTGAGTAGCCCTTTATTATTATTCATCTCAAAAATGGCTCATAATACTTTTGTAATCCATTTATATGCAGTCTATAAGAAGCTTTTGGGTCCGTTTCTTCATCTTACTCGTATGTATTTGGATTGAATCATGCACGTGTGAGTGGGGGGCGGTGATATCGACTCCAGTATCGCTATAAACCAGTATTTTGTACCAATACCGGATACGGATTTATATTTTCATCCACCACCAACACACAGCAGACTCATACTGGGCTGGGTGGGTGAAGTGTCTTGCCGAAGGAATCAAAGACAGAACCTGATCTGAGTGGAAACAGACTCCTCCACTGCAGAACTAGTCATTGTAGCTCGGTTTCGCGGTGTCCAATGAACAAAACGTAAGCAAAAGATTAAAAAAAAAGAAGATTATTCTAAAGCCTAATATGTCGGCTGTGATCCGCAGTTGCACGTGGAGAATTCTTTTGTGATAAACTCGGTGCAAATTTTCGTTTCTTCCTTTTTAAATCCAGCACATGAGGCGCATCTGTTTTTACTCACAGTAGAAAATCGTCTCATATCTTTGCCAAAACGGCATGGAGCACATCCACAGCGCAGTGTTTCTGTATCTGAAGTCAGGGTTCGGCTCACGTGTCACACACAAACACGCTTAAATGTGTACGAATGTAGGTCAGATCTGGAGGAGTGGTTTCCCTGGTAACAGACTCAGAAATAAACTGTACTTTTGCATAGTTAAAGGTTTCTTAAGCCTGGTACATTATTTATACACGTCTCACTTTGCATGTTTGAAATGTGTTTTGGCTACTTTAAATGTATAACTAAGTGTATTTCACTTTTAGTTAAACTGTGGGAGTGTCGTGTGTCCGTTTGTTCTCAGACCTCCTGCACTCCCACATTTCCTCCCCGTGGTCGGAGCGGCGGCACATTCGCTTTTTTAACATCCCGACATTCGACATGTGATTAAGTTTGGACTGAGCTCTTTTCAGGACCAGATTTACACGGACTGGAGGCGTAGGCCTGGTTTAATCCTGGATAAATCCTGTTGTAGACCTGGTTTAGTCTTGATTTTAGTCCTGGTTTAGTTTTAGAGAAGGTTTAGACCTAGTTTTAGTCCTGGTTTAGATCTGGTTTAGACCTGGTTTAGTCCTGATTTAGACCTGGTTTTAGTCCTGGTTTAGTCCTGGTTTAGTTATAGACCTGGTGTAGTCTTGGTTTAGATCTGGTTTAGACCTGGTTTAGTTCTGATTTAGACCTGGTTTTAGTGCTGGTTTAGTCCTGGTTTTAGTCCTGGTTTAGTTATAGACCTGGTTTAGTCCTGGTTTAGATTTGGTTTAGACCTGGTTTAGTCCTGGTTTAGTCCTGGTATAGACCTGGTTTAGACCTGGTTTAGACCTGGTTTTAGTCCTGGTTTAGTCCTGGTATAGACCTGGTTTAGACCTCGTTTTAGTCCTGGTATAGACCTGGTTTAGACCTGGTATAGACCTGGTTTAGTCCTGATTTAGACCTGGTTTTAGTCCTGGTTTAGTCCTGGCATAGACCTGGTTTAGTCCTGGTTTAAAAGCAGGTCTATGCCAGGATTAAACCCAGGTCTAAATCAGGACTAAAAGCAGGTCTAAATCAGAACTAAACCAGTTGCGATGACCTCTTTTAAACCAAAAACAGCGCAGGTTAAAGACATTTGTTATGGTTTTAAAAGTCCATAAACTGCGTGTAAACTCTGTCCACCCGGAGCTGCTCAGTATTTTCACGTGTTTATCTCTGGAGAACATTAACAGATGGAGAGTGTGATTGATGTGAGATTTTGTTGCATAAATTAAAGCTGTTCCAAGAGGATTTTGGACCAAAACAAAGCGCGCTCTGACCGCTCTGACAAGGCCGGTCTGTGGAGCCAGCCGCCGACAGGAAGCAGCGCCCATGAATATTCACACGGGCCCGATCTCCGTCCACGCCTCGCTCCCCCAAACGCCACTGCAAAAACCCTGTGATTTCAAGGGCAGCGGGGTCTCGATCAGCGCGTTAACAGCGGCCGGTCTGTCGGACATTAAAAGAACAGGAGTATTTTTGTGTTTTGTGTTTTTTCTTGAGTTTTCAGACCATCTTAAAACTCTTTCTTTGTCTTTGCTCATTTCCATTACCACATGACATCACAAGGTGGAACGGAGCGTTTTACGTTTGCTTAAATATGCAGAGTTTGCGTGCGGTGTGAATGAAATGAAACACAGCTCCAGGCAGACGGGCAAAAAAAGCTTCAGATAAAAACACTTAAATCTATCAGAAAATGAGTTAAAAAGGCAGAGACGTCACCGAAAGCAGATGGGTTCAGGAAGTAAAGACAGACGCAGAACCTTTAGCTCCACTGACTCTGCACCAAAACGCCTAAACTCTGTGCAGTCTGTGGTTGATGCAAACGCTCGAATCAGGAGAAAGACAAAAGGTTTTTTCGTGTCAAGAGAGTTAGTTTGAAAAAAACGTACAGAAAAGACGACAAAAGTGGATCGACAAACTCCGGCTGAAGACAGGAGCAGAAACAGACGATGCTCGAGTTTGGAACAGTTCAGGACTGGGTCATTTATGAATTAATCTTTTCAAAGTTTTTTTTTTTGACAATTATTTAAAAAGAAGAGCGTCGTAAGTGACGGTTAAACTGCTGCATTATGGGTCCAAACCTGCAAAAAGCTTTATGCGGTGCTAATGTGACTGCTGTGATTGGCATTTTATTCCTTTTTTAATCATTATTGCAGGTTCTCCTGGTGCAGCGGCTGAGTTTAATCCTAAATAGTCGTCTCTTCCAGGTTTTTAAAGTCTTTCATTTGGCTCAGTGTAACACGAGGTCTGCAGCACCAGATCATTTATTAAATCCATTGCCTCAACGCCGGGAAAATCTTGAATTCTCCACATCGTACGGGTCATAATCTATATTTAGACTTATTTTTTCACTAGAGCAGGTCTGTGCCGGCCCGTTTGCAGTCGAAGTTTGTGACGAGGAGTTGGACGCTCACAGAATACAGGACTTTCTGTAGTTTTGGAGGAACAACCAGGCTCACAGCAGATTGATAATTACGGCCGTTTGAACTGAGGTCCACAATTATCAATCTGGACCGGCTCGGACTGGAAACTGCTCAGGAAAAGTTTGGAAATGAAGCTTCAGTTACGTCCATTTGAGAGGAAAACACAGACATTTTCGGAGTCATTTTGTTTTGTTTCGTTCGCACAAACCCTGCATACTGAGGCCGAGTCCTTCTCTCAAACAGAAAACACTCGTGTCATGTCATGTGGTGATACAGGAAGTGCTCCACTGTGTTCACTAGAATCATTTGGATCATTTCAGCCCCGTTCACAAGCCCCTTGTATCAAACAAAGCCCTTTCCAGGCATCTGACATCACCACAGAATATCACTTCCTACTTCCTAAAATATGAATCTTATTTTCCCGAGTTCTTCTACCAGAGCTGGGACCATGTTGTTTAATGTATTCTTTTTATTTTTTGATATTTTTGTTGATATACTGTAATTAACTTGTGTTTAAGAGGTAGAAACCCACATCACAGACCCTTTTAGTGTTCGTAAACAGTGGTGACGTAGGTTCGGTTGTGCATTTTGGCGACAGAAGTGCGGCAGAACTCAGCAGTTTGTCGAGCTCCGTGAAAGGATCATCGTCAAAAGATCGAGAGTATTTCCTCAACGAGCGACTTTGACAAACAGTGTCTGACTGTCAGATCCTCGTGCGATCAGCGAGTAAAACTGTAAAACAATATTCCGCTGGTAGAATATCGATTCTGACAAACACACACAGAACAATCAGATGTTTCGGTGCTGGAAATGTTCTTATCTCTGTCTTTTTCTGTCCGCGTTCAGTCTGAATGAACGGGAACAATGACACTTCTGTTGCCAAAATGTGCACACAGCTTTTTCGTAATCACTTCTGCCCTAAAAGTGTCTGTAGGGTTAATTGATTTGGGGGAGGAGCCTCGGGGGACAGAAGAGGGCCACTCTCCCTCCCTCAGCCTGTTTGGACCTGGACCTTTACGTGGAGGACGGGGTCGGACTGCTGGGAACAAAATTCGGCCCTGGCATTTTTAGTTGTGGATAAATTCTTCATGGACAGAATCTGTTCTTTGTCGACCTCGTTGGATGAAGATTTGGTGTTGGGGCAGATTTATGAAGCTGCTCAAAAATACGCCACACTTTTCCACAGGGATTTTGCCGTAGAAAAGGATTAACCAGAAGTTGCGACACAGGACATCGCGCCCACTTCCCGCCGTTGTGGAAAAAGGGTCTATACAGCACCTGCGGAACATTCCAGACAACGCAATCTCCACCTTTAAATTTACCTCTATTCCCTTTAACTCCATCGGAATGACTCAGGGAAGTAATAGCAGCAGATCCGGGTGGAGCCGGTTGGAGGTTTTGTATTAGCGCAGGGTTAAACGGGGGCACGCAGACTCGCAATGTCACACACACGGGCGAGAAAAAAAAGAAAAACACACAGCATATTCCTGTAATTCTCCCTCAGGCCCCTGTGCACCGAGCACATTATAACCTGCGCTAATTAAATAATACAGCCCCCCAGACACAGAGAGAGGCCGTGTGCTCCGCTCTATCAGTGCTGTTAGAATATGACTGCGAATACGAAAGGCTCGGACCATTTTTCCCCGTTTATTTGACCAAAATGTGTCTTAATCCAGTACAGATGGTTTATATAAGTGGGTTTTGAGATCTAATGTATTTACGCTTTGAATTTCGGAGCGTTTTATTGTCCGATAATTAGGAAGTGCGCTGTTAACGTGCTAGTCCTCATTAGATGTAGTCTCTGAAAGTTGCAGAAAGCACTTCGAAGCTCGTAAGTACGATCCGTAAAGGAATGCGTAAAGGAAGTGACGGATAACGTTGGACCACTGTAAAGTAGAGAACTGCGTGGGACTGTTTTTTCATCCCACTCCCGCCCGTTCCCCTTGTATTTCTGACCACAACCTGTGACGTGTGCGCAAATTGACCGCCCAATCCCGCAACGTGTATGCCTGCTCCCGCCGGCGACTCGCCAAACTCTGAGAATTATGTCCACACGTGTGCAGTATCGTCACAAGTAACGAAGTCCAGCTCCTTTCCATCGCTGTCACAAGCAGAGAATCGTCTCCAGATTTCAGACTCGCCTCGTTTGTTTTTTGTGCTGTGTGATCCCTGTTTGATTCTCTTCTCTACTTCGTTGGTTGACCGAGTCGTCCTGTCGCTCGGCTCGTCTGTCCCACACTCTCCCGCAGTGTTTCATTTAGTCGCCCATTCCCGTCCGCAGGTAAACTGAAATCTCGCCCGTTCCCGCTAGATTTATGTTGGGTCCCAATGCAAACCTCTACTGCAAAATGAGCGAGTTCTGTTTTTGATTTTTTTTAAGACAATAAAAATGAGTTCAAGTTAACCTCCTGAGACCCGAGCTTTTGTCTGGTGTGCAGTTTTTTATTTCTTCTTGCTATTTGGGATAAGTAGGACCTACTAAGTCTTCTGTATGACACTAATAGACACCACTGGTTAAAAAATGTAAAAACATTAAAATGTATAAATAAAATGCAATTAGCTGTTTATTTCAAGCCCTAAACCTGCCAAATGTGACGTAGGTCGACCGTGAGCGGGTTGGGGTTCAGTGAGTGAGGTTAAAAACACACAAAAAGGCCTGAAAATGTGGTCCACAGTTTTAATTTTTTCTGGTTTTCAGTCGCTACAAAAAAAAGTGGAGGTGCAAAAAGCAGAGACAGGCAGCAGTTTCCCTATAGCAGCAGAAACGTCCAGCAATTTACAACTGTAAACTCATCGAAATATTCCCAAGTTTACCTAACAACATGTGCAATCAATAATATAACACAGTCCCAATGTCTTCAAACGAGAACATGACATTTCCTGATGCTCTCGTCTGCTATAATCTGTAAAATGTGTTAAATTTCACTGTCAAATGAAGATAGAGACATTATTGTACATAAAAACATTGGTTTCATTCATAAAATTTGCATCTAAACTTTACCATGCTGGGTTTTTTTTTACTTTCGTGAGCTGCTGTAGAGGTTTTTAGTTGATTACAGGTGAAAGTAAAAAAAAAAAAAGAAAGGAATATCTTGGTGCTAAGAGGCAAAAATGTAATGTCCTCGTATGGGGCCACAGGGTCTCAAGAGGTTAAGTGATATTACAGGGAGTACAATTAGGAGTGGAGTTGCAGCTTAAGCCCTTAAACCACAGGGTATCTGGTTCCAATTCAAGCTGAGTACTTATATTCTTATGGGTAAGATCAGATAAAAGCCTTCTTCAGTGACAGCAGTGGAGGAAGGGCACTGGGAGGAATCTGCTGAACCACCACAGGGCAAAAGAGTGTAATTTAATGATAAATGATAAAAGATCCTATATTATGCAAAATCTTAGGTGTTTTAAGTCATGATATAATGTTGTTACACCCTCAAAAACATACTGGAGTTGTATTCAAAATGCTCTCTTCCACCGGCTGATGTCATAAAGTGGTAGTTTTCAAGTGAACCGCGACCTTTTACCTTTCGTTTAGTCGAGATCAGCAATTCCAGGGTTTAAATTGTCCGAATGATTCTAGTGAAGGTGTGTTCATTGTAAAAAACACAATGGAGCACTTCCTGTATTGCCACATGACATCACAAGGCGGTCGCTGTTTTCTGTGAGAAAAAAACTCAGCGTAAATCTGCACAGTTTGTATGTTAAACATGTGTGAATGAAACAAAACTCTAGGTGTGTTTTTGATGTGGAAACAGCATAATAACAAAGCTCAGAAAATATACTCTATTTTTTGGACTATAAGTTACAATTTTTCATAGTTTGGGTGTTTCCTGAGACTTATACTCAGGTGCAACTTATATATTAAAATATATAGTTTCACCCATTTGTTATTTTCACACTGACGGCCACGAGGGGGCGCTCTAGGCTTGTGTGCCTGTATCTGCTACTGCCGCTACTCCTGCACCGCTGAAAATTTAAAGTTTAACCATCAATTTATAAAGACGACTGAGAAAGACTGAACACGAATGTCTCCAAAAAGAAAATCAGATTCTGCAGAAGAAGCGAAATCTGCAGCTGAAAACGGAGATCGGGCGGCAGAAATAAAGTTTGGAGTGAGAGAGAAACTTGTGAGGAACTGGAGATAAGCGGAAGAAACTCGAACCGCAACGAAGAAAACACAAAATGCTAATGTCGGGTTAAAGGCTGGACGGCCACAGCCAGAGGAACGAGTTCACAAATGGTGCCTGAACGCTGCTGCCGGGAGAGTCCACGCCGCAGTTACATCTCCACACGCATTTGTATTCACTGCGAAAGGGATGAATATAAATGACTCCGCCTCCACCAGAGCACGGACAACAGGGAGGTTCAGAAAATTTACTTTCACCGGATTTTGCCCGATCGTTTTTTGCCTCGTTCCAGTTGATACGATCAGCAGCTGTACCAAAAATGGAGTCAGTCGCTGCACATTTAGGGGTGGCTCACACTTACTTTTTCACCATTTTCAAATGGTTAAAGGGACAGTTTGGAGATTTGGACACAGGGCCTCATTTCTTCGTGTTGGAGACGTGTGGAGACACTTTTTTAAATCTTCCCTCCGGTCACAGATTCAGTCCAGACACAGAGATAAAGTATGAAAGAGAACAAACCCATCACACATGAATATAGAGTTTGAACTGTTCTGATATGTGGAGCAGAAGTACAGGGAGACTGGGACTGATTATTAAAGAGGAAACTTATCTTTGTATTGTTCATGTTTGTAGAGTTTCTGTTTGTGCCAAAGTTCCGCATTCTTATGAAAAACATTAAAAATTGTGCAAAAGTGTGTCACCATTTCCCGGAGTCCTATTGGCTGTTTGTGGTACAGATGTTCACAGTGTCAACAGGAACAAGGCAAAATGTGATCTGGCAAAATTTTGAAAACTTTTACTTAAACCATCGTATTGTGAACCAGCCTAAGGGACAACGACGTCCCAAAAACTGCTGCGGACTTTCCGAGCCTCAGTCGACAGTTTGAAGTGTTGAAATGTCTCAGATTTGATCACAGGCCGTATATAAAAGTGCATTAGGTGAGTGTGACGTCACCACAACGTTCAGCGAGGCTCACGATGCTCACGGTCACAGGAGCGAATCTGGAGCCAGGATTTATGTTGTGAATAAATCGTTTTGACGGACGAAATACTGGGAAAAAAATTCAGGCTCCTGTGTCAACATTTTAAGACCAAAATGACGAGGCCACAGCAGCAGATCCCAGCGTTAGGGCCAATCCCGTTTCTTCCCCTTGAAGCTGAGCAACAAGGAGTAGCAAACGTGTCGCTCTTTTGAACACATTTTGCTTTGAGAAGAAAAACTCTTTATTTTCATGACTCCAGCCAACTTTGCCGGACACTTTCCTCAGCACCGAAACCGGGGAAGAACTCGGCTCAGACGCAGGAGACAATTTCACAGTTTCCTTCATAATTACAATCCAATAATTAGAGTTTAGCTTTAGTCGTCCCTGTCAGTGTTACTCTCCGATCACAATTTATACATAAATATAAAAATCTTCATGATAAAGGCATAAATACAATTAAAAAAAAAATGCGATTAAAAACATCCAAACATCCGCCTGCCATTAAAAAGCGCTCCTCCGTCTCTGTGCGCAGTGTATTTTTACACCGGGCTGAAGTGTGGAACAGCAGCTTAGCATAATCAGACTCTACTGTTATGAGAGCGCGAGGGGTAAATACAGTGGGCGGGATAAACACCGTAACCATGGCGACGCCCGGGATCCAGTCACATAATACAGAACCTTCCCGTGCACGAGACTCCGGCCGTCAATACGATGAAAACAGGTCCTCCACGACTTTGTACTGCGCAGTTTTGAGTTTTGAGTTAAAATACTGCACGTGTCTGACGAGTACATTTTGTTATTTAAGTAAAAGTACAGATACAGGGGCAAAAGGTTACTCGAGTAAAAGTATCACATGAAAAAATCTGCTTAAGTAAAAGTATTAAAAAGGATTTTGCAGAGAGTTTTGAAACAATTAAAAGATTAAATGTAGTGATTTTGAAGAAGAATTCAGTGGATTTTAAGTGATTCAGTTTCATTTTTCTGGCTGTTTTGGTGTTTTTGTGAATTTATTTTTGCTCAAAGTCGGGACAAAACTCAAATTAAATGGGTTATAAATAAGTCTCAGCCTTTTCAGCAGGCGTCAAACTGTAAAGAAACTGTAGTTTTTTACTTTTCAGTCCAGACTGACAGTGTAAAGGAGCAGAAAGTACAAATACACTCAAATGTAGTGAAGTAAAAGCATAAAGTACCCACTGTATAATGTAATGAAGTATTTATGTATTTAATAGGGACGGTGCATATTAACGAACATCCACAACGCTGCACTGTAAAAATATCAGATTATAGCAAAAACGCTCATTTCCACCTGTCGTCCCTCAGCAGGAGACACCACAGACTGTGATAAAGTCGCTAAATACTGCACTTGGATATTGTACTTTTACTTCATTGTACTTACCTTATATTACTCTATCTCCCCTCTTCCTTCTGTTTTATTTATTGTTTCTTATCCTTTGTATAATTTGTATTTATTTATCTTTGGAAAAATGAAATACAAATAAATAATTCATTTTGAATATGGGTCATTTTTTAATCTTGCGGGTCATCCCTCCATCCCTCCATCCACCCATCCATCCATCCACCCATCCATCCATCCATGTTCTTCCTCTTATCCGGGGTCGGGCCGTAGGGGCATCAGTCTGAGCAGGGACTCCCAGACTTCCCTCACCCCAGACACTTCCTCCAGCTCCTCCTGGACCCTGAGTCGATCCCAGGCCCAGAGACGTCGTCCCTCCAGTGGGTCCTGGGTCTTCTCCTCCCGATGGGACATGAACACCTCCTGAGGGAACAGAAGCTCCTCCCCTCAGCTGCTCCTCTTCACGTGGAGGAGCAGCGGCTCTACTCCGAGCTCCTCCCCCTCTCTCTAAGGGAGTGTCTGCAGAGGAAACTCTTTTCTTCGCTTGTATCTGGATCTGGTCCTTTCGGTCGTTCCCAGAGTCAGGACCACAGGTGAAGGAGGAACGTGACTGAGGTGAATCCAGAGCTTTGCCTTTGGGCTCAGCTCCTCTTCACCACAACGGCCGATACAGCGACCGCATCACTGCCGACGCTGCACCGATCCACCTGTCAGCCTCACGCTCCATCCTCCCCTCACCGAGAACAAGACCCCGAGATACTGACCTGCTCCACCTGCACAGGGCGGGCGTCTCCTGGGACAGTTTACTGTGATTCATGGAAGTTGGATTCGCTGATTAGATCAGATTGAAAATTGAACTAAGAATAATTTCTCTTAGGATATGTTTTTGGGGGATTTGATGTGTTCATTTTATCGGCCTAAGTAGTGTTGTTCATAAAA
Source organism: Odontamblyopus rebecca (assembly GCA_030686955.1). Classification (NCBI taxonomy): domain Eukaryota; kingdom Metazoa; phylum Chordata; class Actinopteri; order Gobiiformes; family Gobiidae; genus Odontamblyopus; species Odontamblyopus rebecca. The sequence continues at coordinate 41,423,825 of CM060656.1, read as the reverse complement.
CGTTAATAACTTTTCATTTTTATACACATGACACTTTTAGCCTCTCCACATAACCAGGATAATCAAACAGTCAAATGCACTTCTGTTTACTCTAGAATCTCTACAGTGACATATGGAGGTGCAGAAGCTGTAGATTTAAAACGTCTGACGCGCCATTTCCACAAAAACCCTGAAGAAAAATGTTGATAATACAAGAACTTTGACAGAAACATGAACACTGGCTCCATGTTCCTGTCACAGTTCTTGTATTGTCCAAATTCTCATCAAAACTCATTAATTAAATTTATATGAAAAGCCACAAGCAGAACAGGCCACATCTATTCCCTGTACAGTAAAACTATTACATTTAAATTTAACTAAAACTACATGAAGAGGTATGAACTCTTTTAAGGCAAGAAACAGATTTATTTGTGTTTTATGAAATACTTTGTTATTTTAATTGATTAATTTAAATCTTGGGTTGGATTTGTTCTTTTAAAATTATCCATGAAATAATTATTCCTGCATCTAAATCTCAAATTAAGATGAACATTATGAATTCTCTTTTCGGGCAAGAAACTTTCAATTTTACTTTATGATATTTATGTTATTTTCTTGATCATTTTATTCGTGAAGATTCATTTTAAACGTGTGCGGTGGTTTTCCTCACTCGCCTTGTGCATTTCGAGCATCCCGATTATTCACTAGGATGAGTTCAGAAACACTCAGAACCTTCAGAAACCAGAACCGAGACACTAAAGTTAACAACACTTAGCATGCTAACGTGCACTTCCTGATTATCGGACAGTAAAAGTCTTTCTAGACGCCGACAGAAGCGAAGGACTTGAACAAAATGGACCAAAAACGGCTGAAATACAAACACTTTTTAAGCACTTTTTTCAGCAGTGAGTTAAATAGTTCATATATTTTGGCTTTTTTGGGGGGGTATTTTTTATTTCTATTCCTTTTCTTGCGATATTTCTCCTGTATCTTCCTTCTTCCTTCTCGAAAAGCAGTGCTACTCATCATCTAAGCATCTGGAGTGTTTCTTCTCCTCGCACATGTAATAAGACGGCGACAGTGACCTAGATCGGAGCCCTGAAGCGCTGCAGGCTCCCGCTGCCTTCACTGTCCTCTCCCGGGGGAGGATTTGTCAGCGTTCGTTAGGGTCATTCAAACCGCGGGTCCAATCTGTGCAGTCCACGGGCCGTCCACACACACATATCCACACGGAAGGACAAAACACGCTCACAACATTTACTTTGGGAAATATTAAAGAGGTTAAAATCCGTCTCTGATCTTCCACTTACGGCTCAAACCGAACAAAACAACAGAGCGATTCGGCGTAATCAGAGTTCACGCGTTAGGGGCAGGAGCGATTATGCAAAATATGCCTCAGGTGACGGTTCACACCTTAGGGTCGTTCAGTAGTCTCGGCTAATAACAGATACTCATTACTGTAACAACCAGAGTGTGGTCGTTTCAGTGTAATTTGCTGCTCTCTTCACACAGAGTAAAGCCGTGACTCAGCAGAACTGTGTCAGAACTGAAGAAGCGACTTGAGCGAAACGTGCTGAAACGAAATGTGCAAATGGTTTATTCAGAATTATTCGTGTGTATGTAGGTTATTAATACCCGAACCCAAACTTCTAATCTTAAACTTTGGGGGATTTGTTTGGACAAATCTTTGGGAAAGAAAAAGTACAAATAAATGGACCCTGTTCATGGCCCTTTAAGTTTTCGTCTTTCTTCCCTCGATCGTTGTGGGTAAATTCTTCATGGACAGAATCTGTTCTTTGTTCCTTGTTGGATGTAGATTTGGTGTTGGGGCAGATTTATGAAGATGCTCAAAAATATGACACACTTTTCCACAGGGATTTTGCCGTAGAAAAGCATCGAGCGGAAGTTGTGTGACTCAACATCGAGACACTTCCTGCTGTTGTGAAAATCGTCTGTTGTGAATCACTGCAAACTGTTTAAAATGAACTTGTTCTGATTTTCACTTTTAAAGATGCACCGTGTTCTAAACGGAAATTAGGATTTTTGCTATAATCTGAAATATTTACACTGAAATTACAGATTATGCCCTGCCCATAGCAAAAAAAAAAAAAAAATCATACTAATAATCATGATAATAAAGTAATAATCTTAATATATAATACAGAAAATAAAAAGCTTGTCTCCATGGAGATGTCCTTGCTCCTTGATCGGCCTGAATGTTCCACAGTTTGAAATAAAATGAATCTATCAAGAGAAGCAGGTGAAGCCTTCAGGCAAAATTAAAGTTCAGATCTGAGGAGAGGTGATCCTGCCCACTGTAAACACAGAGTGTGTGTTTTTGAGGTATTTTTGAGATAAAAAAAAATACTAAAAAGGTACACGGAGCATCTTTAAAACAGTAAAAATCATCTCTAGTGCCTTTAAATCCACATCACCAGCAACAGCAACATCCAGTAAAGCCGATGAGATGAATGATAAAATGTGATGGGTGTTCTTGTTTGAACTCTGTAAAAATAAGTCTTGTTCAGACCATGGACAGCTCCTAGTGCTTAAATCCACAGTTTCACTGCATTATTTCCACTTCACGTTTGAGGCATGACTTGAACTGCAGTTGCACTCCTGCGTGTTGAGCTATAAAAAGTATTTTAATATCACAATGCCGCTCCCTCACAGCCAGGCCTCAGTGTCTAACAGTATTTCATAAGAACTAGACCCTTAGAGGACCCCCTTCAAAACGAGATGCTACAGCTCTAGGGGCTATTCATCTTTAAGACGTAAATAAATAAAATAAATAAATAAACTAAAGCCAAAACCACCAGAGCAGACTCAATATAAACAGTAGTAGCAATAGCAGTGGCAGTATTAGTAAAAATAGTAACAGTAGCAGTAGTAGTAATAGTAGCACTAGTAGTGGCAGTACTAGTAACAATGGTAAAAGAATTCGTAGTAATAGTAACAATAGTATTAGTAATAGTAGCTGCAGTAATAGCAGTAGTGGTAATCATCATAGCAGTAGGACTCAGAAGTAGAAGGTAGTAGTAATACGCAGTAGTAAGCAGTATTGTGAAACATACATCTTGTTCAGAACCACGGACAGCGCCTGGTGCTGAAATCAAGAGTAATAGCAATAGTACCGATAATAGTAGTAGTTGTAGTTACAGTAATAGTTGTAGTAGTTATGTAATAGTAGTAGTAATAGCAGTAGTAGTGGTAGTAACAGCTGAAGCAGTAGTATTAGTGGTTAGAGGGAAAAGTAAAAAAAAAAATACGCAAAGTCACTGTTATCTCTGCAAACACTATTTTAAAAAAGAAAAGCATTTTGTTCAGGACCTCGGACAGCTCCTGGCGCTTAACTCCACAGTTCAATGGCATTTTCTCCACTTCACTCTCCTCCTGACCTCAGACTTTGACCAGACTTCACAAAGAGAGGCTAAAACCACCAGAACAGACTCGGCCACCACAGAGTGACAGGTGCTGCTCCTGTCCTGGGGACGAACGGTCACACTTTAGGTCAGCACCTGAGCCAAAGGGCTGGAGAGTGGAGTCCTGCTGCTTTACTGCGCTCCGGGTGAAGTGAAGAGGTGTCACATATCACGGAAAGAGCAGTTTACAGGAATTTTACAGGAAGACTGGAAAATGACGGCACTGAAAGGTGGATGTGGAAACAGATACAGTAACAGTAACAGCAGCAGTAGTAATAATAGCACTTAATTCTTTACCTGCCCAAAACTAAAAAGTGTGGAGTATTGGGGTATAATAAAGTGTAGATATACAGCATTTATGTACTACTAGTAGTAGTAGTAGTAGTAGTAGTAGTAATAGTAGTAGTAGTAGTAGTAGTAGTAATAAATAGGGTCTGATTATTGTTCACTGTAAATTTTCTGTTTTCCTAAAAGTTCCTGATGTATTTCTGACCCCTGTGACCCTAAGATGGAAATGAGCCTCACGGTGACAATCTGCACAGTTTAGTTTCCTGCATTTTGTCTGTTCATTAACCTGCACTGCCCCAATCAAATAAAGTACTAACAGCAGTAGCAGTAATCGTAAGTAGTTGTAAATTGTGAAAGCTATAACTATATGATTATATGACTATATGATTAATGCTGAACTCAAGCAGTAATAGTACAGTATTACTAGTAGCAGCAACAGTAGCAGTAGTAGTAGCAATAATTGTGGGAATAGTAATAACAGTTAATTCATCACTTGCACAAAAGCGAGTGTGGAGTGCTGCTGGTTTACTGCAGTGCGTGTGTGAACTGAGGAGGTGTCGAGGCAAACAAAGAGCATTTACAGAGAGATTAGAGAATAAGTGCACTGAAATATAGATACAGTTACAGTAGCAGCAGCAGCAACAGCAGCAGCAGCAGCAGCAGCAGTAGTAGTGGGAGTAATTCTTTACCTGCACTAAAGGACTCAGGTGTGGAGTCCTGCTGGTCTTTTGAAGTTTTGTTCGTCTGTGTCAAATATTTGTGAATGAAATATTAAGATTGATATTACTGTATTTAAAAGGTATAAACAGCATTTTTCAAGTAGTAGCAGTAATAGTAGTGATAATAGTACTAATATGAATAATAGTAGTGGTGATAGTAACAGCAGGAGTAGTTCTGGGAAGCTATGTCTCGTTCAGGACCACGGAGAGCTCCCAGTGCTGAAATCCACAGCTCAGTGGTGGTACACTTTAAATTAATAAAAAAAACTGTCTCAATATGGGGATATTTTCATGTTCTAACAGTGATTTCAGATTTGAACGGAAAATTGCAGTGAAATAACAGAAGATGACTTTATGTATGATGTTATTATGCGCTACATTGCGTAAAAGTGTAAAGTGAAATAGTGATACTTTGCACCTCATTCCATCAACATTCCCTGATTATACTAAAGTTAAAGCAGAGGAACAGAGCATTTTGAGTTGAGACGCTGACAGACTGATATTAAAGCTACTTAAACATGTGTGAATGAAACAAAACGAAACTCTGGATCTGTTTTAGACGATTATAACATGGCTTAAAGCTCACAAGAGTCTATTTTGCGTAATAATATTAGACCTTTAAAGCATTACTAACCCTCAAAACTTTGCGTATTTGGCAAATCAATGATAAAAATAACGGGAAAAAAGACAATACGGGCTTATCGCTCTACACTTCTAATGCAAAACGCCAACTCCACGCCACATTTCCTCATCCAGACCCTTTTTACTAACATTCAAACATGATGTAATCCGTGTTCCCAAACCCGGCACAGATAACCCCCCGACAGGCAACAACACCGTGAGCTCGTGCAGCGCTTAGTCGCCGCGTAGCACCTTTAGCTATTAGAGCTACGCGGAGCTTCCTTATCTCGCCCAAACACTCCACGGCCCCTTTGATTCCAGGTACAGTGGCCTCTCCGGGGGATTTACGCACAAAGTCGCTCGTATAAAGGTACTTGCTGAGCACACGGTTTGCGCCGGGAGAGGAATTTGTGTTTTTATTCCCCCGGGATCAGAGCCGACGAGAGCGGGTAACGTGGTAACGCGCAGGATGGAGCGTGTGGAGCGGCGTCAAAAGAACACGGCGAGCAAATTGGTGTTTTGTTGATACTTCGTGGGGGAAGTCATCGGTTTTCTCCGCGGGGAGGCTCTGCTCTGCCCGTTACGCAAGTTAGAGTTTAATCTGAGCTTTGGTTTAACATAATCTGACCAGAAAGAGCTGGTTTAGTGAGAACTACAGCTGTGTCCTTAAACAAGTCTGTCAGAAATAAAATTGTAGTCCAAAGCTAGCTAGAATTTGTAGTTTTTTCCTTTTTAATCAGTTCTGAAAATGTGTGTGTTTGAATCCATTTTGTATTTTTTCGTGTGTTTTCAGACCAACTTTTTGGCGGTTTGTTTGTGTTGTGCCGTCATGTAAAGTGCTGAACATCCTGCCATAGACATCCATGCAGAACACCCTCAGCGTGATATCAGTACAAATGATCAATATAAAGTTAAAAAAGACGTGGAAATAGTGTTTTCAGATCAGAATTATTGAGACGTAACATCATTTTTTTCCCTTTTTAATGTTATAAAATCTTAATTTACTGATTATTATCGTTTTAAAAAGTCTTAGATCAGCATTTGTATTGAACTGTATTTAAGTTCCTGAATTACAATCATTCTGACATGTTTTTTTTATTTTATTTTGCTAAAAACTAAAAGAAATAAATATAAAAGAATGTGTAGTGTATGTAGTGTGAAACAAAATAAAAACTTTGTGACCATTTTTTTTTTCATGTGGGTCCAGAAATTATTTTTATTGTTTGTATTATTTTTTTATTTAAATTTTATTATTTTATTATTATATTTGTATTGTTAATATTAAAATTTTTATTTAATTTAAAACTTTTATTCTTTAATTTTAATATTTACATTTTAATTTAACTTTTTATTTTTATTCTTTAATTTTAATTTTTTATTACATTTTTTGTATTTTTTATTTCCTTAATGTTATATTTGTATTTTAATTTAAACTTTTAAATTTACATTTTTAATTTTATTTAATTTTTTTTTATTACATTTTGTATTTCAATGTTGTATTTTTGATTTTTATTTATGGCTGAGAAACCCTGGATTTCTAGTTGATTCTTCTCATGTTTTCAGTTTAAATGCAGGAAAAGACAGAGTTACAGTTTGGGAGAAAAAAACAACAACTTTGACATAATTTGCGTCTGTTTTTATGACTCGGATGTTCAAATCACACTGACATATGAAACCCAGGCAGACATTTCCCAACAGCAGATGCTCAGATTCCAGACTTAAATCACAGGTTTTTTCTGTGCTGAAAGAGAAACGTCCTGGTTGTAAATCGAGTTCGACACAGAAGAGTAAACAGAGCTCCGTCTGTTACTCGACAGAGACAAGAACACAAAGTCTGCACTGCTCTCCGTGGTCCTGAAGAGAAAACTTTAGAATCCAGAAAGAAATAGTCCAAAAATACGAAACACAAAGGTCTGAAGGAGTTATGGTTCAACTATTTTCACCAAATATGAGTCAATAAAGTTATTTCAAAATCATTTGTTGTGGCCCAATATTGTTGTTATAATGTTTCCTCATCACAAAACTTCTTTGTGTTTTTTCTTCGTTCACACACGATTAACACACAAATCTTACATATTTATTTAGGCTGAGTTCTTCTCTGAAACTGAAAACCCTGAAAACACCTTGTGATGTCATGTGGTGATACAGGAAGTGCTCCAGTGTGTTTCCAAACTCCACACACCTTCCCGAGAATCACTGTCCACTGAAGTAAAGCAAAAAGGAGCTGTTCACTTAAAAACCACTGTAACATTTGTTGATTTGTTTTTCAAAATAAAACCAAAAATAAGAAAACAAAAAAAAACAGCTGTTTTCTTCATTATTTGTCTCCAAAACTAAAATGAAAAAACGGAAAACAATTTGTTTTTTTCTGTTTTTGATTTTGTGTTTAAATGAATGGAAAAAACTGAGAACAAACTCCTGGTTCTGACCGGCAGAACTGAACCAGGACTAAACCAGGACTAAACCAGGACTAAACCAGGACTAAACCAGGACTAAACCAGGACTAAACCAGGACTAAACCAGGGCTAAACCAGGACTGAACCAGGACTGAACCAGGACTGAACCAGGACTAAACCAGGACTAAACCAGGACTGAACCAGGACTAAACCAGGACTGAACCAGGACTAAACCAGGACTAAACCAGGACTAAACCAGGACTAAACCAGGACTAAACCAGGACTAAACCAGGATTAAACCAGGACTAAACCAGGACTAAACAAGGACTAAACCAGGACTAAACCAGGACTAAACCAGGACTAAACCAGGTCTAAACCAGGTCTAAACCAGGTCTAAACGAGGACTAAACTAGGACTGGACCTAGACCTGGTTTAGTCCTGGTTCAGTCCTGGTTTAGACCTGGTTTAGTCCTGGTTTAGACCCAGACGCTCCACACTGGATTTCAGGATGTCCATTGTTTTCCAGATTTCTTTAAACACAAAATCGAAAAAAAAAAAAAAAAAAAATTGTCATCAATTTTTCCAATTTGGTTTTGGAGACACATAATGGAAAAAACAGTTACGTTTTCATTTTCTTATTTTTGGTTTTATTTTGAAAAAACGAATGAATGAACGACACGGACTTAACACAATAATAACGTGACTTAAAGCTCAGAAGAGTCGAGACTACGGGACGTATAAAGATGCAGGTAGAGCTGAAAATGATCTGAAAGATTGAAGTTTAGAGTTTAAAAACACAGTGGAGCACTTCCTGTATCAGCGCACGATATGAACCCTTTAAATATCATGTGTTTGTTTTCTCACACGATGAATCCACCGCGGTTTGGTGCACCTCACACCTCACACCTCACACCTCACACCACGTCAGCCGCGGTGCTGAATGGCACTAATGGCTGTTATCTGCCCGAGCACCTGGATCAGCGCGTAGGGCCCGGGCATTTGAAACGTGGGTAAATCTCCCGAGGCATTGTGGGTAAATCTCCCGCGGCATTGTGGGTAAATCTCCCGCGGCATTGTGGGTAACGGCCCGGCGGACGTGAGGCCCACACGTCCCCTGCGGTTTGGACCAGGTCAGTTTGTGATAACACGAGTCGAGCTGTGTCTGCTTTTGTGTTTCTGTTACTGGTGCTAAACCAGGACTAAACCAGGACTAAACCAGGACTAAACCAGGACTAAACCAGGTCTAAAACAACCAGGACTAAACCAGGTCTAAACCAGGACTAAACCAGGACTAAACCAGGACTAAACCAGGTCTAATCCAGGTCTAATCCAGGTCTAAACCAGGACTAAACCAGGACTAAACCAGGACTAAACCAGGACTAAACCAGGACTAAACCAGGTCTAAACCAGTACTAAACCAGGACTAAACCAGGACTAAACCAGGTCTAATCCAGGTCTAAACCAGGACTAAACCAGGACTAAACCAGGACTAAACCAGGACTAAACCAGGACTAAACCAGGACTAAACCAGGTCTAAACCAGGACTAAACCAGGACTAAACCAGGACTAAACCAGGACTAAACCAGGACTAAACCAGAGCTAAACCAGAGCTAAACCAGGACTAAACCAGGACTAAACCAGGACTAAACCAGGACTAAACCAGGACTAAACCAGGTCTAATCCAGGTCTAAACCAGGACTAAACCAGGACTAAACCAGGTTTAAACCAGGACTAAACCAGGACTAAACCAGGACTAAACCAGGACTAAACCAGGACTAAACCAGGTCTAAACCAGGACTAAACCAGGTCTAATCCAGGTCTAAACCAGGACTAAACCAGGACTAAAGCAGGTTTAAACCAGGACTAAACCAGGACTAAACCAGGTCTATACCGGGTCTATACCAGGTCTAAACCAGGACTAAACCAGGACTAAACCAGGTTTAAACCAGGTCTAAACCCGGACTGAGCGTGTCGAGCTGTGTCGGCTTTTCTGTTCGTGTTATTGTTGCTCTGGGGTTGAGGCATCGTTCAGTTTTTACGCCTCTGTTTGTGGAACAGTCGACCTGAGGATCTGAGCTCCTCTCCAGTGTTCACGTTAAAGTAAACTCAAAACGTATCTTTTTAATTTAGCTTTTAACTGAAACTTTTACTTGTTTTAAATAAAATTCTCATTATTTTACTTCTCCGTTTTTCTTCCTCTCACCTTCAGGAGCTTTATGTTCCATGTTTCTGTCTAAACCGCTGTAAATATGGGAGAAACACTGTGGCGGTGCTGCTGTTGTTTCTGCGCATTTCCACTAAGTTCTTCTCTCAAACACTCATTCAACCCTGGAACTGCCAAACTCTAGTAAACAAAAAATCTTAAAAGGGAGCGGCTAACTTGAAAACTACCACTTCATGACATCACAAGGTGGAACAGAGCATTTGGACCAAAACCACAGCTCCAGGTCTGTTTTTGATGGTTTAAAGTTCACAGGAGTCACTTCCAGGACCTGTATCTGCCCCAGTGTTTGTAAAACTCTCCTGTGTGGTTTATTTTAGATATGATAAGATTTGATTAGATTAGATTAGATTAGATAAAAACATGTCTATACCATAAAAATCCCTCGGTCCACACTGTTATTTTGAGGCTGGTTTCACTGTTTCCCCCATTATCTCCGCTCAGGATTTGACTCAAACATGGTGAATATTTGTCACGTTCTCCTGTTCTTCACATCATGTCCTGGTCTTTTAAAAGCAAAAACCGCTCGTCTGTGTCACCGTGACTTTTACTTTGGCCCATTATAAACTGGACTGGGAAATTATAACGACGGGAGATTTGACGTTTTTTCTAGACAAACTGTACAAAGGACTGTTGAATCTGAGTTTTATAATTCTCTTAATATGACTTATTTTGGTGGGATTATGAGTATTGTAAAGATACATTTTAGTTTTGCACGAATCAAGAAACAATTTGAGAAAAAAAAGATGAAAAATAAGTCGAAAATGAACAAAAGTAAAGACGTTATTTCTGATATTTTCAGCACCAGTGCAATAAAGTAAAGATCTTTTCTTAGATTTGTGTTTGTCAGATTATAATTTCTGTCTACATTAGATACGTTTTGCTATGTAACAGTCACATTTTCAACCTAAACAATGGTCACATGGAGAAAACAAAAGATTTTTTTTGGGGGGGGGATCTTAAATCTAATCATTTTAACCATGTTTTAGTAAAATAATTATTCTGAAGTGACACAGACTCTTTAGAGTTCATTTACCAATAAGAATTACCTCTGTTGTCGAATAATGGCACCGATTTCTGAAGCTTGTGAAAAAATGATTTTACTTTTGTCCATTTTGTAGAAGAGGAGAGAAGACGCTGAACTTGGATAAACTCAATAATCAACAAATCTCCAATCTGACAATTAAACCACAAAGTCCACATTAGAATTCTCACCCAATTCTTTTTCAAATTTTATGTATTTATTTATTTATTTATTAATTATTATTATTATTATTTTTATTTATTTATTTTTTTGTGAATTATTTTGTATGTGTAACACCTGCTTGGATACTGTTTGAGGATCACAATTAGCTACTTTTGGAAAATATAGGAAAAATCAGAAGAATGGTTCAGACTCTAGGAGGAAGGTGAATGCATGATAAATGAAACCCAAAACACAGATATGTGGTGCTACCAGTGTACCAAATGTTATTGAATGAATATGTACAATATTTACAGAGACAAGTGCACTTGTAAGTAATCGCAACAATAGAAGTTCATAAGGTTGATAAATCCCAGGCACGGTAGGAGTTCTTAAAGCTCGTTTCCACAGAGCGCTAGAGTTGAGTTTGGTTTATAGTCAGTTGATGGTTGAGTGTCCATTTGTTACTCCAATAACGTACGAACGTAAGTGTCCATTGTCCATTGTCTCAAGAAAAAGAGACCGATCCAGAGCGCGTTGGAGGTGGTGGAGTGAGCAAAATACCGAAAGGCTACAGAGCTTCCTACCGCACACTGAAGTGTAGGCTGATCCAGGTCAACAGGTCTTAAGTCGGGCTGCTGGCCCTTTGATTAGCAGCAGCAGGACAACCCAACAACAGTCCAAAAACCTGGCCTGTGCAAGAACATGCATGTATAAATAATCTGTGTACACAATAGATGCCTAATAATTAAATAATTTGCAATGAGTAATATAAATTGTAAGCAACTTAAATGTACAATATTAATAGAAAAATAATTCTGCAGCACCATTTCCCTAATAATAAAGTGCATAGTACTTAATCACAATTGCATATCATTAGCATTATTAAGGGCAAATAATCATGATAAAAAGGGTAAGTAAATATTGATTCAGTGTGTGAATAAACTGGATAACACCTAGACCCGTGCTAAACCAAGGCTAGCGTCAGCGCCGGTTAGCATTAGCGCCGGTTAGCATTAGCATCAACACTCACCGATTCCTCAGTTACTTCCATACATGGATCAGTCAGGGTCTCACTTGCAGCGGAGGCATCTACAAGGTTAGGGAGCACAACGCTTAAAAATCGGATCACTTAGTTGGACAGTAAGCGATTAAATGAGCAAAATGGGTTACCTGCAGCTTGCTCGCAGTCCTACTAGCCACACACCTAACAGCCAAGTGTCTGGTCTGTATATTGTGAATGGGGGCGGCGCAAAATCTCGGGACCTAACTCAAATCACGCGAGACTTCACAGGACATTAAAATGACAGCGGCAGCTCAAAGGTAGAGAGGGAGAAACCATCCATCCATCCATCCATCTTCTCCCGCTTAATCCGGCTGGGTCACGGGGGCAGCTTGCTGCCCAATACTCATAGCACCTGACCCCCCCTATGAACCCCTCTGCAGGTGGTACTTATTAATGTATTTATTATATATTTAATAATATTTATATTTAAAATATAGACCTGGGTTACACATGGTTTTGTCACATTACATTAATCCAAATAATAAATCAGATCTTACGTCCTGGCTGTTTAAAGGTGCACTGTGTAACTTTTCTGGTGCCAGGGTCCACTACTTACTTGTCTCCATGGAGATGTTATTGCTTTCTCTGGAATAAAACACTGAAGTTAAACATTTCCATCTCGCATTTATTCATTACGCGTGTTTCTATTGCTAATTCCTCCTGTGAATGGAGGCGTCTCTCCACAGATCTGACTCGTAACATAGCGCAGTGCTGTAAACTCCTGTCTCCCTTGTGATAGATGAGGTAAAACATTAATATTTCTTTATGTCTTTACCACATGAGCCCAGAACACAAAAACATATAAAAAACATATATACAAATGACTAAAGTAAAAGTATTATTGCTCCTGTGAAATACTTGAGGGATTTGAGTGAAAACAGGACGGCGGGTCACGATATCACACCCGGAGAAACCACCGTGACCGAGGCCATTTTAATAAGAAACCAAAATAAAAACTGGAATTTATGGCTGACATTCCTGAACCTAAACCGACGCTGGGCTGATTCGTGCGTCGCTCTGACTCGAGTCCTGCACATTCATCAGTCTGCGGCGGCTCAGAGCGAAACCGGTCAGGCAAAGGTGGAAATTTTAATCTGAACGAAGCGTCACAATGGCAGAACGAGACCCAAAAATCAAACTTTTGTTGCCTCCAGAAAAGCGCAGACACCTTCCCCCGTCCACAAACGCACAAAGCTCTTCCCCTTCTGCACGATTTCCACACAAAGAACAGTCTGGGTTTTCCCTAAAATCGTCTCCGTCGGCGTCGCCACGTTTGTTTTACTGAGTTCAGCAATGCTAACCGCAACGCTGCTCTGTGATTGGTCAGTCTGCTGCTGAGCAAACCTGAGTGAAAGTTCAGCAGATTGCAGAAACAAATGGCTGTTCATCATATGTTCGTCGTATTTCGAGCATCAAAAGTCACAGCTCTGCCTGGAATATTCCACAGTGTGACATTAAACAGCTCTACTTTACATTTACTCAGTGACAGGTGGTTTTAGAGCTCAAAAATACCTCAGAAAAACCAGACATTCTGACTGAGCGCGGTCGCCTCTCCACAGATCTGACCTGCAGCTTGGTCTGGTTTGGTCTCCGTGACGACACAGGTTTTTAATACCATAATGTGGAAGTTACACAGTGCAGCTTTAAGAGTCAACGTCGCACTTCCCGCTCCAGTTTAAAAGCCAAATTAAAGCAGAATCTTCGGCGGGTAATGAAATAAAACAAACATATATATCGTCAGGTGATGTGGGCCACTATATTTTTGATGCATTATTGTCACAACATGTTGCATTAAGAGATTTTTATCACGTGGGCGTAGCACGTTTGCTAATTTCAGTGCTAATTGCCAACTTTAATAATACTCCCTACAACTGTACAACTCACCCTTATGGAACAGATAATACTCCCTACAACAGTACAACTCACTTATGTCACATATAATACTCCCTACAACTGCACAACTCACCCTTATGTCACAGATAATACTCCCTACAACTGCACAACTCACCTTATGTGACAGATAATACTCCCTACAACTGTACAACTCACCTTATGTGACAGATAATACTCCCTACAACTGTACAACTCCCCTTATGTGACAGATAATACTCCCTACAACTGCACAACTCACCCTTATGTAACAGATAATACTCCCTACAACTGTACAACTCACCTTATGTGACAGATAATACTCCCTACAACTGTACAACTCACCTTATGTGACAGATAATACTCCCTACAACTGTACAACTCACCTTATGTGACAGATAATACTCCCTACAACTGCACAACTCACCTTAGATCACAGATAATACTCCCTACAACTGTACAACAACTTTATTGATCCACAAGGGAAATGATCTGGACACAGGAGCTCACACATCATAATATAATAACAAACAGCAAAAATGTAAATGCCAATAATACATTTTAAATAAGTTGTAAAAAGAGACTAGTGTTAAATAAGGCATAATTATGTAAATGTAAATGTACAAGTCAAAGTAAAATCGAAAAAATAAGAGTAATAAAAAATCTCAGCTGTACTTGTGGCATCATCATGGAAATATGTGGGTCAGTGACTCCATTTTCTGTCCAGGTGCAGTTTCCTCAGTTAAAAAGGTTCAAATTTCATAATAATTCAGCACATTTCTGCAGCACCTCTGACCTCCAGGGAACCAATTTTTTTTTTTCCTGAGTTCTTCTGCATGTTTTTTGTGCTTAAAGTGTTCAAATGCCATGCGGTGCCACTAATAACAGCAGGAATTCTGTGGCTGGAGTTTAATAACAGACAAAGTCGACTTGGGTGAATGGTTCTTTAGGCATTTTTCTTCATTTTCAGCATTTTCCAGGGCAGTAGTTTGTTCATTAAACACAAGCAGGCGACTGTCATATTGGAGCAAAAGAAAATATCAATATGCATTAAAAATCTAAAGAAACTTCTATAAACTTCATATTACTCACAACTTAGATTAACATCCCAACATGTTTTAGAAAATAAAACTGTTTTAAGGTTATTCTCGGTCGCACCACATGACATTTTACACTGAAAATGCTTCATATAAATGTTAAACACAGATTTATGCTCCTGACACTGGAAATATGTGAAAAAGTTCAATAGAAACTCATATTTTTTTATATTTTAAAAGTTGAAAATCCTTATACGTCACTGACCCAAATACATTTAATACCAAACTGTAGAAGCCAAAACATCTCCAGGGAGACTAGAAGTCGGCGAGTCTCAGTGAGAAAAGTTGCACAATGCACCTTTACGGCATAATTTCGTCTCCGCTCTCCATGAGCACGAGCGTCGGGTCAGGTCCGGCCGGAGCTCGTGCCGTCTCGCCGAGCGCAGCAGAGCGGCTCATTGGTTAGAGTCGGCTCGATTGATTTCCATATCAGTGAGCAGCAGAGGGACCACTAAAGCCGGGGCCCCCACCCGCCCCCTGCGCCCCCAGACTAATCACAAACCACCAACCACCACCCACCAACCACCAACCCACACCCCACACCCCGCTCCGGTGCCTCTGCTGTGGGGAAAGTTTGTGTAAAAGAAGCTGCGCTGTGATTTTTTTGCTTAACAGATTCAAAACTGTCAGATGGGTAAAGTAAAGCTGCACTAACTTTTGGGCTGGGGCTCTGTCACCTTCTTGTTTCATTCATTTCATTTTTTTTTCTTTAATTTGGTAAGAGAGACAATGTGCATTAATAAACATTACAACAAATGTAAATATACCCGAGTTGAGCCGAAAAGGCTGTTTTTCATCGGTCCCCCTGCCAGATGTTAATAGGCATAAAATAGAAAATAATAGTGGTAAATTCATGAAAAAACAGCACATTTTGTAGAAGCAGTAACATTTAAATATATGATACACACAAAGAACAATAAAATACAATAAAAGAAAAGTTTTTAGCGTGGGCACGTTTGGGATTCAAAAAGCCACTTGTGAGCATTAGATCTGAATGAGTGAAATGTGGGGAACTCTCTGATTTGTTGGGGAAGCGTGTTGCAGTGGTGTGAGGCTGTGAATGAGAACAGAGCCTGGCTGAATGCAGTTTTACGGACAGGGAAGTCCACACGTAGCCGGGAATTTTAAAACCGAACATCCCCCCCGTTTATAAAAATAGTTTTATCCACACCACCTCGTCTTCGAAAAAAATACCTTCCACACATAACCGAACATCTGCATTTTCAACCACATTCATACACATTCCAGACCTGTAGATGGCGTTATTTCCATCACTTCACCGTCACTTCCGCCTAAACTTATCTCATTGCTCTTGGAGCAGTAGTTGGACTTTTGCAATTAAACATGTACATAGCACCTGCACAATAATGAATGCTCCCACAGCTCTGAAGACACGACTCCGGTCCATAGTCTGCTCTGGCTTTGGCTTTGGCTTTGGCTTTTGCAGTCGCCTAAACAAATGTCGCACGTTTGACGTCAGGGCAGATTCATATTTTTTGGCGCAGACAGTGACGTTTTAAAACACAAAACCTCAGTTATCTCTGTCCACACAAACAGGCATAAACGGAGTTTTCAAAAATCTTCACTTTGGCCGGAGTTTTCCCTGAATACTCGTTTCTGATGCGTGTTCGTGTGGATGAGGTCAAAACGCAGCAAAACATCTTCGGTTTATCAGATACCCGGATACGTGTGGACAAGGCCACAGTCCCCTCGAGTGGAACCTCTGGTGTGTCTGCTGGATGAAACAGTGAAGAATGTAGAGAAAGGAGGTGGAGCTAATCCATGCAGTAGTTTATATACTAGACAGATGTGATGAAGTTTAAGTAGGTTTTCCCACTGTAGTAGTTTGTGTTTCTTGAGTATGTGACAGTGGTGGGATCTTTCTATGGAGATGTCGTTGCTCTGCCTGGAATCTTCCACAGTGTGACTTTAAACAGCTCTGCTTTACATTTATTCAGTCACTGCTGGTTTTATAGCTCAAAAATACCTAGAAAAACACACATTCTGACTGCGAGCGGGGTCTCCAAGCTTTCGCGTTCAGTCAGTTACTTTTGCTATACGAAAATGCCGGAAAGCGCAAGAAAAGAGTGGACATAAGAGGGCCTCAGATGGTGCACAGTCAGATGCCGAGAAAACATAAACCATTATCAGTTTATCAGTGCACAAAGCTCAAAATAACACATTCAGAGTTACTTATAATGGGGTAGGGAGCTCTAGGTTGGAGACCGCTGCTCTCCACAGATCTGACCTCTAACTTGGTCTGGTTTGGTCTCCATGAAGATAAAAAAAAAGGTTTAATGCCGTACTGTGAAACATTCCAGACAAAGCCATAACATCTCAGCGGAGACCCTCCACCAGAAAAGTTACAAAATGGACCTGTAAAGCAATATAGAAACAAATAAATAAAATACTGATCCAAACGGCTCAATTCAACACTAAGTCATGGAATTATTTAAGGAACTATATGCAGCTTTGTCTCTCTGTCTCTGTCCCAAACTAACTCTGGATTTGATAACTTGGTCACTCAACGCAACTGACACTGTTTTATGAAGGAGAAGCTCAGGCTCGGTACACGACGGGCGGTCGGGACATGTGGGGCGTCGCGTTTGTGGAGGACGTAGAAGATATTTACCTATTCAGAACCGTGATCTCAGGAGTTCTGCTGTTTGGTCCCGGCATGACCCTGAAACGTTAAGAGTAACGAGGCGGCTCTTCGACACCTCACTCGGCTGCTCGGTCCGGTGAGAAGTGGAGGTAAAGCTACGAACTCATTAACTGTGACTATGGGTCGTGTTGTGGAAGGTTCAGGTTCACAGAAAAGTTCGAATGGACGAGACGTTGGCCGTGGAGCGCAGAGACCTGAAGTTCTACACAGACCCTGGGAAACGTGGGATTGTTCTTTTTTTTATTCACTGTGAAGCGCTTTGTGTAGCATTTTTTGTATGAAAAGCGCTCTATAAATAAAGTTTGATTGATTGACTGACAGCCTGCACTTTTAAAAACGTTAATACAATCAGAACTTTACAATTCTGTTTCAAACGTCTCAATAATCGGGCCCCTGAACCGCTCAGTGCATTTATCCAGAGACCAAACAGCAGCAGAAGAACAAGAGGCGTCTCGAACAGAAAGTGTAAAATCCCTCAGTGCAGAACATCATCGGGACACTCGGCCTTTTCATATAAGAGCTGCAAACAGTGGAACTCACTGCCCACCGAGATATTACTGAATATACTGATATACTGAATTCAAAATGTTCTCCTCCAGTGTTAAGCTGAAAACAAATCAAAACTGTTCCCACCAATAAATAAACTGTATGAAAGTTGTGAGTGTCGTATATGTTATTATGCACTGACATATTTATACAATGGAAACATGTTTTAATGTATTTTTTTAGTGTAGTGTAACTTTAGAAAAGCCCAGCCGGGGACGGGAGGTGAAAATTAACATTTGCTAAAACTCTGTATGCAAAAAACATCAGCTGCAAACTAAATAAATACATAACTGAACTGTGTTGGCAGAGTTTTTCTCAGGTTTTCTCTTCTCTCAGTTTATGAACAGGCCTCATGTGAAGCTCAGAACCTCCAGCATTCCCCCCTGAGCTGCAGAGGCTGCACTAGCACTGACTCATGACTGTCTGCAGGGGTTTAGGCAGAGACTGTTCGGATCAGAGCGACATTTTAGGTTTAAACACACTGGATTTCAGCGCTGAAACCGGCAACACAAATGAAACTGACGTGAGGCTCATTCTGCTTCCGACTGGAGAACTGTGAAAACCAAAACACCAAATTACAAAACATAAACGACTCGAACATCATGTCTTAGAGGGAATTTTCCACAGTATGGCATTAAACTCATCTATCCCCGACGCCACCGGGCCAGGTTACGGGTCCCAGCTGCGGAGAGGCGAATCCTTCACTGTAAGAATACGTGTTTTTCAAGTAAATCTGAGTAACAGAAACACCTGTAATTGAATAAATACTAAGACAGGTTTAATTACACATTGTATAACAGTCGATCCAAAGCATATATTTATTTCCCTGGAGATAAACACGGGGAGAGTTACGAAGGCATCAATAAAACATCTGCTCGGGAAGTGAATCACTGTATTTTTAAGATTCCATAAAAGCAAACACCACCTGCCTCTCAAAACACTATTTTCATATACATATGGGTTTATAATTCATTCATCGGCACTGAAAACATAACACTACACATAATAATGAGTGATTTGCTATAAAAGTCACACACACGAGTGCTGCAGTTCAGAATTCCTGCATAAATGTGCACGTGAAGGACAGACTATAATAATAATAATAACACTTTAAAAGCCTCAGCCGGGTCCACTTACTGCACATAGAGATAATTCTGTTACTGTTACCTGGCAACCGTAATGTTAACAAAGGGCAAAATTGGTCTAAATTGGACAATTATAACATTAGACTAATAAAAAGCGACTTATTTTAGCGGTTATAAGACACTGAGCATAGGAAAGCCTTCGATTAGAACAGTTTGATGCCTTTAAATCAAACCTTTATCCATCTACTAGTGCACGAAGTTTAGGGTGACCACATTTTTAAAATAAGACTAGGACATCCCCGTTTTTTTTGGTGGTAATAATAAAATAGTGAAACGAGTACGTCATTAAGGAAAAAGTGTTATGCAGAAACCACTCGTGACGAACATGAGTCAGTTTAATCACATTTTCTTTGTGTTTTGAAGCAGCTTTTCTGTATTTTAACTAAACAAATGACAGTTCACGCGTCTCTTTACTGTTGGGAGGGATCAGGTTGGTCAAAAATAGTGACACATGGGGCATTTCGTGTACAAAACTGGGACAAATCACTGGTTTTGGATAAATCTGCTGTGTAGTTCATTAAATTTGAGCCATTCGGCCATATGTAGGATGCAGAAATCCTTTGGCGAGCGACTTGGAAGGGGGTGGAGAGCGACAGGCTGGAGACCCCTGCAGTCGATGGAGGGATTGTCTATTTTTGTGCATTTGTTCTCAACGTTTGTCCACAAATTGCCACTTAACGGACGTAAAACTATGATAAATGTTGGCCACAGGTACAAGGAATATTAGAAAAACATGAAAACTTATGACATACAGTTGAAGGATTATCACTGGATTATAGAAGGAGGAAAAACAAAACTAACAAAACCACATTTACATTTGTTTGCATTAAATAGTCTATTATCAATGCAAAGCCATATGTAGAAAATGAGAACAGAATGCTAAAAGATAAAGGCCTGACCAGCTCTGACTTTTCCTGTACTTTAAATATATATTACCTGATTTTCTGATCTGTTATGTTGTTTCCTCGTCAAAAACACACCTGGAGTTGTGTTTGGTTTCATTCACACATGTTTAATTAACCCTCGAAGACCTACAACATCATATACGATTCCGAGGAATATGTTTCTATAACCGCAGAACTTTCTAAGTGTAAAAGACAGAAACGTCCTTTTCCCCTCTGAAAGTGCAGACATAGAGGTTTCCGTACATTTCTGCGGCTTTATCCTACGTCACACTCACGCTGTGTGATGACGGGAGCAAAACGAGTGTCCAACAGGAACTTTGTTTTCCCCAAACTCATGCGCTCCGTCCATTTTGATGGAGCCAAACTTTGCCAAAGAGTGAAGTGAGTCAAGATGGTCGACTCCTCTGACTGTGTGTGTTTAGAACGAGGGAAAAAGTCGCTCTAAGTGGAGTTAATTCTCACACACATGGAAAATGACACATCTTGGTGTGTGTAATTGTGCATCTCTTTCTATTTTTATTTAAAGGTTTATTTTAGTCCAAATGAACAAATCCAAATGTAATTTCCACCCTGGAAATGCAGAAGTGCTGTGGCTCTGGCCCTGGACCTGACAGGAGCTGTTTCCAGGACTGGACCAGGAAAGTCATGGAGCAATTAGTTTTTTTTTGTTTTGGGGCAATAAGGAGATTTTTAGTTTATTTACAGACTTGATATTTTGCATTTTTGTAGCTAAGGCCCTAAATTAAGCAATTTTTATGTTCAAAAACTTGTTTATACATGTTTGCTGTGGGTTTTGTATAAAAGAAATTTTATTTTCTGTTATTTTTTTTTTTTCATCTCTATTTCTGGTCCTGTAGCTTTTATCACAGCCTCATGACACAACTACAGCAGCAGATTGTGAAATAACAGGTTGGACTGAACAAAAGGAGGTAGAACACTTCATTAGGGGTAAAAGGGGCAGTTTTAAAAGCAAAATTAAGAAAAAAATTCAGGGGAGGAGAAATGTACTGAAATTGCCCTCAGGTCTTCAGGGGTTAACGCACAAACCTGCAGATTGAGGCCGAGTTCTTCTCTCAAACAGAAAACACTCTGTTCCACCTTGTGATGTCATGTGGTAATACAGGAAGTGCTCCACTGTGTTTTTAAACTCCACACACCTTCCTTCATTAGAGTCATATTATTTGCGCGGAAATTGCCGATCTAGACTGAGCAAAAGGTAAAACGTCGCTGTTAACATGAAAACTACCACTTCATGACATCACAAGGTGGAACAGAGCATTTTGAGCTTTAATAATACAAACACGTGTGAATGAAACAAAACAACTCCGGGCAGGTTTGTGAGGAGGTAACGACATTTACAGTCGTCCCTCATTATAACGCGGTTCACCTTTCGCGGCTTCGCTATTTAGCAGATTTTTTTGGACAATTTTGCATGTTTTTTTACAGCGTATGAACGAGCATTGTGTTCTGCACTCTGATTGGCTGTTCTGCATAATCGAAGGGGGCGCGTCTCTTTATAAAACTCTTTATAAGAATCGCCCAGAAGAACAAACAGCACCAACAACTCCCCATAACTATGTTCTTCAGTCTGAAAAAGACCCCTGCACCAAAAAGACCCCTGCACCAAAAAGACCCCTGCACCAAAAAGACCCCTGCACCAAAAAGACCCCTGCACCAAAAAGACCCCTGCACCAAAAAGACCCCTGCACCAAAAAGACCCCTGCACCAAGGCCTTCAGTGAGAAAAGTGTCGAGGCGTTTTACAGCCTTAAAACATATAGAATAATTGTAAAAATATAAAGCTACTTCACAGATTACGTGTTATTTTTAGACCATAACCACCACAATAAACAAGGAACCGCTGTGCAGCAGAACTTAAAGCTCACGAGAGGCCATTTTTTTCACAATAAAGGACCTTTAAAGAATCACAAGTGCATTGTGGGGTTTTGGACTTCAGCTCAATCAATTGGTGAATTGCCGAAGTAATTTTGTTGTAAATTAGTTCTGAATGTTACAATAATATTTGAGACATTTGAGAGGAAATGTCTCGTGCTAAAAATAAACAGCTGTGATTGGATTGTTATTTGCTCGGCGTCTGGTTCCAGAGCCTCTCGAATTCTAATGGAAAAGAGGAGACGCCGGGCGAAAAACAAGTGAGCCAAGTAAAGGTGCAATGTGTAACTTTTCTGCTGGACTGTCCTTCAAATGCTTTTTTTTTTTTTTACCCCCAGAAAGTTTCATCATATGGTATTGACCCTTTTTATCTTCATGGAGACCAAACCGGACCAAGTTACAGGTCAGATCTGTCAGAATGTCTGTTTTTCTAACTATTTTTGAGCTCTAAATCCACCTGTAATTGAATGAATGTAAAGTAGAGCTGTTTAATGTCACACTGTGGAACATTCCAGGCACAGAGCAGTGACATATCCACACACACTGAAACAGCAGATAGTGGACCAAAAGCCTGTAGCTGACTTTATTTA
Source organism: Odontamblyopus rebecca (assembly GCA_030686955.1). Taxonomy (NCBI): domain Eukaryota; kingdom Metazoa; phylum Chordata; class Actinopteri; order Gobiiformes; family Gobiidae; genus Odontamblyopus; species Odontamblyopus rebecca. Next base: position 41,401,221 of record CM060656.1, on the reverse strand, counting down.
ATTCTTATGTTTTGAAAGTAAGAAAAACAATAGACCGTAAATGTAATATACTCGTTTCACGTAGTATTTTCTCTGGTAATAACTAATGCAGAAGCTACGGATTTCTTGTCCAGTCAGGCCCATTGTTACTAAGAGTCGTGAGAAACAGACATTGGACACTCAGACACTTGATTCTCTGTCATGGTGCAATATTATTAACCAGGCTGGCGCCCCCTAGTGCCTCTGCTCGATTTTATTTCCCTCCAGCGACTCGGTCAGGAATCAGAAACACTCGGCGATTTGTAAGAACCCCGGAAGTTGTGGTGTCGGCGTATTGTGTCCAGTACAGCAGGAAACAAAGCGTCCAGATGGATGCAGCCAAAGCCAGACATTTGTGTTGGCAACGACTCCCGACATCAGGGATTTAAAGGGACAGTTTGGAATTTTGGACATAGTTCCTCATTTCCTCATGATCCAGAGTGTTGGAGACGTGTGGAGACACTTGTTTAAATCTTCCTCCAGTCCTTGTATTTGCAGAGGTGCTGGTGCTGGGCTAGTGCAGGTCAATGGCCACAGTCGTCCTGCCACTAAAAACAGTCTGACCCACTCCACAGACCCGAGGAAAAACTATTAGAGCTCCAGACTGTCCCTGTGAACGTCTGTGTCCACAGAATCATTTTAGAGTCAAACCGACCGTTGCATTTGGAGGATTTGTGTCTGAGCAAAAGCAGTGAGTTGTTCTTCCTGATAGAAGCTCGGCAGCGGCGACTGATATATGAGAAAATAGTCCCTCAACACGCGACGATTCAGGCGACACAAGGTTAGTTTTCATTTTTATTTCACACGATTCTCTGGTCCTACTGTATATTACGCAAAATCGACTCTCGTGAGCTTTGAGCCATGTGATAATTTTGTTTCCTCCTCAAAAACAGACCTGGAGTTGTGTTTTGTTTCGTTCACACGTTTGAGTAATTCTGCATTATTAGTCTGTCTACATCTCCAAAGCTCAAAATGCTCCGTTCCACCTCGTGATGTCATGAAGCTGTAGTTTTCAAGTTAACAGGAAGTTTCACCTTTAGTTCAGCAGAGATCGGCGATTCCAGGGCTGAAATCATCCAAATGATTCTCGTGAAGGTGTGTGGACTTTAAAAACACAAGGTGGAACTGAGCGTTTTCAGTTTGAGAGAAGAACACGGCTTAACGATGCGGGATTTGTGCCTTAAACATGTGAGAATGAAACAAAAAACCACAGCTCCAGGTCTGTTTGTGATGAGGAAACGACATTATAACATCAGAAAGTCATATGGGCCTTTTATGCAACTGGACTTAATGAAGTTCAGACATCTCCTGGTGGAAACATAACGAGGGAAGTAAAGCGTTTCCATTTCATGTTATTAATCTGAAAGGAAAACACACAGAGCGCTTAGATCAGGTTCTCTGATTAATTTCCCCGAGGACAAGACACGTTCACATTAACATCTGTGTTCAACAAATACACCGGATTTATTTGTTAAACAGATGAACCGTCCTTTTTCTTCAGGAGCAAGTCATTTTACTGCCTCCTGACCTGCTTACTGCCATAACCTGAATTGCCCTAGACGTTTGACACACACGACCAGTCCAAAGTAAAAGCTGAACCGTGTAACTTTTCGTTCGAGGGTCCGTCGAGACGTCATCGCTCTGCTTAGACCAGGGGCGTCAAACTCATTTTGGTCCGGGGGCCGTATACAACCTACTTTGATCCCAAAGGGGCCGGATCAGAAAACTCATGGTATATTTACCCTAAAAATAGCAATAAGTCCAAATATTTGTGCAGAGAAACACAAATCTGTTACAGAAATCTTTTTTATTTGATTTTATTGTACTAAATATTGTAATATTATGCTAGGTCAGGTAGCTTTGCTCTCACAGCAGCATCACTAACCTCTTGGCCCCTGGTAAAAACAGACGGCTGTTTCTTCAATTTCAGCAATAAATAGTTTATCTTCGGTCTTCTCAATTCTCCGTTCAAGTTATTATATTTTTCGCCGTGCTGTCTCTCCTAGTGGCGTTTAATTTATTCCTTGAGCACCGCCACTTGTTGCAAACACACCGAGCACAGGTTTCCCATTCACCTCCGTGAACAAATACGAATGAGTCCATTTTTCTTGGAAAATCCTGCACTCAGCTCCACTTTTCTTATTTTTGACATTTTGCTGATGAGGGTCACGGTCACAGTCAAAACGATCGTCCTTTAAGAGCGTTTGAAAAGAGGCGAGTCTTCGTTTGTGCTGCTCTGGTGGGAGTCGACCGCACACAGAAGCACTGGAGATGCTGCTATGCAAAGCGGCGCAGAAAATTACCAGAAAAATCTGAAAATTTTAAGTATTTTAATAGAAAATCAGCTGAGGGCCAGATTAAAGGTCTTCGAGGGCCGGATCTGGCCCCCGGGCCGCATGTTTGACACCTGTGGCTTAGAACATCGACTATAAAAGAACTGAAAATATTCGGGTCAAGTCAAGTTTTCTTTGTCTTACGGTTGTTCTTTTCTGCTGGAGCTTCCGTCAAACGCTTTTCTTCATTCAGATGTTATTGCTTCGTCTGGAATGTTCCGCAGTACGGCATTAAACCTTTCTATTGTCACAAAATCAGGCTGAGTTACAGTTCAGATCTGTGGAGAGACGGCCCCGCTCACGTTCTTTCTGGGTATTTTTGAGCTCTAAAACCACCTGTGATTGAATAAACGTAAAGTGGAGCTGTTTAATGTCACACTGTGGAACATTCCAGGCAGAGCAATGACGTATCCATAGAAACAAGCAGGTGACAGACCCACAACTGGAAAAGTCACACAGTGCAGCTTTAACTTGGTTGAAATGTGCCATATAAATAAACTTAAATAATATATATACAATGTTTGAAATGTTTTTCGACATTTTGCTAAACTTGTATCTAAATCCATGTATCTTTAAAGCTGCACTGTGTAACTTAATGGTGGTTTTACAGTGATATTTACCAAACGCATGTGACAAATACTCTGCAAAAAAGGTCTATCAAAAAATAAGGAAAAAAAAAACAAACCAAGTTTTCTTAAAACAAGACAAAATATGAATCTTGTTCTAAGCAGAAAACACGAGTTTCAAGTGTTTATGGACAGATTTTTCCCCTTATTGGTTTGAGAAGGAAGTGAAAGAGGCTTAACCTGGACTGAGTTAATATAAAAAGTGCTCAGAGGAGATAAGGGGACAGGACTTTACTGATGTCGCAGTGGAGAAATTCAACAGTCACAGTCGCTCCAGGACAGTTCAGTGCAAAAAAGGAAAAAAGTGCGATGCAATTAAGATAAACAATAATAATAAAAAACAGAAATAATAATAATAATATCAAGTGAATAAGTATATGTACAAAATTTACAAAGAGAATGGAACTGCACTGGTGATAAGAAGATAAGAAAATAACAGTGAAGTAAACCGGGTCTCACTGCTGTACAGAAGGGAACTCTATGTAAAGTCCAGAGTCAAAAAATCTCATCTTATTAAGTAATAAAATCTTAAAATTGAACTTTTAAGATGAATCTGCTTAATCCAAGTCAGTTTAACTATGCTAGAAAATCCTTTTTTGTCGTGTACAGATGCATTTGTGCACCTTTCAATCAATCAAACTTTATTTACGGAGCGCTTTTCATACAAAAATGCAACACCGAGCGCTTTACAGTGATTAAAAAAGAACAATCCCAGAGGAGCGAGAGCGTGAAAAGCCAAAACATGGACATGGATGTTTTAAAAGCTTAAAATGGTTTTATTAAAGCCAAATTAAATTATGCATGATAGGCAAACCTGAATCATTTGTATATTTTACTTTACGCTCACGTTTAGTTGGCGGGACTGCAGTTTATCTGTGAGGCGTTTGCCGGAGCCTCCACCACAAAAGTTACACATTGGACTTTTAAACCACACGTGTTGAAAACCTGCTCACGTAGCAAACTCAGCTTTCCCCTTTCATTAGCTCTGTTGTTTACCCCGGTCAAGGGTATTTGACCCAAGTACACACCGACTCCAGACCTCGTTTAACTTCACCGCTCCTCCGCCAAACAAATAAAACGGGATTAAGCACAACCCCCTGAGCAATGCAGCAGTAAAGTTAACATAAAGTGTAAAAATAACCAAGAAAAACGTTAACGTAACTGTCAATTTATAGAGCCACCTTCAAAAAATAGTTTCCATAGTATCTAAAGCAGCGATTAAGGAAAATAAAACAATGATATGTGTTTGTAAAGGTAAAACGTAGATGGAACAGAGCGGCCCGGGGGCCAGATCCGGCCCTCGAAGACCTTTAATCTGGCCCTCAGCTGATTTTCTATTAAAATACTTAAAATTTTCTGATTTTTCTGGTAATTTTCTGCGCCGCTTTGCATAGCAGCATCTCCAGTGCTTCTGTGTGCGGCCGACTCCCACCAGAGCAGCACAAATGAAGACTCACCTCTTTTCAAACGCTCTTAAAGGACGATCGTTTTGGCTGTGACCATGACCCTCATCAGCAAAATGTCAAAAATAAGAAAAGTGGAGCTGAGTGCAGGATTTTCCAAGAAAAATGGACTCATTCGTATTTGTTCACGGAGGTGAATGGGAAACCTGTGCTCGGTGTGTTTGCAACAAGTGGCGGTGCTCAAGGAATAAATTAAACGCCACTAGGAGAGACAGCACGGCGAAAAATATAATAACTTGAACGGAGAATTGAGAAGACCGAAGATAAACTATTTATTGCTGAAATTGAAGAAACAGCCGTCTGTTTTTACCAGGGGCCAAGAGGTTAGTGATGCTGCTGTGAGAGCAAAGCTACCTGACCTAGCATAATATTACAATATTTAGTACAATAAAATCAAATTAAAAAGATTTCTGTAACAGATTTGTGTTTCTCTGCACAAATATTTGGACTTATTGCTATTTTTAGGGTAAATATACCATGAGTTTTCTGATCCGGCCCCTTTGGGATCAAAGTAGGTTGTATACGGCCCCGGGACCAAAATGAGTTTGACGCCCCTGGTTTAGAGGCTGTAATAATTAAGGTTTACTCCAAAAATACAACTCCAGATATGTTTTTGGAAGAGCTAATGACGTTCTAACCCGGCTTAAAGCTCAGCAGAGTCAATGTTGCGTAATACAGGACCTTTAAGACGTCCAAACTGTGAAACCAGCAGCTCTGGTTTGTCTTTTTTCAACCGACAAATCCTTCCTCTGCTTCATGTGCTCAGAGTTCAAACTGAAACACTTGATTCGCTAGATTTTAATTCACAACATTTTTTAGTCATGCCCTGAAAAGTACAAAAATACAGGAAGAAGCTGTGAGTCCACCTACACCATCAACACTGAAGAGTCCATTCAAAATGCAGAGACGATTTACATACAAACAGCAACGGAGCTTTTCTGATTTATTAAGCCTCAATGAAACTGAAGGTGCTGCCATTTATTTTCACTCTCCTGATCATAACAAAGAGCAAAGTAGAAATGGTTTGACCCTTGTTTGTAATGTGGTTGCTGGGGAAGAGTGAAAGAATTATGCTGCGTTCGTTTATCCGTCTCCCACTCGGATTTGTCACGTCCGAGCTTCAACAGCTGATGTTTGGCTGTTGTTGTGTCAGATGCTCCAAAATAAGTTTGTGCTTCAACTCACGACCTCCAGGAAGAATTCAGTATAAATAGTATAATTCAGTTCATTAGTGAAGCGAAAGTGTTGGTGTCGCGTGAGAGTCGATCATGTCGCACGTTAGCAGGAAATGGGCTAAAAACATGAGCGACACAACTACAGAACCCACAGACAGTGAAACAGACGCAGTAAAGTTCTGCAGTAATACTACAGGAGTGATGGGAGTTCTGGCTCTTTTTAGAGAACTAGATTAATTAAAGCAACAAAACAACCTGAAGAGCCGCTCGGGAGCCGAAAGAGCTCTTTCTGCTCCCAAGCTGCTTTAAATAATTTATTATCAACAACAATATAAAATTATGCCCAAATTACTACTGTAATAAAGTGTTTTTTTTTTGTTTTTTTTTGTTTTTTTAATTCACTCCACATTAAAATGTAAAAAAATAAATGGTCCTCTCGACCACCGCTCTACAGACATTCCCGGTGCTCTGCTCAACATAAACATTAATAACACAGTAATAATGTGTTTAATGCAGCTTTGCGCACATTTGCTTTTACGTTTTACAGAAATGAAACTTAAAAACCACGTGGCTCATTTGCATAGAGCTCATTTGCATATAGCTCATTTGCATATAGTATAAGCGCTGATAAAAACAGCTCGTGCGCTGATGCCGTCAGAGTCTGTCTCAGATTCTGTCAGATTAAGTCCCGCCCCCCTCTGCTCAGTGCAAACACAGACTGACCAATGACGAGCGCCGTGGAGAGAAAAAAAGTGACAGAGAGGGTGAGAGGGAAAAAAAACAAAACACAGAAACTCAGCTCCGCCCCTCTTCATCTCCTGTGTCTTTTACTGCACCACATAAGAACAGCACCAACATAACCAACACACAGGAGGCCGGCTGGATGTGAGGGAGGAGCTCACCTGCTCCGGATGAGCTCCGCCCCTCATGTCCCCCTCATGTCCTGTTAATGCACCTGAGCACAAACCACACACACAGGAACAGATCTATGAACATAAGAAACACAGGGATGGGGTGGGGCAGGCAGCTATAATGTTATACACGATTTTACTTACTGATAATAATGATAAAGGTTATTAGAATATACATTTTACTATAATAATTATGATAAAGATTATGATGATACTGACAATGGTGATAATAGTGCTGATTATTATTATTATCTCATTCAAAAAGAGTTTACCCAGTCTGAACAGTGGTGGGTGTAACCAAGGCCACTTTAAATCAAACACTCATTACCCACTGACACATGCACACACACACACACACACACACACAGACACACATACACACATACACACACACACATGTACACACATACACACACATGTACACATACACACACACAGACATGTACACATACACACACACTCACACACACTCACACACTCACACACTCACACACACACACACACACACATGTACACACATACAAATTCAGAACTTATTCAGAGCTTATTTCTGTTGTTTATGTTGTTTTTTTAAACCCTTATTACTTTTGTATTTACTTCTCTCTTGTTATTATTAGTTTGTTATGATTTGTCTATTTTCTTTTTCTGGACTTGTCAAGATGTTGCTGTCTTTGTTTTTCTCTGTCATCATTGTCACTGGTTCTATTGCAGTATTAATGGTGTAAATGTAAAGCTCCACAGTCTGAGGCTCTTTCAGGTGTGGAGCTTCTGGCACTTTCCGAAGTGCAAATGAAACGACACAAACCCGACTCTGTGACAGCGTCTGGAACACGACACCACCACAAATAGACTTCTCCAGATAAAGTTATTAAAGACATCGCCACGCGCAGCTATGGAGCATAAAGAATATGACTGATGATACTTTGCAGCTGATGCCATCAGCATTCCCTGGGGGTCTGATGCTAACTGTAGGCACTGCTCTGTCTGAAGCTGTTACATAAATTAGGCTTTAATCTGAGTTCTGGTTTAACACAATCTGACCAGAAAGAGCCGAGTTAGTTTGAGCTGATTTGTGCTGTTAACAAAAGTCTCTCACGCAAAAAACAGGCTTTATTCATGCTTACGTCGCAAACCAGGAAGACGTTTGGAAACATGTGATGACTTCTGGTGCAGTTACCGACAGCAGGTCTGGTGACCGACTGTGATAAAACCCATCGACGTACGACAAAACCATGGATTCAGCAAACTTTAGCAGCGATCTTCACAGCCTGCAAAAGCCAAGGGGCACGTGACTCTGAGGCTATTTACACGACAGCAGCTACAGGTGGAAAACACAAAACATTTCTCCACATGTCCAGATAGTTTAAACGCAACAGCGTTTGAGGAGTTGAAAACACAAAAATCTTAAACCGTCCTCCAGAGTGGAAGTCTTAAACGCTCCATCCTGTTGTTGCCGTGTAAACGGTTGAAAATGTAAAACTATGTTTTCCTGGCCGTGGTGTAGAGATTACGTCACAAACACGAGTCAGTTCAGGAAAAAAACAAACATGTCAGAACTTCGACCGAGCAGCAAACGCCACAGGACTGGAGTCAGAAAGAGACGACACTGATCACAGAGTCACTCAGAGCAGAGAGAACATTTCAACACATCACAGACATGAAGCACTGGAGAAGAGGAAGTAGAGGCAGAGAGGTTTTACAGTATATATAAGGGTCATACTCAGGCATTTGGTGTTGGTGGTGCTGCCCTCTACGCTCTAGGAGTGCAAACTACATCCACAAACTGCAAGTTTTGTGTCTCCGTGTGCAGCAGAATTCCCCAAAGTGTGGAATAAGAGTGAGAACGAAAACACACTTTTGCATGTTTGCTTCAAACCGTTTCTGTGTAAACTTAGCCTCTAAATCACATCTTCACTCACAGGCAGCTCAAAACTAACAAAAGGAACATCTTCTTTGTAGAAAAGTACCTGTTTAGCACCAGGGCAAGTAATATTTACCAGCAAACTGAGATGAATGCATTCATCTTTTATTGCATTTTATGAATTCATCTTTTATTAAAGATAAAATCATGGCTGCGGTTTGGTGATAACTGTTGATTTGCGAAACGGAAAAATGTAGATGAAGAAAACTGAGCCATTTCTCATTTTTCTTAGATTTTGTCAGAACAGAAGCCGCTCGAAATGATCACAGGCTCCTGAAAATGTTGTTTAAATCAATTTTGTATTTTTTCAGACCATTTTAAGATTGTTTTGTCTGCGTTTGCCATTGTGTGCGTTGTGTCACCATGGTAACCCCTGAATACTCCAATAATAATAATACACCAATAGAGATGTTGAGCACCCCCACCCTGATGTCAATGCAAAGTAGAATGTGATGGGCAAGAAACCTTGTTTTCCAGTTGGTCACACTGCACTTTGCCATGAAATATCCAAAAGGTTACCATAGCGATGAAAACTGTTAAACAAAAAAATGAAAAAATCTTCTAAATGACGAGAAAGTCCTCAAAATTTTGCATAATATTACCCATAAATATACACGTCCAGTCCTGTAAAGTGGACCATTCCAGACAAAGTAATAACATTTCCTTTAACAACAAAGCAAAGTTGGTCAAGGGAATTTCAATGGACCAACACAAACACAGAATTGGGTTAAAAAGCGGAAGTTCAAAACTACAGCAGTAATTTCCATGGTCCACTGCTGTGTACAAAGAAATATTCTTCTTTTGCAATATAGAAGAAAATATCGGTTTGAAAGTACGAAACGCCAAAGGTCATAAACAGTGTGACAGAACTTTTCAAAGCTCGAGCAGCGAGAGCCAAGAAAACTCTGTTACAGGACTGAGAGGCCTCGAAGCAACAACATGCAAAACACTCACGTTACACCCAAAGTGAAAGTAGAGGCAGGGTTAGTGTGTGTTAACATTCAACAAACAAAAGGGTCACTCGTGAATGTAGAAGTAGCACTGGCACTGGTGATAAAAACACCATCTTTAAATGTAAATGTGTAAGATTTAAATGGACCAATACAGTATCTGTGTGTTAACAATAAAAGCAGCGACTACTGTTTTTATGTGTTTCTAAGCAACCATGTTTGTTTACAAAATAAAAGCAGCAGCTACCCTTTGCCCGGTCTCTTTCGACAAACAAAATGCTTATTATCACTGACAATACAAATCACTAATATAGAAAACTCACATAAACTTGCAATTGGTTAACAAAATAAAAGCAGCAGAGACCCTTTACTTTTTCTCATTCAAGAAACAAAAGGGTTACCTGTGAAACATTTTGTGTTAAAAAACAATATTAAAAAAATGTAAGAATAAATAAGACGTGTTTCTAAGCTACCAATATATGTTCACAAAATAAAAGCAGCAGCAGGTACCCTTTACTTGGTCTCTTTCAACAAAAATGCTTACCATCATTGACAATAAGATAAGATATCCTTGTCATATAAGATAAGTCCCACAATGGGGAAATTTCAGTGTTGCAACGCACAGTTAAGAGAATAGCAATAAAACAGTAGCAGCAACAGAAGAACATAATTACTTAAAACTAGACAAACTCTATAAAGATCTAAACAGGTACCCTTTACTTTGTCTCATTCGACAAACAAAAGGGTTACATGTGAAAGTACTAGTAGTGTTGGTTAGTGTTATTAAAAATGTAAGAATAAATAAGACATGTGTTTCTAAGCTACCAATATATGTGTTCAGAAAATAAGAGCAGCAGGTACCCTTTACTTTGTCTCATTCGACAAACAAAAGGGTCGCCTGTGAATGTAGAAGTAGTGGTGGTGTTCAAAATCTTTTAATGTAAATATGTAAGAATGAATAAAACTATAAGACAAAGGCCTGTTCATAAGGGACCAATATTAGTGTGATATAATAATAAAAGCAGCACATACCCTTTACTTGATCTCATTCAGCAAACAAAAGGGTCACCTGTGAATGTGGATGTATTAGTAGCATTCTATATTTCAGTATAAATATGTAAGAATGAACAGAACATTTATAAGACAGGCTGCTTCTAAGCAGTCATGTTTGTTCTTGTCCTTTTTCGACAAACAAAAGGGTCACCATCAATAAGAATCCCTAACATAGGAACCTCACATAAACTTGTAACTGGCTAATAAAATCAAAGCATCAGGTTCCCTTTTTCTGTCACATCCATCAAACAAAAGGTTTACCTGTAAATGCAGTAGTAGGACTGTTAGAGTTAAAAATAAAACCACTTAAATATGTAAGAATGAAAAACTAAGACGTGTTTCTAAGCAACCGATATACGTGTTTACAAAATAAAAGCAGCAGCGGCAGAAACCCTTTACTGTGTCCCACTCAGCAAACAAAAGGTTGAGAAAGTAGTAGTCGTATTGTTAGTGATAAAAAATCCTTCGATGCGAATATGTAAGAATGAACAGAACTATTTATAAGACAAGGATGTTTCTAAGCGACCAAATATGTTTTTACTAAATAAAAGGAGCAGCTACCCTTTACTTTGTCTCATTCAACAAGCAAATAAAAATACATATTTACATTAAAAGAGGTAAGAATTAAAAGGATATAAGGCATATAAGGCAAGGGTCCCATATAGAATAAAAAGCAGCAGGTACCCTTTACTTTGTCTCATTCAACAAACAAAAGGGTTACCGGTAAATGCAGAAGTAGTATTGGCAGTGAAAAAAACACTTAAATGTAAATATGTAAGAATGAATAGAACTATTTATAAGACAAATGTTTCTAAGCGACCAAATATGTCTTTACTAAATAAAAGGAGCAGTTACCCTTTACTTTGTCTCATTCAACAAGCAAATAAAAATACATATTTACATTAAAAGACAGTAAGAATTAAACGGAAAACTTTATAAGGCATGTTTATAAGGGATTAATATAGAATAAACGCAGCAGCCACCCTTTACTTTGTCTCATTCAACAAACAAAAGGGTTACTTCTAAATGCAGACGTAGTTTTCGCAGTGTTAATATGTAAGAATAAATAGACCAAAATTGTAAGACATTTGTCTATTAAACAACCAATGTGCATGTGTTTACAATAGAAAAGCAGCAGGTACCCTTTACTTTGTCTCCTTCAACAAACAAAATCCTGTGAAGGCAAAAATAATTCAATGTAAATATGAATAGAACTATTTATAAGACAGGGATGTTTCTAAACAGCCAAATATGGGCAGCAGGTACCCTTTGCTTTGTCTGGTTGAACAAACAAAAGGGTTACTTGTAAATGTAGACGTACTATTGGCAGTGTTAATATGTCAGTATGAATAGACAAAAATTGTAAGACAAGTATGATTCTGTAAAACAACCAATGTGTGTGTATTTACAAAATAAAAGCAGCAGCTACCCTTTACTTTGTCGCATTCAACCAATAAAAGGGTCATCATCACTCACAATAGTAAAAATCACTAACACAGAACACTCAGATAAATAAACTTACTAAACCGGGACTAAACCAGGACTAGAACAGGAGGAAATCAGGACTAAACCAAGTCTTCATCAGGACTAAACCAAGACCCAACGAGTGAAAGCTGCCAAAACGAAAAGGGTTCATCCAGTTTGTCAAAAATTCTGCATAAAAAGAATAATATTTATAAGTTTAAATCCAAAAATTGTTCCAACTAGAATTATTTACCGATTAGACCTCCAACATTTTGCCTGTTTTAACAACTCTTATGGTCTATCTTAATATCTGTATCCACGCAAATTATGTACAAAAAAAGGACTTTAAAATCCACCACATTCTTCCACTTTGAGCTAAAAAACCCGTAAATAATTTAAAATAAATCCAAAAAAATTGCTCATTTTACGACTTAACTCATTTCTGCAATACAATTCTCCCCGTGTTTTTCAAAATTAAAAAATACCGCAAAAATATACCCCAAAAACCATGCAAAAGTTAGCAGTTCTCACACTACCTTTGATTTTGCGACGGATGACTCCCAACCGGCACTTGAGCGAAACGGAGAACATCCCTCCTTTACAATATTCCCCCTTTCCTCGTCTCCTTTCCCTGTTTCCTTTCCTCGTCTCCTCTCCTCCTCCTCTCCCGTGTCCTTTAGTCCGACATATCCACAGACTGTGCCGAGCGGGCAGAGGAGAGGAGGAGGAGGAGGAAAGGACGGAGGAGGAGGAGGAGAGGAAGAGGAGAGGAGCCTTGCCATTGGTCATGTGATCGGGAGGAGGGGAAATAAGACGTTGGACTGTGACTGCTTAGAGAAAGAAAAGCCTTATTTTTTTATTTGCTTTATTTTTATGTGTTTATTTACTGGCCTGTTTTTCTTTTTTCTTTTTTTTTTACTTTATTTGTATTTTTATGTATTTATTTATTCAACTTTGTATTTATTTATTGAAATTCTTTTACGTATGCGTTTATTTTCCTTGTTTATTTAATTGGCAAGGGTTCCTCGCGCTCGTCTTGTAGCTCACAGTCGTCTTGGCTCCGGACCAACGCCGCGCTGACACTCGGATGTGCTTTTCAGTGGGTGGAGGCTGTAGTGAGCGCTCGACAACCGATGATGGGAAAATGAAGAGTAGTAGCAGCAGTAGTAGGTTTATGAGAGGCTGCAGTGTAATTACAGTGTTTATGCTGCAGTGTGATGTCTTTATTTATGGGGACACTCTGTAGATGCTCCGTCCTCTTTTGGTAAAACTTAATATGTCAAAGTGGCCTTAATGTTGAACTCAGGCACATCTGAAGCTAAAGTCCGTTTCTAGAGGAGGTGGAATTCTGTCAGGAGCCAAAAAACGGCACAGATCAGTGTTTCCTCGGTGGAGATCTCACTGTGGCAGTGAGTCTGTCAAGGAAACAAACTAGTGTAGTGATGGGGCAAGTTCTGAACTTCCACGTAAAACTGAAGAAGCTTAACTCCACTTTAACCCATCTGACAACAGCCACGAGTCTAACAAACCAAACGCTCTGCCTGGTTCACTCATTAGTGTCTGGAAACGTTAGAAAATAACTTTATAAGCACCTCACACTTCCCTCTGCTGATTTCCCACTGCACACATTTATTTACCAGTGAATTATATTTTTGGAAAAACGCTAAAAAATACATTCCCGAACCATTTTCTTTCAAAAACTTTGTTTCTCTTCTTCACCATCAGTAGTCGATCCGCACTTTTTGCTTCTGGAGGCTCGAGCCTCTCGCCGCCGCTGGAGTCGGTGATCGAGTCTTTTGGGCTTTGGCCTGTGCAGTAGGAAATCGACAAAGGTAAGGCTAAGGCTGCTTATAAAGTTGTTTTCTAACGTTTCCAGACACTAATGAGTGAACCAGGCAGAGCGTTTTGTTTGTTAGACTCGTGGCTGTTGTCAGATGGGTTAAAGTGGAGTTAAGCTTCTTCAGTGTGAAGCAAATTGGTGTTTTACGTGGAAGTTCAGAACTTGCCCCCATCACTACACTAGTTTGTTGCCTTGACAGACTCACTGCCACAGTGAGATCTCCACCGAGGAAACACTGATCTGTGCCGTTTTTTGGCTCTGACAGAATTCCACCTCCTCTAGAAACTGACTTTAGCTTCAGACGTGCCGGAGTTCAACTTTAAATTTAAACGAGTTAAAGCAACACCAGCTTCAAAAGGAGCACATTACCAACATGAAAGAAAGAAGGTTAAAAATTCTCCACGGAGATGCAAGTCTGATGCCTTTGTGCCAATGAAACAACTTCTCTATGGAAACAAGCAGGACAACCAGCCAAGTAAGAGTCAGCTCTGTGGAGAAGCAACTCCGCTCATAATAAAGACACCAGCTAAGTATGTTTTTCAGTGTAAAAAACACAACCAAAATGAAAAACTGCTCCTGTTTAGCTTCTATTTTTGGGGCTAAAATGTTACACCACGTCTCACCGACGTGGTGCCCGCAGCACCCGTGTGCCCTGTGGCGCTGCTCCAGTCGCCCTGGAGACCTTTGCCAAAAACAGAAACGTTTTTTCAGGGAAAATACTGTGGTTTAAAAGCAGATGTTTGTCACACATTAGGGCCTAAAGTATATAACATCACATCTGTTCCATCTGATTCTGAGCTGGTCTGGAACAACTCTTGAAGTAATTTTGTTTTTTTCAACAATTTCAATATTTTTGAAATCCTTTATGACAAATGTTATAAATTATATTGCAATATTGTAATAAAAAACATAAATGTTACAGTTTTATATTTTCAGTAGGTTTTACAAATATTTCCGTCTCTAAAATAACCAGTTTCAGATGCTGTGTTTCCTTCCTCTGTGATGAGGAACGTCAGTGAAACATATTTGAGGCAGATTTCATACAGAACATTTTCATGTACAACAGGAAAATAAAGTGTGGAAACTGCACATGTGCGAGCGAAGAGAAGAACTCCCAAACCTCCAGCTGTGACGGAGAATGTTAAAGCCTAAAATATGTAAAAGTACGGCCAGAATCCAGACAAAACGCGGAGGAGGAAAGCCGAATATTTGCACAGAAGATCAGAGGAGCTGGAGACAGAGGAGCCAGTGTGAGGAAAGACAGAGGCAGCAGACTGAAGGCTTTAAGGACAATATTTTATACAAACTTTTATTTACTCTCCTATTCCCTCATTAACAAACACATGCAGCCATTAGGCAGAGGAAACGTCCATGTTCGCAGCATCAGAAGTTATAGATGCAAAAGTGCAGTGGGCCTGAGACAGTTTAAAGAGTGCAGGGGTCATGTGACAATACAGAAAAAGCACTATATACATGCACATTTCATAGTTGCGTGTGTATGATTATTTTGTCTCTAGTAATAGAAAAAGATTGACTGACTTCCTGTTCAAAACTCCAGTAATGAGCAGCTCCGCCTTATCCGTAGTGTTCCTGCCCAGTTTGAAGCACAGACTCTGACAATTTTTGACCAAGACGAGAGGATCTGGAGCCGAATCCCGTCTCCCTGGTTTCAGAGGGAGTTATTGAGAGGTTAAAACTACTTACACGTAAAAAAAAAAAAAAAGGATTTCTGCAGAATCAACCATCTGAGCATCACATTCGTGTGTATTTCAGGTCATAAAAGTTACATATTTCGTGGTCAGATAAATAGCTGTTTGTGGTTATGAGACAGATCAACGTCCTGCATCCTCCTTATTCCTGAAGTCGTCGTGGGTATTGGTTTGCCGCTCTTGACCGTAAATACGTTCTGTATGTTTAAAGCCTCCCAGAGAACAGTGAGCATACACAGCACTGCCCGACAAAGACAAAAGACCTGGACTCTCCAGAGTGTGAAACTAAGAAAAATAAGGTAAGGGATAAGATAATCCTTTATTGTCTCCCTTTATGAGAGAAATGTGTCTTGGGACAGAGGGTCACAGCTTTGACACAAAGACAGGACAACACAGCAACATCAGCACCGCACGAACGTCCGCCACAGAACAGAAATAAATAAGACACCAAGTTAAGTTACGTATGACCACGAGTGATGCACCAACAGGACCTTTAAGGCCGTCTGTACAGGCAGGACCTTTACAGCAGAGTCCTGCACCGCAAATAACTGCTGAAACAGGCGGGTTTGAACATTCTGGAGTTTTTCGGGCAGGTTTGTGGGCGGGTAGTGATTCAACGGGGGCGGGTCGGGGGGCGTGGTCACAAACCTGCATCCAGCGCTGCAGAGAGACTTTTCCTCTGCTGGATTTGTGATCCAAGAACCCAGAACACAGCGCAAACCTGGACTGAGGACGACACCGTTCCTGCACAGTGACCTCGGTTACATCAAATTAAGGCTTTGATTTTGTGCTAAACAGACATCGGTTGTTTTTATCGTTGTTCGGTTCGTTGTTTTTATCGTTGTTTCGTTGTTATTGTGCTGTTTAGGGCTCAGGTGCAGCAAAATGTTTAGGCCACAAGTTTAACCTCCCAGTGATTCGGCCACTACAAACAGTGGAAAGGGAAAAAAAGTGAGTGTATCGTGTGTTACTAGTTTAAGGTTTAGCGGCGACCGACTTCTGCTGTTTGTTCGTTGCTGTTCGTTGTGACGCACGTCAAAGAAAACGAAGTGCGTCAGGTCGGGGGTGACGGGGGGGACGTTAACAGGTCCTGGCGGGTGCAGATTTAACTTTGATGTAATCGCGGGTTTACGGCCGGGTCCGGGTCTCCGAAATGGACCTGTGCAAGACTCTGCTTCACAGTCTTTATCTGTTCATAATCGCACACTCCCTCAGCCTTTTACTTTTATTTTTTTAACTGGCTTTGACGTTTTTGTTTTGTCCTGAAGTATAAAAGGCACTAGTTGCTATAATGGAAAAAGAAAAAATACTAGTTGTCAAATTTTGGGAGAACTTTCGGACAAAGGAAAAACTTTGAAGTCATTGTTTTCTCAGTTTCACACTCTGGCGAGTTCAGATCTTTTGCCTTTGTCGCACAGTCCGATGAGGATAATTCATGTTATTAAGTTCTTTTTTTCTCAATCAAGAGTTTTTTTTCTTTTTATACCCGACGGTTTCGACTGCGCACCACAAACTGGGATGAGACTCACACCCGGGAGTCTGTCAGGTATGAAAACAAACTCTTGGTTGGGAAAAAAAAGAACCTAAATGAGCCCTGAACATTTTCATTTTACTTCATATCAGATTTGAGCAGCATTTTTTCCCTCACATATTCCATTGGAATGAGGAGGATTCATGGTTTACTGGAAGTGCTGCGACAAAGAAAGTGCAGTTTAGTCAGATTTCGAGGCAAAAGTGGGTGGGTCCAAATCACTTTAATAGCATTTTTTCTCCCAAATAAATTTGTTTATGTTTTATTTTTATTTTTTGTCTTTTCAAACAGCTCTATCCACTCCTGTCGACCCTCACACGCCTCTTCGTAAATGCGACTTCCGCCTTTTTTCTGGACTATTTCAGTTTATTTAGTGACGTTTAGAGGCAAAAGTGGGCGGGGCCAAATAACTTTAACAGCTTTTTTCCCCCCAAAATAACTTTTTAAATGTTTTTATTTTGATTATTTCTCGTTTTTTGTCTTTTCAAACAGCTCTATCCACTCCTGTCGACCCCCACATGCCTCTTCATACCTGCGACTACCGCTTTTCGGGACTATTTCAAAACCACATCTGGATTAAAACTTCCCAAACTTCCCTTCCCTTCACATCTTTACCCGATAAAATTTAAAGATCTCCTCCACAGACCGATATGATCCGTCCGAGATCGACCCATGATTCACGCTCTCCTCTCGGCTGTAAAAATAGCTCTTGTAAAAATACTACACATATATATGCGCTCGTGTTCTGCCCGTGGTGGTTTTAATCCGTCTTTTGCTGCCGCTCTGATCAATATTCATGGTTGTTGGCGCCGCTCAGCCTCCTCCGCTCTTTATGCAAATGTAGGGGGCGCCGTAAGGGTGCAGTCACGGGGCGGATTATAGCCCAGCAGTGACGTCTGTGAAAGCACATGTGACAGGTTTGACTTTTAAATTCAATTACATGTTTTATTGAAGTTTTGAATAATTATTCCTCACTGTCCTTATGAATTCCAAACATCCTGATTATCCTAATGACCCCGATGAGTTTATCAGCACTTTTTCATCATTTACGGTCGGACCAAAGACCAAAGCAGAGTTTTGCTTAAAGTTGAACTCCGGCACATCTGAAGCTGAAGTCCGTTTCTAGAGGTGGTGGAATTCTGTCCGAAGCCAAAAAACGGCACAGATCAGTGTTTCCTCGGTGGAGATCTCACTGTGGCAGTGAGTCTGTCAAGGCAACAAACTAGTGTAGAGATGGGGGCAAGTTCTGAACTTCCACGTAAAACTGAAGAAGCTTAACACCACTTTAACCCATCTGACAACAGCCACAAGTCTAACAAACAAAACGCTCTGCCTGGTTCACTCATTAGTGTCTGGAAACGTTATATATTATTCGGCCGAATATTGCACAAAAAAAACACACAAAAAACACACATTGGGCTTTGGGTGGAGTGAGTTAAGAGTAAAGCCGAACAGTGACGTGTGACACAATGACACTGTTGCATTTTTGGTTCGCTGCGAGTGAATAATTTAAGTTTGGATTTTTATTTCTTACAAGGAAAACTCAGATGGAGATTGAGTAATAATGTGTTTAAAGCAGCTTTGGCTCATCTGTTTACGTTTTAGAGAAACTAAACTTAAAACCTCATGGCTCATTTGCATAAACTGTAAAGGCTGAAAAAAGCAGCTCTTTCCCTGTGCTGATGCTTCAGCTTCTGTGGGACTAAAGGACTCGACTCAGTGAATATGAGTGTTCTCTCTGTGACTCAGTGAATATGAGTGTTCGCTCTGTGACTCAGTGAATATGAGTGTTCTCTCTGTGACTCAGTGAATATGAGTGTTCTCTCTGTGACAGAGGATGTTCTGCTGATGCTGAGTCTGTTCTGTGCGTGTGTCGTGTTTTTATCATCTTTTTTATGCTCTCACTGAAGCACTTTGAGATGTCACTGAAATGCAAAGTGCCTTTCAAATAAAATGTATTATTATTCTTATTATTGTTAGCATGTCGTGTTAGAGATGATGTTTAACTTTTCTCAGATTACACGTCCAGACGCTCCACACGGCTCTTTGAGTATTTAAGGCTGCCGACCTCTGGCCTCGCCTAATATGAAGGAAAAACGTACTGTTCCTCACTGGAAAGGCCACTGGAATATTTAAAGCAATATTTAAGAAATGATGAAAACTTAAGAGCCGCATTTGATCTTGTTTCAGTTTTCGGCCGTGCGTTTAATTTTTATTCAGTTTTGGCCACAGTTTTTCATGTCGGTGCGTCTCTGGTCCTGAGCGCTGTCGTCACTGTTGATGATTCAGCGCCTTTAAAGAACGAGTCAAACGCAGACGACTGATTTCCCAGTGGGGACCAGACTTCACCCTTGAACGTGAAATGAGATTTAAATTCAAGATAAGCGTCCTCAGAAAAACAAACTTTAAACCAATTTGTCCTCCCCTGACTCTGACCTCCGTCCTCCACAGAGCGTCGCCCGAGACTCAAGACTCACACAGAAAACGTAATGACGACGACGGCGCGTAAAATAAAGGCGGAATATTTCCCTTCAGCTGGTTTAACTGTGGTTTAAATGTGGTTTAAATCTCGTTCAGTCATCGCCACGAGCAACAAACTCAGAGTCCACTCGTCTGAACGCCTCCTGAGAGTTCACACGAATCCACCCACAGAACGACAGAGAGAAGAAGAGAGAGAAGAGAGAAGAGAGAGCACATCTGCCCACACAACAGAGAGAGAGAGAGGGAGGAGGAGAGGGGGAGAGAGGAGAGAGCACAACATCTGCCCACACAACAGAGCGAGAGAGAGGGAGGAGGAGAGGGGGAGAGAGGAGAGAAGGAAAGGAGGAGGACAGAGAGAGCAGAGGGCAGAACACAACATCTGCCCACACACCAGAGAGAGAGAGAGAGGGAGGAGGAGGAGAGGAAGAAGAGAGGAGAGGAGAGAAGAAGAGAAGAGCGAGAAAGAAGGGAAGGAAAGGAGGAGGACAGAGAGAGCAGAGAGAGAGAGAGAGGAGGAGAGAGAGAAGTGGAGAGGGAGAAAGACAGGAAGGAGAGAGGGAGAGGAGGAGAGGAGGGAGGGAGGAGTAAAGAGAGAAGGAGGGAAGGAAAGGAGGGAGGAGGAGAGGAGGGAAGAGAAGTGAGAGAAGGAGAAAGAGAGAGAAGAGAGGAGGGAGAGGAGGAAAGAGGAAGAGAGGGAAGGGGAGATGGAGAAAGCCAGGAAGGAGGGGGGAGGAGAGAGGGGAAGGAAGGAGGGAGAAGAGGAGGGAGGAGAAAAGAGAGATGGGAAGAGAAGAGAGCGAAGGAGGGAAGGAAAGGAGGGAGGAGGAGAGGAGGGAGGAGAAGAGAGAGGAGGGAGGAGAGGAGGGAGGAGAAGAGAGAGAAGGAGGGAGGAGAGGAGGGAGGAGAAGAGAGAGAAGGAGGGAGGAGAGGAGGGAGGAGAAGAGAGAGAATGGGGGAGGAGTAGAGAGAGGAGGGAAGGAAAGGAGGAGAGGAGGGAGAAGAGAGAGGAGAAGGAGGGAGGAGGAGAGAGAAGGAGGGAGGAGAGGAGGGAGGAGAAGAGAGGGGAAGGAGGGGAAGGAGGGAGAAGAGAGAGAAGGAGAGAGGGGGAGGAGGAGAGGAGAAGGAGAGACCAACAGAAAAGGAAAGTGTGAGGAGAGAGAGATAGATAGAGTGAGATGGAAAGGAAAAGGGGAATCAGAATCAGAATCAGAAAACTTTATTGATCCCAGAGGGCAATTCGTTTGCAGCTTTCACAGAGCAGTTCTCACATGCACAAACACACAGTGTGTCAGACCATTTCAGACATAAGTGGAACTCAAGAACAATATAAAAACAACATACATATGACAGTGCAAAAACCTCAAAAAACACAACCCTCAGAATTTAGCAGTTTAATAGCTGAAGGCACAAAAGAATTGGAGAAGCGGTTAGTCTTCCGTACCGGAGCATAAAAACGACGTCCTGAAGGCATCAGGATAAAGTCAGGAGTCAGAGGATGGAGGGGCTGAGCCAGGAGACACTTGGCTTTGCTCAGCACTCGCTCCTCCCACAGAGAATGCAGCTCCCTCAGTTTGGACTCTATGATTTTTGAGCAAGTTTTAACAATGTTCTGCAGTTTGTTTTTATCCTTCAAGGACAGGGACTGGAACCAGCAAATGAAGGAGAAAGTGAGCAGACTTTCAATAAAAGAACAATAAAAGTTGTTGAGAATAGTTTTGTTTACATTAAAAGAGTTCAGTTTTCTCAACAGGTACATTCTCTGCTGCCCTCGTTTAACAATGGTTTCAGTGTTTATGTCAAATTTCAGTTTATTGTCCATCACAGTGCCCAGATATTTGTAACTGTCGACAATTTCAACAACATCACTGTGGATGACACTAACACTGTGAGAAGGTGTACGTCTAAAATCAATCACCATCTCCTTGGTTTTAGCAACATTTAAATCCAGATAGTTGTCCTCACACCATTTGACAAACTGCCCCAGCGCAGGGCCATGATTCTCCTCAGATCCTGAAAGTAGTGACACCAGGACCGTGTCATCCGAAAATTTGATGAGAAATCTGTTTTCCTCTGAGGATCTGCAGCTGTCTGTGTACAAAATAAAAAGGAGAGGTGGAAACACACAACCTTGGGGTGATCCAGTGTTAGAGATAGAGGGAGGAGACAATCGTCCATTGACAAAAACACGCTGACCCGGTCGGTGAGAAAGTTTAAAATCAGTAAAAGGAGCTGGTCCGGAAGATTAAAATCTGAAGCCAGTCTTTGAATCAGGACATGGGGCTGCATTTTGTTAAAAGCAGAGGAAAAGTCCGCAAATAAAAGTCTCACATGTGCCTTGGCATTTTCAAGGTGCTTATAGACACTGTTCAATAAAAAAAGTTTAGCATCCTCCACTCCCTTATTGGGCTGATACGCAAACTGTAGTGGATCCAATTTCCTTCAGTTAAAAACAAGATATGAGTCTTTAAAATCTGTTCAAAAGTCTTCATGACTAAAGATGTGAGTGCCACTGGCCTGAACTCAAACAACTCCTTTTGATTTGTTCGATTTAGGGAGAGGTACCACTGTCGATGTCTTCACAGAGAAGGAATTTGACCAAGATCGGCACACATTTGAAACAGTCTAGTGAAAACAGCACTGAGCTGGGTGGCACAGTGGTGCAATGTGCGCCCACAGATGGCATCAGGACCCCTGGCCTTCCCCGTCTTTACTTTCTTTAGTAAAGCAGTGACCTGATCCTGTGAAACCTCAATTACATTTGAAGGTTTAAGAGAGTTCCTACAGTCTGACACATTTTTCAAAACATCATCTCTTTCAAACCGAGAGAAAAATTATTAAAAGCACTTGGCAACTCCGCCGACACACCCTTCACAGTTACATGTTTCCTGTCCTCATTTTGGTGGCTACTAGAAGCCATGTTCTTAATACCCCGCCAAGATGCTCTAAGGTCTCCCACTGCTATACTGGGCTTCAACTTTATCTTTGTATTTAAGTTTGGCCTTTCTTATCTCTCCTTTCACTTCCCTAGAAATGGCCTTTTTCTCCAATTCATTTCCAGCAGTAAATCACTTTCTTTTATTTATGACTGATTTAAGATCTTTTGTTATCCACGGTTTATTATTTGGATAAATAACACAATTTTTAGTTGGAATGATGGAGTCAACACAGAAAGTGACATATGCAGAGATGGATTCACATAAGTCATTTATATCCTCGCATCCTTCAAAGAAGCAGTCCCAATCAGTACATTCAAACGAGGCTTGAAGTGTGGAAATACTGTCCTCTGTCCAACACTTCACAGTTTTTTCCTCACGCGGCAGGCGTCTGAACGCAGGGATGTACCGTGGCATCAGATAGACGCAGTTGTGGTAGGAGGATCCGAGAGGAGGAGTGGCAGAGACTTGTACGCCCCACTCACTGTACCATAACACAAGTCTATGGTCGTATTCCTCTGTGTTGTGGTACAGGTAACGTACTGCTCGTAGGTCTTAAAAGTGTCATCAAGGCGACAGTGATTGAAGTCCCCTAGAATGAATTTTTGGGGCGTCGGGGCAGATTGTATCGAGCCGGTGCGTGACGTCGCCGATCAGCTGTGCGGCGGCTGCAGCGTCAGCCCGGGGATGCACGTAGACAACAGTAAAAACAGCTGTTGGAACTCACGTGGCAAGTAAAAAGGCCGAAGGGAGATAGACAAAAGTTCAATGTCAGGAGTACAGATCCTCTCCCGAACAACAACAGTTTTACAGTACCTTTTGTTAATGTAGCAGCACACGCCGCCCCCGCGCGTCTTGTTGGTTATTTCCGGTTGCGATCCAGTCTGAGCGGAGTCCCGAAACCACTCAGCGACAGATCCTCATCCTGGTCCGCGTCGTTGAGCCAGGATTCGGTGAAGAAAAAGTAAGCAGGCATTCTTGATCTCCTGCCTGACCGTGGCCCGCTTCCAGCTCATCGAGCTTGTTCCGGAGGGACTGCGCGTTCCCGAGCAGGATGGAGGGGAGAGCAGGTAGCCTGCGACGGTCCTGTAGGCTCAGGCGTTTAACTCTCCGGTGTATTCCACCTCGTTTCCCCCGTTTACGGCGCCCTTTTCTCCGAAGCTCCAGAGGGATATCTGGAGGTGGCATGACACTCGTGGGGAACCGGAGTTGAAGAAGAGATTCCCGGCTACAGGTGATCCGCGGGAGGGCACCTCCCCAGAGCGCAGTCGGTTTGTTTGTCTCGTGGCTAAAACAGGCCGCGAGAAACAGTCCGCAAAACATCAACAAGTCCAGTTTAAGAGACCACATTGCCGATTGAGGAGATGACACACCAACCACTCCGATAACTTTCATCAAAAACGCACAACTGCTCGAGCTAGCTACACGGGTCGCACACTGGGGAGCGCCCCGGAAGTGAGACAGAGAGAGAAGACAAGGAAGGAGAGAGAGAAGAGAGAGGAAGAGAAAGGAAGAGAAGGGAAGGAGAGACAGAGGGTGGCAGCAAAGGAAAGGAAGAGAGATGGAGAGAAAGAGTAGGAACAGAGGAAGAAAAGAAGGAGAGGGAGGAAGAGAGAGATTGAGAGATAAGTAGAGAATGAAAGGAGGGAGAGAAAGAAAAAAATGGAAAGAGCAGATGCAAAAGGGAGAGAGAAGGCAAGAGAATGAGGGAGGAAAAGAGAAAAGGAAATAAGGAGAAAGAAGAAGAAGAGTTGACCATCCAAACAAAGCTAAAAACGTCACCGTGGAGACCAAGTTTCCTGCTCCGTACTAGAAAAGCTACACAGTCCAGCTTTAAAAACACTGCCCCAAAACTGCCCTAAAACTGCCCCAAAACTGCCTTAAAACTGCTCTAAAACTGCCGTAAAACTGCTCCAAAACTGCCCTAAATCTGCCCCGAAACTGCCGTAAAACTGCTCTGAAACTGCCCCCAAAACTGCCCTAAAACTGCCCCAAAACTGCCTTAAAACTGCTCTAAAACTGCCCTAAAACTGCTCCCAAACTGTGCCCAAAACTGCCCCCAAAACTGCCCTAAAACTGCCGTAAAACTGCTCCAAAACTGCCCTAAATCTGCCCCGAAACTGCTCTAAAACTGCCCCAAAACTGCCTTAAAACTGCTCCAAAACTGCGCCCAAAACTGCTCCAAAACTGCCCTAAAACTGCCGCAAAACTGCCCTAAAACTGCTCCGAAACTGCCCCCAAAACTGCCCTAAAACTGCCCCGAAACTGCTCCGAAACTGCCCTAAAACTGCTCCGAAACTGCTCCAAAACTGCCCCAAAACTGCCCTAAAACTGCCCCAAAACTGCTCCGAAACTGCCCTAAAACTGCTCCGAAACTGCCCTAAAACTGCTTCAAAACTGCCCCCATAACTGCCCTAAAACTACTCGAAAACTGCCCCAAAAACTGCCCCCAAAACTGCCCCAAAACTGCTCCAAAACTGCTCTAGAACTACTCCAAAACTGCTCTAGAAATGCCCTAAAACTGCTCCAAAACTGCTCCAAAACTGCCCTAAAACTGCCTTTAAACTGCTCCAAAACTGCCCCAAAAACTGTTCCAAAACTGCCTCCAAACTACTCCAAAACTGCTCCAAAACTGCCCCCAAAACTGCCCTAAAACTTCCGCAAAACTGCTCCAAAACTGCCCTAAAACTGCTCCAAAACTGCCCCCAAAACTGCCCTAAAACTGCCTCCAAAACTGCCCTAAAACTGCCCCAAAACTGCTCCGAAACTGCCCTAAAACTGCTTCAAAACTGCCCCCATAACTGCCCTAAAACTACTCGAAAACTGCCCCAAAAACTGCCCCCAAAACTGCCCCCAAACTGCTCCAAAACTGCCCTAAAACTGCCGCAAAACTACTCCAAAACTGCCGTAAAACTGCTCCGAAACTGCCCCCAAACTGCTCCAAAACTGCCCTAAAACTGCCCCATAAGTCCTTCTAAGGCGTCAGGGGCTGCGGGGTGTTGCCAGGTTGGGCTCCGGATCGTTCCTGATTAGCGCTGGTTGTTTCGTTATTTATTCCAGTCTTTATGCAGAACAGGCCGAGTGCTCCATCATCTCTGCCCCGGGTTCACCTCCAGGACATTTCCATTCATCATCCGACAAAACAAAAACACCACAGATACGGAATAATGCAGAAGGTTTAGGGAGAAGGACGAGGGAACGAGAGGAAACTGCGCAGAAAAACCGGAACCGGAGGTAATTTTGGGGTCAGATTTGATAGTTTTTGGTGGGGATAAAGTGGATCTGGGGTTTGTTCTGTTTTACTCGGGGTGAAGTGGGCGGAGCTTCATCGTCCAAACATTTCTGCTGATGTGAGATGAAAAATAAGAAATATGAAAGAGCCTAAAACTTAAATGTCAAACCGGAAATGGAGAAAACAACCGGCACAGGTCATAAATCAGGACTGAACCAGGACTGAACCAGGACTGAATCAGGACTGAACCAGGACTGAACCAGGACTGAACCAGGACTGAACCAGGACTGAACCAGGACTAAACCAGGACTAAACCAGGACTAAACCAGGACTAAACCAGGACTAAACCAGGACTGAACCAGGACTGAACCAGGACTGAACCAGGACTGAACCAGGACTAAACCAGAACTGAACCAGGACTAAACCAGGACTGAACCAGGTCTAAACCAGGACTAAAGCAGTTCTAAACCAGGACTGACCCAAAACTGAACCAGGACTAAACCAGGACTGAACCAGGACTAAACAGGACTGAACCAGGTCTAAACCAGGACTAAACCAGGACTAAAGCAGGTCTAAACTAAATGTAAACCAGGTCCTGATTCAGTCCTGATTCAGTCCTGGTTTAGTCCTGGTTTAGACGTGGTTCAGTCCTGGTTTAGACCTGTTTTAGTCCTGGTTTAGACCTGTTTTAGTCCTGGTTTAGACCTGGTTTAGTCCTGGCTTAGTCCTGGTTCAGTCTTAAAGGACTTAGAGGGCCGAGAGGGAAGGAAAGGATGGACAGACAGAGAAAGAGCAGGGGAAGAGAAAGGGACAGAGCAAAGAAAAGAGCAGAAACGATTAAAAAACACAAAAACAATGTGGAATATTCTGGGTAAAGCACCATCTCCATGGAGACAAACAGACGGCCGGTCGTTCTCACAGAAAGCTTCTTATTGCACCTTTGACTATTGTAAACAAGTTTTTCTAAAGTCTTAAAGTCGACGGTTCCCACAGAAAACAGCAGGTTTCACTGGTACAAATTGTCCGTCTGGACTTTTGATCAAATAAAAAGTGAATTTGAATCACTTTTATTCTCAGTTTTCTCTCACAGCTGCTTCATAATGTTCACTTCTCTGTAAGATTCTGATTTTCATAAACGTGACTCAGGTTTTCCCACAAATGAGGCAAACGTGTTCAAATCAAATCAAACTTTTACGGAAAACAACTGTAATTCCGATTTATTCTTAATTACAAAAACACTGGACTTGACGGACAGACTGTTCATAATAATTTGGTGCTTTCGTTTTCCAATTATTTGCCAGTTTGGGTATTTAAATCCGGCTGGTTTAAAAAACACTGCCCTAAAACTGCTCCGAAACTGCCCTAAAACTGCTCCGAAACTGCCCCAAACTGCTCCAAAACTGCTCTAAAACTGCTCCGAAACTGCCCTAAAACTGCCCTAAAACTGCTCCGAAACTGCTCTAGAACTGCCCCCAAACTGCTCCAAAACTGCTCTAGAACTGCCCCCAAACTGCTCCAAAACTGCTCTAGAACTGCCCCCAAACTGCTCCAAAACTGCCCCCAAACTGCTCCAAAACTGCCCTAAAACTGCTCCAAAACTGCCCCAAAACTGCCCTAAAACTGCCCCCAAACTGCTCCAAAACTGCTCTAGAACTGCCCCCAAACTGCTCCAAAACTGCTCTAGAACTGCCCCCAAACTGCTCCAAAACTGCTCTAGAACTGCCCCCAAACTGCTCCAAAACTGCTCTAGAACTGCTAAAAGATTTCAGCATCAAAATGAGTCTCGCGTGTGGCTCTTTCTGTGTTCTGATCGGAGAATCTCTACTCGATTTGAACATGTTTACTTTATTTGGGGACGTGGGTCATGTTTATGGAATTTAAAGCGAGTTCGCCCAGAGTTCGCCCAGAGTTCGCCCAGAGTTCACCCAGAGTTCGCCCAGAGTTCGCCCAGAGTTCGCCCGGACACATTTGCATATTTTAAAATACAACAAACTCTTCTCGTGCAGAGACAAAGTGAATAATGCAGAAGAATATGAAGGAGTTTAAGCACAAAAGTGTCTGAAACTGAACAGGACACGAATGGGCAGTTTGTGCGGCTAAACTAGTTCAAAGGTCATGGTAAATGTGCATTATTATTATTTTGGAGAAAACAGCCGGACCATTAACTCCTAAAGACCTGAGGGCAATTTTAGTACATTTCTCCCCTCCTGGATTTGTTTCTTAATGTTGCTTTTAAAACTGCCCCTTTTACCCCTAATGAAGTGTTCTACCTCCTTTTGTTCAGTCCAACCTGTTATTTCACAATCTGCTGCTGTAGTTGTGTCATGAGGCTGTGATAAAAGCTACAGGACCAGAAATAGAGATGAAAAAGAACAACAGAAAATAACACTTTTATACAAAACCCACAGCAAACATTTAGAAACAACTTTTTGGACATAAGAAATGCTTAATTTAGGGCCTGAGCTACAAAAATGCAAAATCTCAAGTCTGTAAGTAAATTAAAAATCTCCTTATTGCCCTAAAAACAAAAAAGTGCAGTGGCTCCATGACTTTCCTGGTCCAGTCCTGGAAACAGCTCCTGTCAGGTCCAGGGCCAGAGCCACAGCACTTCTGCATTTCCAGGGTGGAAATTACATTTGGATTTGTTCATTTGGACTGAAATAAACCTTTAAATAAAAATAGAAAGAGATGCACAATTACACACACCAAGATGTGTCATTTTCCATGTGTGTGAGAATTAACTCCACTTAGAGCGACTTTTTCCCTCGTTATAAACACACACAGTCAGAGGAGTCGACCATCTTGACTCACTTCACTCTTTGGCAAAGTTTGGCTCGATCAAAATGGACGGAGCGCATGAGTTTGGGGAAAACAAAGTTCCTGTTGGACACTCGTTTTGCTCCCGTCATCACACAGCGTGAGTGTGACGTAGGATAAAGCCGCAGAAATGTACGGAAACCTCTATGTCTGCACTTTCAGAGGGGAAAAGGACGTTTCTGTCTTGAATTGCCGATCTCGACTGAACTAAAGGTAAAAGGAGCTGACGTCACGAGGTGGAACAGAGCATTTTGAACTTTAGAGGTGTAAACAGTTTTGTTTCATTCACACGTTTACACTGCAAAATACTAAATCCAGTCAGGCTAAAATGACTTGAATTAAGAAAGTTTTAACCGTGATTTGAGTAAATTTCACTTGACAAGTGAAATGATCTGCCAGGGGAACAAGAGTTTTTGTATTTAAAATATGGAAATACATCTTACTACAACAACTTTTTGCACCTAAAATAAGAAATAAAATCAAATGTTGTTTGAATTAAGAAAAAAACACTTATTCTACTGGCAGATCGTCACTTGTCAAATTAAATCGACTCAAATAAAGTAAAATGTTCTTAATTTAAGTCATTTTAAGTTACCTGGAGATTGTTTTCCCCGTGTGCAGGTTTACAGCAGAGGAGAAGAAAAGAATTGGGTTCCTAAACTTAACTATTATTACTTAATTGCACTGAATGGCAGAACTAAGGACAGCAGACTTTCTTTGGACTGAAGTTTCAGTGATTTCTCTGTTGTTGCCGTGACTGAGCAGAGTTTACAGGGACTAAGAAACTGTATTTATGGAGAGAAAGGTTCAGTTCACCTGTGTCTCAGCTCAGAGTCCGTGAGGACTGGGTGTGGTTTCATTCTTAGCTCGTTTTTTTTACCATTGTTGACGTGATTTTCTCGTTTTAAATCTCAGGCAAAATATTTCACAGAGATGAAGACGTCTGTATTCATGATTAAGACGGAGCAGCTCTCTCACATTTTACATGAGTTTTTGAGCTTTTTACAGAAGAAAATGTCATTACTTGCCCCTGACGCTCGTATAACGCTGTTAACTGAGTCTCGGCGTGTTCTGTTCCAACTTGTGATGTCACGAAGTGGTAGTTTTTTTTTTCCAGTGAACAGCTCATTTCGCCGAGTAGAGGCTGAAAATTCCACCGCTGAAATCCTCCAAATGATTCCGGTGAAGGTGCGGATAAAAACACATGATGAGGTGGAGCAGAGAACTCTAAATCTGCAGAGTTTGTGTGTTAAACGTGTGTGAATGAAACAAAACGCGACGTTATAACACAGAGCAGAAAACAGAGGAACATCGGCCGTTTAAAATACGAAAACAAACATTAAACTGTGGCCTGAGTCGTCCTTTATGAAGAGTTCTGGCCGGTGCTGTGCCTGTTTAAATGTATTTGCCATTTTTATGTTTGGGACGGACTCTGAGGCAACGCGGAGCAACAGCGCCCACTGCTGCCCCAATCCCACAATGCACCTCTGCTCTGCCTCCACTGCCACAAGCCAAGTCCACAGACAGAACTATTTCTGCTTCTGTTATGTAAGGAAAGTGACAGTGGGGAGGGAGGTCTGAGGAAAGACGTGGAACACACTTCAGTTATATATAACGTACAGACAGGTGGACCAATTCACACACGGGGGGAAAAAAGGAATAAAAAGAGCGCAGATATAAAATGTGTAAATAATAAAATATTCAAACGGCTGCACCAAAGCCCCGTGTTAGTTTAGATGCGTTTTAATCAATCAGTCAAATGTTATTTATTGAGCATTTTTCAGACAAAAAATGCAACACAAAGAACATTTCCCACATTTCCTTCCATCCCCACGAAGCTCAGATAAACGGGGCAGTCCAGAGATTTTCATCTGTTACTAACTTAGACCAGACGTCCCGTTTTACCCGGGACAGTCCCAGATGTTAGTCCTGTGTCCCCCTGATCCCAGCAGATTTATCCAAAACCAGAGATTTGTCCCAGTTTATACAAGAAATGTCCCAGTGTCTCTATTTTGGATCAATTTGATCTAAACCAGGACTAAACCAGGACTATATCAGGTCTATATCAGGTCTAAACCAGGACTAAACCAGGACTATATCAGGTCTATTTCAGGTCTAAACCGGGTCTAAACTAGGACTAAACCAGGTCTATTTCAGGTCTAAACTAGGACTAAACCAGGTCTATTTCAGGTCTAAACTAGGACTAAACCAGAACTATATCAGGTCTAAACCAGGAATATATCAGGTCTAAACTAGGACTAAACCAGGTCTATTTCAGGTCTAAACCAGGACTAAAATAGGGCTAAACCGGGTCTATTTCAGGTCTAAACTAGGACTAAACCAGAACTATATCAGGTCTATTTCAGGTCTAAACCAGGTCTAAACCAGGACTATATCAGGTCTATTTCAGGTCTAAACTAGGACTAAACCAGGTCTATTTCAGGTCTAAACTAGGAATAAACCAGAACTAAACCAGGACTATATCAGGTCTAAACCAGGACTAAACTAGGACTAAACCAGGACTATTTCAGGTCTAAACCAGGACTAAACTAGGGCTAAACCAGGACTATTTCAGGACTAAACCAGGACTATTTCAGGACTAAACCAGGACTATTTCAGGTCTAAACCAGGACTAAACTAGGGCTAAACCAGGACTATTTCAGGACTAAACCAGGACTATTTCAGGACTAAACCAGGACTATTTCAGGTCTAAACCAGGACTAAACTAGGACTAAACCAGGACTATTTCAGGTCTAAACCAGGACTAAACCAGGTCTAAACCAGGACTATTTCAGTTCTAAACCTGACGAGCATAAATTGCATTTGTTTAGCCTAAAAACAGAAGTCGTCGCTTCTGTTGTTTCGTCTCAGATTTGACACTGAGCCACACGTGAGTGGAGACTGGACAATGCTACAGGCTTTTTTCCCCACTTTTATTCAGACCAAACATCCCGACCTCAGTGTGTCCCAGTTTTTAATTAACAAACTACAAAGTTGGGCTCCTTATCCCAGTAGTGACAAATTTAGGCGTGAAAATGGACTGTGGTTTTACGCTTGGTGCTCAAATTGATTCTGTGGTGAAGCAGAGACAACGGGCCAAAGTGAACCCCATTTTATCTCATCACAACTTTGAAATTTTAATCCGTGCTTTTATTGCCTCTCGTTTAGATTATTTTAATTCACTTTACGCCGCTCCCCTTTTAACTGGATCAGGTCAATTCGAACTTTAACATTTACAAACTTGATTTCTAATCATTTCACCACAATTGTGCCGTTTACGAGAAAACGTTTTTGTTTCCGTCCGTCTTTTCCGCTCGTGCGCAGCGGCTGTTTGTCTGTCATGAGAAAACGCGGCTTATTTTGAAGGAGGTTTTGCATTTGTTTGTTTTGACATGACTTCATTATCTCACTCTGAGGCAGTGAACGTTGAGGATCAAAAACTTTAGTTTGAAAAGGTAAAACTCTTCGATAAAGGCATCGATCTCCCCGACCTGTTTTCTCTGGAAGAGGCGGACTGACAGATGCAGCAGCTCCATCACCACTACACCCCGGACATGACGTCATCTCACTGTAGGCGACTTTTAACCTGTGCAAACTTGATTTCTTATCATTTGACCACAGTTGCGCAGTATAGAAGGGTGTGATATAGGAATGAGTGCAGATACCACCATTTTAAACAAGATTTTTAGTTTCTTGTTTCTTCTTTTCCACAGATGGCAAAACTCAGAGACGGAGCAAAGTTTCTGAGATTTTGTGGCCACACCGGCTCATCAAAGCCTGATCCCTCAGATCTCAGGAGCTCAGCAGGACCTGGTCAGGACTTGGATGGAGACACTGGGAATTCCAGGTGCCACAGGGGGGCGCCAGTGACAAAAACTGTGTCATTGTGTCCTTAGGCAAGACACATCACCCACATTGCCTAGTATGAAAGTGGTGTGTGTGTGAGTGTTGGTGGTGGTCGGAGGGGCCGATGGTGCAGATTGGAGCCTCACTTCCGTCAGTCTGCCCCAGGGCAGCTGTAGCTACAATAGTAGTTTACACCACCGGGTCTGGAGTGAATGAATAAAGCTGTAAAGCGTCTTTGAGTGTCCTGAAAAGCGCTGTATAAAACTGATGCATTATTATTATTATTATATTATTATTATTATTATTATTAGATAAAATCCCAAGGTCACTTGTATTAACTGTTTTCGTTGTGTTTAGACACTTTGGTGGTTTAAATGTTGATTTCAGTCACTCGTATCACTGCAATACCTTAATATCACTGCCTATGGGTTTGGTAGTATTACTGCAGTACTTTAATGGGTTTGGTAGTATTACTGCAGTACTTTAATGGGTTTGGTAGTATTACTGCAGTACTTTAATGGGTTTGGTAGTATTACTGCAGTACTTTAATGGGTTTGGTAGTATTACTGCAGTACTTTAATGGGTTTGGTAGTATTACTGCAGTACTTTAATGGGTTTGGTAGTATTACTGCAGTACTTTAATGGGTTTGGGAGTATTACTGCAGTACTTTAATGGGTTTGGTAGTATTACTGCAGTACTTTAATGGGTTTGGTAGTATTACTGCAGTACTTTAATGGGTTTGGTAGTATTACTGCAGTACTTTAATGGGTTTAGTAGTATTACTGCAGTACTTTAATGGGTTTAGTAGTATTACTGCAGTACTTTAATGGGTTTAGTAGTATTACTGCAGTACTTTAATGGGTTTGGTATTATTACTGCAGTACTTTAATGGGTTTAGTAGTATTACTGCAGTACTTTAATGGGTTTGGTAGTATTACTGCAGTACTTTAATGGGTTTAGTAGTATTACTGCAGTACTTTAATGGGTTTGGTAGTATTACTGCAGTACTTTAATGGGTTTGGTAGTATTACTGCAGTACTTTAATGGGTTTGGTAGTATTACTGCAGTACTTTACTGGGTTTGGTAGTATTACTGCAGTACTTTAATGGGTTTGGTAGTATTACTGCAGTACTTTAATGGGTTTGGTATTATTACTGCAGTACTTTAATGGGTTTGGTAGTATTACTGCAGTACTTTACTGCATCTGTATCACTGCCTGTGGGTTTGGGAGTCGTGTCGCTCATGTTTTTGTCACATTTTGTGCTAATGTGCCAAAATGACGGACTATCACGTGACAGCAACACTTTATGTTTGTTTATTTATGAAATATGGGACAGTGCACATTAATCAACATGTTTCGGTGCAGCGTGTAAACTTTCACTTCACTAATGAACTGAAATACACTGTTTATACCGAATTCTTCCTCGAGGTCATGTCGTTGAAGCACAAACTTATTTTGCAGCGTCCGGTACTCGGCCAATGCCGAAGCAACAACAGGTTTCAGGTTAGACTCCATGTTTTTAGTAAGTGTTTTATTTCTCAGACATATGTCACAAAGACGCTTTACAGAGGATTATTTACAGTTCATCCTTCATTCACTCCAGACTGTTGTAGCCACAGCTGCCCTGGGACAGACTGACGGAAGCGCGGCTGCCAAAACAATCTGCACATCTGTCTTTTTCTCCAAGTCGGAGGCAGGAAACATAATAAAACAGTTGAAGCTAACCCTGGAAGGCGGCTGCTACCCGTGTCATTTGTATGAACTGGTTTCAATGTGTTGGACGCTTCAGTGGTTTAAATGATGATTTCAGTCACTTGTATCACTGCAAACTTTACTGCGTCTGTATCACTGCCTGTGGGTTTGGGAGTCGGTGTCGGCCATAACTAATGTGCCAAAATGATCGACGATCACGAGACACCAACGCTTTCACTTCACTAATGAAATAAACTATTTATACCGTTTCCTTGCTTGAGGTTGTGTATTTGAAGACTTATTTTGGAGCATCAGCAGAAGCAACAACAGGTTTTGGGTCAGAGTTCATGTTTTTCTCCGAGTCGGACACACGAAACATAACAAAGCAGTTGAAGCTCGGACTGGACGTCATATCCCAGATCCGAGTCGGAAGGATAATCAAACGCAGCATCAGACCATCAGGGAGACGTAGAATTTTAAACTGTTATTCCATTTTTTTTAAGGGAGACTGACCTGATTAAAAGACTTTAGCTTCAGTCAAAGTCTAGAATATTCTGTAATACTGTGGCCCACACAACATAAGTGTTGTGTGCACATGACGGCTGATTTGAGTTACTTTCAGATGCTTATTTTCTGTTTAGCTGCTTGAACAGAGTCCTCTTTTGATCAGTTTTGTTGGGTAAAGACACTTGAAGTTGTAAGTTTGAAGTTGTAAGTTTGGCCGCACAGACCTGCTTCTCTCTGTGGTTGAAACACTCTTTACAACGTGAATTCAATGCATAATTTACTATACTGTATTTTGCGCCGCTTCTTTAGCCGTATTATGTTGCCGGGGCCACACTCGTGTAGTTTTTGTTTTCTCATAATGATGTTGTGTAAAAGTCATTTGCAGCAGCAGTGGAGCAGAGCCGGAGCAAAACACAAGAGAAAGACTCACTGCAGATGGGAATACTGCAGAAATAATAAAACACTATACTCACTTGTACTATATATACTGGTGTGTGATGGGTTTTTGTTAAAGAGGCGGTGTTACACTTCTGCGGGGCACTGAACTGCTAACACATGGCATATTTAGACCACCAGGTTACCTTTTACTGTTTTGAAAATGTTATATTCGCTAAAAAATGCACAGGGGGAAGGCGAAAACAGGATTTTTTATGGAGCATGGAGTATGAATCATTGTAAACCAGGTGTGGGCAATACTATTTTTTCCATGGGGCCACATGATAAACAGAAAATATCGTGGAGGCTGGACCAAAATGCTTTCAATCCTGCGTAATATTCATGGTATTTCATGATAAAATGCAGTAAATCACATGGTTCTGACGCACTGGAAAAACCGTTTATGTTGAGAGAGTTTATGTCATGACTCAGCAATGACAAAACAAAAAATCTAATTTAAAAGAAAACATCTCTAAACTAAAAGTAATGCAGCTTTGGCCCATGCATGAAGTAAAAATATAAAATGTGTTTATTTTGTAACACCAAATGAGCTTAAATGGGCCGGTTAGAGTCAGCCAAATGTCCAGGTTTGCTCTAAATACAACTCTGAGTGCATTAAAGGTGCTTTATTAAACAGAATTGACTCTTGTGAGCTTTAAACTGTGTTATATCATCATTTCCTCATCAAAAACATATCCGGAGTTGTGTTTCGTTTCATTCACACATGTTTGAGTGATCTGCTATTATTAGTCTGTCTATGTCTTCAAAGCTACGGAAGCTCGGAGGGTTCACAACAAATATAAACGGCGCAACCCGACAAAAAGCCACGACAGAAGTGGCCGCGGGACTCGATTTTCGGACGGACCAAGCGAGGAGGATCAAGCGGGAAGTGAACGACCGTTGTGAAATATATGACAAATGAATGCTGGCCTACGGGAGTCTGGCCTAAGTCTTCGATCAGAAAGACTGCAGCGAGATCCAGAGATTCATAGAAGAATGTTTATTGACGATTGGGTTTCGGTATGATGGGAAGGTGTGTGATGTGATGTGATGTGGTTATTCTATAACAAACAAAAACAAATATATACAAATGATTAGAACTGTACTTAAACAAACCAAATATACAACAAATAAGGTAAATCAACATGTTTAAATACAGTATGTAGAACGAGATGTTTAAAGCGCACAATATGGTGACAGTCGCGGTATAAATCCAACAGGGACTCAGAGACTACGTCATGACGATATGAATAAAGATGCAGAACGTATTAATGGCGGATCAGATGGGGAACTGACAAATTTACAAGAATACTGAGTTAGATCGGGACGAAAAATACTAACAATGGTAAGCAGCACAGCAAACAATACTGAACAAGGTCCATAATAAGTGAGATACTTACTACTCATTTACGCACGAATAAGTATACATAGAGTGGAGAAAGATAGACACGTGTCTTTCTCCGTGGCACTCCCTGTGTACTGCTACCTGCGCTACAGTGCGCATGTCAAAGAGGGGCAGTAATGACGTCCTCTTAAAGGCACGGCAGCGTCAAGGCAGGGAAATTTGCACAACCGTCATAAATCATTTCCCGCTTGATTCTCCTCGTTGGTCCGTCGGAAAATCGAGTCCCGCGGCCGCTTCTGTTGTGGTGTTTGTTGTGTTGCGGTGTTTGTATTGGTTGTGAGCCCCGCCGGCTTCAGTACAAAGCTCATGTTTAATAAATTTCACTTTCGTTTTTGATGCTCTGACTCTTCCCTCCCTTTGCTCTCCATGCTAAGTCACTCCCCCTTCAGAGCGACACCACAACACAATCAGGTTTGTGAAGTTGTAGTGTGTCGTTTTGTATCACGTTTTTGTACATTTATGGAGATCGCCGCCGTGTTGGAGTATAGATAATATACAGAATCTTACAGCGAACCACAAGAAAGGTTCGAATAGGACCTGGGAGAGATCTCTAGATTACGCAAACATGTAGGAATAACATCTAAACCCTCTTCAGGCGTGTTTTAGACGGGGGAACAACATTATAACACGGTAGAAAGCTCCAAAAGTCATATTGTATCGCTCGAGATCATTCTAAAGCTATTCAGGAAAGGATCATTTCTGACTTTTTTAATATGGATACCTGCTCAAATGAGTGTCTAGTTTTAGTACTATCTTAAATATCGATTAGCGCCTTACTTTTCGGTACTTTTATCACAGAGATATGAACCACCAGATGCATTTTGACACTTAAAATGCAAAGTCCACCACTATAGTCTTAACTTGAAGCTCATTTTTACAACATTCGGCTGTGACGTGAACACGACTGCTCTGAAACCGCAGATTATTTCTGAGTATTTGAGTCTAACCTTGAGGTGTTTGTGTACAGAGGAGGTGTGGACGGTGCTTTGAAATGTCTGAAGGCTGCAGCAGCATCTTAAGCACGGTAAAGGTCACACCGCTGCTGTGTTTGGGCGACTTTGACTGATCTTGGTCTCCGAGTGGTGCACTACGGGGTGGAATATTTGAAACACAATCACTGCTGTGTTATTCCACCAGGGGGCAGCCGAGGAGCAAGTGAAGCTGTATTTAATCATGTTATAGTGGTTTTTCTCATCATTGTCTCGCTCTGAGCTGCAATTCAAGTGATTCGTGCATGTTTCAGTATCTTGTGTTGAATATAAGTATAAATCCAGACTGGTTTTTATACAGATCGACATCAGTCTGGTCCCCAAACCCTCCGTCATGTCTCAAGCCAGAACCACATATTTGTCCGGTCCAATCAGATCCAATCACATTTCCTCACATCAGGGGTGGTCACACTTTTTCAGCCTGTGAACTACTAATAAAATGACAAGTTAAAATGATCCATCTACCACAAAAATGTAAATCATTTATTTCTTCATAAATATATAGAGAATCAGTGGTGGTGGAACGGTTCTTGGACTTAATGATCTTCATGTGGGAAAAGTCTGACTCACATAAATACGTTTTTATAGATCAGAATCAGAAAGGTTTTAGTGCCATACGAGTGAAACGTAGACAAACACTAAACATGCAACAAATAAAATAGAATAAATAAAGTAGAAAACAATAGACTATAATATAACACAAAAATTTGCAAATTGAATTTACAGATTTATCTCCATTTTATCTTATAAATGTTAATTTAATCTTAAAATAAGCTAAACAGACCTCACTGCACTGAAAAAGTCTGTGCCCTTTTTTGGACCGTCACCCACAGTTTGAGAAGCATTCTTTAAGAGAACTTCCACTGGCACTTTACACAAAACTGTGAAGAAAGTAGGACGGCTTTTGAAACCTGTTTTTTCCAAGTTCCACTGGAGTCACTTTCTCTTTTTGGTTTTGCCGCGGTATTTACCTCTGCACATTTACCAAACACGAATTTGTGACAAATACAGAGGCATTTGTGCGTTTTTATTAGGCAAACTTCCACCACATGTAGTGTGCTGTACACCTGCTCTGTGCTGTACACCTGCTCTGTGCTGTACACCTGCTCTGTGCTGTACACCTGCTCTGTGCTGTACTCCTGCTCTGTGCTGTACACCTGCTCTGTGCTGTACACCTGCTCTGTGCTGTACACCTGCTCTGTGCTGTACACCTGCTCTGTGCTGTACACCTGCTCTGTACCAACACTGTAGCATAAATTCAGATTTGTTTTGTGGTGAAGAGCAGCTTTTTACAGTTGAGACTGGTCAAACTGGCCAAAGTGAAACCCATTTTATCTTGTCTTTGATTACTTCTCGTTTAGATTATTTAATTCACTCTACACTGGACTCAGTAAAACCTCACTTTTCCACTTACAGCAAAAGCAGAACGCAGCCGTTTGCCTTTTAACTGGATCATGTGAATTTGCCCACATTTCCCCCGTCCTTCAGGCACTTTACTGGCTCCTGTGCACTTTTGCACATTTTGCATTGATAAAATTTGCTTTTAAACACCTCCATGGTCTGGTCCTTCAGTATCTGTCTGACCTGCCTGTACCTCACACCCCCTCTCGTGCTCTCAGGTCCACAGATCCGGCTCTCCTCTGTGTCCCAAAGACCAGGAGAAAACAGAGAGGGGGTGGCTGCTCTGAGCCCGTGGAATCGGCTCCTGTCGCACACAAGGCCGACCGACTCACCGCCTGTTTTTAAGTTAAAAACTCACTTTTTCTCCTTGGCTTTAACACAGTTTGAGGTTGACTTTTTACCAGAATTTGTTTTGTATTATACAGTTGTGCTCCTAAGTTTCCATCCTCTGGCAGAAGTGATGATTTCTTGGTCCAGAAGCTGCACATGTGACGTACTTGGATATTCCACATGATAATGATCCAAAACACAGAGTGGAGCTGTCACTGGCTCCAGCAGAATAAAGTGAAGGTTCTGGAGTGTTCGTCTCTTCTGACCTCAGTATCACTGAGCCTCTGGGCAGATTCAAGCTGCAGTTCAGACAAGAGCCCAAGAATTTACAGGAACTGGAGCCTTTTGCCCAGAAGAATGAGCAGCTTCACCATCAGAGAAAATAACACATCCACAACTATCACAGAAGACTCCAGCTTCACTGGGTCATTTGTGGAGTTTCTGTTTCATTATGATTTAAAAAGAGGAAACACAGGAGTTTGATAATAAACGGCTTCACCCAAACACTAACCATGAGTGAAAGAAAAGTTTTGTGTTTCATTCATATTCTCTGAAAGATGGACAAGAAATCAATCAAATTCTGTCAGGGTCTGTGAACTCGAGCACAGCTGTATTTGACCTGTGCCTGTCACTGTATTTGTCACACACTGTCATCTGTTTGTGTGCAGCACTTTGGTCGACTATATTGTTTTTAACGCGCTCTAGAAATAAAGTTGAGTTGTGTTGAGTTGAGTAGATCAGTTTTTGCTTCTGTACCTGCCGACCGTCGAGCGAATAAATCCTAACGCCGCGAGAAATCAGACGGAT
Organism: Odontamblyopus rebecca; assembly: GCA_030686955.1. Lineage (NCBI taxonomy): Eukaryota > Metazoa > Chordata > Actinopteri > Gobiiformes > Gobiidae > Odontamblyopus > Odontamblyopus rebecca. Next base: position 41,361,350 of record CM060656.1, on the reverse strand, counting down.
TCCACCAAGTGAAACCGGCTGAGAAATCAGACAAAAGCTTTTGGCACATTTTATCATAACCTCGAGTATCGTCACTCCTCCTCTAAACATTAGCTCAGGTCTCTCCTCTTACTTTTAATCCTCGCTGATTTAAAGGTGCACTGCGCAACTTTTCTGGTGGAGGGTGCGTCGGGTCTTTTTCTCTGTGTAAATGTCTCACAGTACGGTGTTAAACCTGTCTTTCTTCATGTAGAATGGCCGTTTTTCTAGGTATTTTTGAGCGATAAACCCGCCTGTAACTGAATAAACGTGAGGTAGAGCTGTTTAACGTCACACAACGGCATCTACATAGAAACAAATAGGTGACGGACTTCCAAAAAGTGACACGTTGCAGCTTTAAACACACTTTACCCTTCCCTCGCTCATCCGTCACACACAGAGGAGGACGGGGTTGAACCGGCGACCTTTGCGTTAGCGGGCGTCAGCACTGTTCTTTTTGCCGAATCGATATGAAAGTGAAAGCTCCGTCAGAACCTTAAGTGCGTCTCTTCATCACAATCAGGAGGATGAACTCTGGGCCACACCTTTCTATCGACCCGGCGTTTTATTCCCTCGTCCGTCTCCTCCAAAACTCTCCTCAACTGTTCGAAGGGGGAAGAGTTAAAGTGACTCACAGTCAGAATGTTCGTTTTTCTGGGTATTTTTGAGCCATAAAACCACCTGTAACTGAATAAATGAGTTAATTTAACATTTTTCGGAAATGTTAATGAAGTAACACTGGACCAAAGTTCCCGTTTAACCCCGAAATCAAGAGTTATATTAATGTTTTGAGAGTAAACGGATAACACTTTGTAGGGTTATCCTGATTTAGCGAAACAACACACGGAGGTGGTTTATTTTGACACTTTATTTTAGTTAATTTAAGGTGAAATTATGAACAAAACTGGTTCAAACTGGTCTTTTCTCGTGTGAGTTTGAAGTGGTGGGAGGAGCCAAATTAACACTAGGATAAGTTGAATTAACACTAAGGGAAGTTGAATTAACACTAGAAGTTGACTTAACACTTGGGGAAGTTGAATTAACACTAAGGGAAGTTGAATTAACACTAGAAGTTGACTTAATACTTGGGGAAGTTGAATTAACATTAAAGGAAGTTGAATTAACACTAAGGGAAGTTGAATTGACACTAAGGGAAGTTGAATTAACACTAAAGTTGAATTGACACTAAGTGAAGTTGATTTAACACTAGGGGAAGTCAAATTAACACTAAGTGAAGTTGAATTAACACTAGGGGAAGTTGAATTAACACTAGGGGAAGTTGAATTAACACTAGGGGAAGCAAAATTAACACTAAGTGAAGTTGAATTAACACTAGGGGAAGTTGAATTAACACTAAGAGAAGTCAAATTAACACTAAGTGAAGTTGAATTAACACTAGGGGAAGTTGAATTAACACTAGGGGAAGTTGAATTAACACTAAAGGAAGTTGAATTAACACTAAGTGAAGTTGAATTAACACTAAGGGAAGTTGAATTAACACTAAGGGAAGTTGAATTAACACTAAGGGAAGTTGAATTAGCAGCCGAAACATGTCAACAAGGTACAAATACACTTGGCTACTTAGAAAGGAACCTAAGAAGTTAAAGGCTCCTCTTTGTTTCTCTCCGAACGGTCAAAGAAAAATCAAACTCTGTCAACTGGACACAAGTTTTTGCTTGAAGAAGCCGCTCGGATGTGCCGCGAAACTTGATTCAAAAACTTTTGTCCGGTCGACAGAATTGAATTTTTCTTTCGCTTTGGATCCTATCTGACAACCAGGGGATCGCACAAACGGGAAACTTTCATCTCTCTAAACTGACCTAACCTGCTCGAAGCTCCGCCTTTCCTCTCCTCTCACAGTCTCGCACTTTGTCTCTCATTTTATAAATAATCTGCAGGTGAAAGTCTATTTAAATGTGCAAAAGTTGTGTTGAAGCCCTTTCAAAAGCCGTGATGCGAGCTGAGCTGGTGTTGGCGCGTGGGCTGGAGGCTCTGGTGTGCGTCGGCTTTGACAGGTTTGGGGGCAAAGACGATTTAGATTGGGTTGTTCAGTGCACTCTGAGCGCTCGGTGTGAAAGTGGTGAGTGTTACTGCGGGCGAAAAACAGAACGAGCTCATTTTATACAGTTTGCAGTGCTCCACAGTTATTCCTCATTCACCTTTTGCTTTCAGAGCGTCCCAATTAGAATCAGAATCAGTTTTATTGCCATTGTTAGTAAAGAAAATCACAAATTAGGAACTTGTTTCAGTGCAACATTAAACAATGGATAATAATAACTATGAAACTACAAAAAATAAGAGCACACATTAAAATAAAACATGTCAGCTTTGATATCCGGTTATTCACTATGATGAGTTTATCCCTTGAAGATCTAAGGACAATTTCAGTACATTTCTCCTCGCCTGAATTTTTTTCTTAATTTTGCTTTTAAAACTGCCCCTTTTACCCCTAATGAAGTGTTCTACCTCCTTTTGTTCAGTCCAACCTGTTATTTCACAATCTGCTGCTGTAGTTGTGTCATGAGGCTGTGAGAAAAGCTACAGGACCAGAAATACACATGAAAAACGGAACATAAAATTCACGCTCTTTCATACAAAACACACAGCAAACATGTAGAAACAATTTTTTGGACATAAAAAATGCTTAATTTAGGGCCTTAGTTACAAAAATGCAAAATCTCAAGTCTGTAAGTAAATTAAAAATCTCCTTATTGCCCTAAAAACAAAAAAAGTGCAGTGGCTCCATGACTTTCCTGGTCCAGTCCTGGAAACAGCTCCTGTCAGGTCCAGGGCCAGAGCCACAGCACTTCTGCATTTCCAGGGTGGAAATTACATTTGGATTTGGACATTTGGACTGAAATAACACTTTTAAATAAAAATAGCAAAAGAATGTGCAATTACGCAGACCAAGATTTGAGGAAAAACTGAACTTAGAGCGGCTTTTTCAGTTGTTCTGAACACAGTCGCTCAGAGCATCGACCATCTTGACTCACTTCACTCTTTGGCAATGTTTTGGCTGATCAAAATGGACGGAGCGCATGTGCATAAGTGCATTTTCACAACTGTCAGACTACAACAACAAAACATTTGCAATAAAAAAGGCTAACATGCTTCAAAAATCACTCAGTTTCAATTTGCCACAGATTGTTGTGTCACAGGTAGATTTTATTTAGGTTTAAGTGTATAAATCATTACCCAGACTCGTTTTGAGCATTTTAATACAACTGCATGTTTATATTATCATACCAGTACGTGCTGTGATAACACTACACCCAAGCAGACACGCAAATTAATGCAAAATAATGTGTTTTCTAAAAAAAAAAAAGAGTGATTACTATTCAGTTCTAAAGCACGTTTCACCAAAGCAAAGGTACTCGAGGTCAAGTTTAAAGACCGACTTTAAAGGCGCTCTAGAGGGGCCGCCTCCTCTTTGTTTCCATGGAGATGTTAATGCTCGGCTTGAAATGCATCGCAGTATGGTCTTAAACCTATCTCTCTCCATGGTGCTGAAGCCCATACAGCTCCCCTCCCAGACTTCTCTCACTCCCACGGTTGCCAGTTAAGTACATAAGCAGGCCTGTGTGCCATAACCGTAGAAAATGTCTCCTTTTAGGTGATGTAATGCTGCAGTTTTCAGTGTCGTGTGTGTTCAGACCAAATCTCCTCCCTCTCCTCCCCTCTCTGCCTCTGAGGGGTCGGCTCATGCATTTGGGGAGCCAGACGTAAGTGATGATAGAAGAGGGAGTGCGCTGTGTCCACCAGGGGGCGCCAGACATAAGTGATGATAGAAAGGGGAGTTTGTTATGGTCCCCGGGGGGGATAGAGAGCACCAGACAGCCATCCATCACAGGTTACATCTGCGAGGGACTCCACCAGATAACAACATATGGGTCTGTGCGGAGCTCTTAAAGTCAAACTAACTCCAGCCTCAAGTCTTTTCAGTGACTGATAGTGATGCTTTATAGACAGACCTTTCTGCAAATAAGAAGAAAAGAAAAGGAAATACTTTTCTTTTGTTAAAAACTATAACATCAAAAATAAACAATTGCATCATTCAGTTAAACTGGTCAGGAAAATTATTTTCTGATATTTGTGAATTCACAAACTCCTGGCCCAGCTCCCACTGTTGTGCTCCGCAGGTAACCAGCAGTTCAGCCCAATCACAGAGCAGCACTGTGGTGTGGGAGGAGCCAAAGGTGAAGCTAACCTTGCACATGAAGAGGGATTTTAGCGAGATTCGTGAGTTCACAAACTCACAAGAATCTTAGCGTGCAAATGTTGTAAGGAAAATAAAGTGGGTGGAGCAATCACGTCATGACGCTGAGGTTTGAGCGGAAGCCAGAGACAATGTGCCCGAATGAACCAAAACAAACATGGCGACGTTGACAGGCCTACTGAAGCGCCAAAACAGATAATTTTGTTTGTGAAAAATGTGCAGAAGGGAAACACTAGGGTTGGGCGATATCCAAATTTTGATCGTGTTAAACTGTCTCAGCTTTTCCCGGGGTTTACGGTATTACTGTGATTAATGAAGAATTATTTCGTAGCTGCACCTAAACCCTTTAGAAACAGTCGCAGCTTTATATTTGAAGATGAGGCACAAGTTCTGATCAATCAAACTTTGCAGCGCGTTCCATCGCATCAGTATCAGTGCACGAGCTGTTTTTATCAGCGCTTATACTGTATGCAAATGAGCTGTATGCAAATGAGCCATGCGCTTTGAAGTTTGGTTTGTGTAAAACGTAAACAAATGTGCCAAAGCTGCATTAAACACATTATTACTCAAAATGTAGAATGAGTGGAGGAAATGTAGAGCGGTGCAGAGGACCAATCACAGCCCTTATGTCTCTGTTGTTTTGAGGCGTCGTTAGAAAGTTTGGGAGGTGCAGGTCGACGCAAACACCATAAATTGGGCTTTACCGTCTCCTCCGTGAAAGTCTGACTTCGCCCTCGGGAACTTTCTCCTCTTCAGCACCTCGTCCCCTCTCGACTCTCGGCTTCAGTAAAACGTCTCCATCACAAACTTTTGGGCTCAGCGTCGCACACGAAGCGTCAGTCAGGTTTTTTTCTTCTTCCTGCTGCGTGTGGATGGAAATCTCCGAGCGGAGCCACGTTTGAAGAGGAGAGAGAGCGGAGGGAGAAAGTCCTGCTGTGGTTTTAGCTCCTTATGCAGATTTTTTTTTTTAAATGACATTCATGAAACTGATACCACTGCTACTTTCTGATACCGCATTACCGCTCAACCCTAGTAAGCACTTTGTACATTTGTGGACAGGAACGATGTCTCTGCTTTTCTCTCAACTGAGACTAAAACAGGACATGAACAGGACTGAAACATACCTAAACCAGGATTAAATCAGATCTAAACCTGGACAAAAGCAGGACTAAAATTGATCTAAATGAGAAAACTAAATAGGAACTAAACTAAATGAGGAGCTAAAACATCTTTTATTTCCAAAAACACAATTTTACGGACATAGGCAGGTGTGAAATACAACTGAAAATGATCACATCTTGAGTAAAGAACAGGGAATGAAAAATCTAAGTGAAATCATCTGTAAATGTATACCCATGTCTCGTTTACCCGCCCACCCCTTCTCGCTCCTCGCCCACACACCCCCCAAAGACCCACCAAATCTCTCCGGGATCTTTCCAGACACACAGCGTTGCATCTGATACCAGCAGAGGGCTCCTGTTTCAGCCCTGATCCAATCACAGAGCATGATGTATGAGTCTGTCTGGAGCGAGTGCACCGGAGCACCGCAGAGACGCTCACAACAATACAGGAGATATAAGGCCTGACACACAGTTCGGAGGAGAAATAGAAGCTGCTTGAGTCACAATGGATCTTAAAGGGTAAAGATGCTGGTTTTCAGTCTGGAAATTTTGTACGTGTCCAGCCAGAACCACACACGCAACCAGAACACGCTTTTATGATGCGTTGGTATGGTTAACTTACACTTAAAGGGACAGTTGTGAATTTTTGACATAGTTCCTCATTTCCTGGTGATCCAGACGTGTTGGAGACGTGTGGAGACTCTTTTTTTAAATATTCCATCCAGTCCTTGTGTACAAGTCTAATGCCCCCATCTGTGGAAAAGCACGACTTATAATAAGACTATTACCATTTTTATCATTATTCAAAGTGCGTTTGTGTTAAAGTTAACGTGACGACGTGACTAATTTGTGGCGTCTACTGCAGGTCCAAAATAGTTTTAGCTCTTAGTCACAGATCGTAAGTTAAAGGAAGTTGAAATAATTTGTCAGTTTTATTTACTTGAAGGTTTTTGTTTAATCAATAAAACTCCAACGGATAAGACGAGGTTGGTCAGGTACGACATTTTCTCATACACTTCCAAATGAACTGACTTTAGATGCACTGTGTGACCTTTTTTGTGTCCGTTGCCTGCTTGTTTCTATGGAGATGTCATTGCTTTGCTTAGAATGTTCCACAGTGTGACATTAAACAGCTCAACTTTACATTTATTTAATTACAGGTGGTTTTATAGCTGAAAAATACCTAGATATTCTGACTGTGAGTGGGGCCGCCTCTCCACAGATCTGACCTGTAATTTGGCTTGGTTTGGTTTCCATGAAGATCGAAAGGTTTAATGCCGCACTGTGAAACATTAGCAAAGCAGGCGACATTACACAATGAGGGGACAGTTGTGAATTTTGGACATAGTTCCTCATTTCCTGCTGATCCAGAGTGTTGGAGACGTGTGGAGACACTTTTTAAAATGTTCCTCCAGTCCTTGTATTTGCAGAGGTGCTGGTGCTGGGCTAGTGCAGGTCAATGGCCACAGTCGTCCTGCCACTAAAAACAGTCTGACCCACTCCACAGACCCGAGGAAAAACTATACACTATTATCACAACGGCAGGAAGTGCGGCGATGTTGAGTCGCGCAGCTTCCGGTCGATGCTTTTCTACGACAAAATCCCTGTGGAAAAGTGTGTCATATTTTTGAGCAGCTTCATAAATCTGCCCCAACACCAAATCTTCATCCAACAAAGTCGACAAAGAACAGATTCTGTCCATGAAGAATTTATCCACAAGGATCGAGGGAAGAAAGACGGAAACTTAAAGGAAACGACGACGAGCATCAGTGAAACGACTGAGCAGCACTAACGTTCTGGTCCTGGAGGAAACAGAAGGAACTCGTTCACTCAGACTGATTCTAGAATTAACATTAAAAATCGATTTTGTGATGTCGATATCAGCACAGACTGAGAGATTTGTGCAGTTTAAAGCTACAGATGTTCACAGGTTAAATGTCGACCATTTAAACTGCACAAATCTCTCAGTCTGTGCTCATATTAATTTTAATTCTAGTATAACGCAAGGTTAGTTTTACTTCTAAAATGATTCTGTGGACACAGACGTTCACGTGGACAGTCTGGAGTTCTAATAGTTTTGCCTAATGTTGTTTCCTCATCACAAACACACCTGGAGTGGTGTTTTGTTTCATTCACACGTTTTAACTCAAAAACACTCAGTTCCACCTTGTGATGCCAAGTGGTGATACAAGAAGTTCTTCACTGCGTTTTTTAACTCTTCGGTACAATAATTTCATTCATTTCAGCCCTGGAATTGCCGATCTCTACTGAATAAAAGCTAAAAGGAGCTGTTCACTTGAAAACCACCACTTCATGACATCGCAAGGTGGGACAGAGCCAAAGCAAATCATTTCTGCACTAAGTTTCATTATTTTAAACAGTAAAAAAGGCAGAGAAATTAAATACTATATATCTCTGTCATTTTTCTTTTGGAGCTCTGTGTTGACGCTGGAGGCAGAACTTTCTCCCGTAAACACAAAGGATTGTCTCACTTCAGTTACTTTATCTGCTGGTGGGAAAAAATAATAAAAATAAATGATAAATATAGGCACAAGCGGCAATGATCGGCCCTCTCGTGCACCTACACCGCACCCCACAAACAGCGTGGCCTACAAACGACATGCACACTAGGGGTGGGTATTGCCAACAACCTTGCGATACGATACGATTCGCGATACAGGGGTCTCGATACGACATGATTCGCGATACAGGGGTATGCTGATACATGGTCTTCAAGGCGATACGTATCCCGATATTTTACATTACGTAACCTATAATTTTTTTTTTTAAAAGACAGATGTTTACTCAAATGTTATTTTTATTTTGGTGCAGCGCATCAGTTACAATGTAACAGAAGAAGCTGTAAGGCAGAAACTGCCCTTGATTAACCTGTTAACAGCCGCACTCGGCACAAGGGTTCAAATATGTACCAGATGTTCAAACTGTAATAAGATGTAATGTATAATAAATAAACCATCTTCTGAAATTTAGGCATGTTTACTTAAGATAAATAACTAAAACAAGCCAAAAAATTTCGCTCCATATGTCTCGTGTGCCTCCACCCGTGAGTGTGCGGAAAAGGAGGAGAGAGAGAGTCTCCATACACAGAGCGCATGGAGCTAGCCTATCACTACAGCACCTCTGCCCCACATGGGGCCCACCGCTGAAATCGTCTTTTCATAGGCTACTCAGATCTGTCAATCATTTCCTGAAAGAACCAATGACTGAAGAGGTTTTGCCGTGGACCTGTCCCTCGGTCATGCGCAATACGCCGCTAACTGGACACACTCGTTTTGTTCCCCAAGCTGTAGCGCGGCGCCCGTAGCCGGACCGAAGCCTGGATACACTTGTTTTGTAGCTAAGAGTGTGGAGAAAACAAACATACCCCACACCGCTAACAGGAGCTAAGCATTTAGCTATGCTAAAGACCAAGAGCGAGAGAAGTAGAGAGATGCATCGCTCATCCATTTAGACAAACTCAGACTTTCTGGATTATTTCTCCACATGGAATTATTTTCTGAAAAAAGCAACTAGATATTCTTTTTCTGTGGACTGTTACAGACTAATTGAGCACAGCTATTCCTGGATTGGACCCGTTTCGGACCGACAGAACCGGCTCAAAGGTAAGAAATGCGATGAATATTTTCGGGAATTATAAATTATGGCTCTTTGGGCTGTGTGGCATAAAATGAATGATATGGTGGTTTTACTGAGGAATTAAGCTTTCAAACGATGTATAGCATGTCAATATTGGAAAAATAAGTACGGTGAATATCTGGCTTGACTTTTTAATGTTGTGTAATCGCCCGCGGGTGGGTGTTAAGTTTATTAATGTAAACATGGCTTAACAAGGCTGTATGCTGACATGCAGCTCCTTTGATGAAAGTAAACTTAAGATATGGCCTTAACAAGGCTGTAGTGCAGAAGGAATGCTGCCTTTGACAATACGAAATGCGCATTGCAAGGATCACTTATCAGACGCAGTTTGCTGAAGCTTGATAAATAATGTTTGTTGCATGTAAAATATCGATACTGACGTCTCTGTATCGATACGTGTATCGCCAAGAGGCCCACGACGATGTATCCCCGTATCGATTTTTTGAACACACCCCTAATGCACACAAACCCTAATAACCATAAACCCCAACCACACTTTTCATCTGCTTTACAGTGTGTTATATTCAGGCCGAGATCACGTATTAGTGATTCAAATTTCTCAGGCCAACACATCCTCCATCAGAAAAATTACACATAGTGCACCTTTAAATGATTTTTGAGGAGTCAAAAAAAAAAAGGAGTCACTGTTTTTTTTTGGTGTCATTTGTATTCCCTAATGTATTTTTGCCTCGTTAGGGGGCGCTGACGAGCCATTTTACTTATTTATTGAAAATGGAAATAGCCAAAAGTTAGAGAAGCGGAGACTTTAACATGTGGCCAAATTTCGTGAGTTTTCGCCATTGTTCAGTGGGTGAAAAATGGGTGAGTGCGTTAGGAGAAGGAGAAGGAGAAGGAGAAGGAGAAGAAGAAGAAGAAGAAGAAGAAGAAGAAGAAGAAGAAGAAGAAGAAGAAGAACGTTCCATTTTTTTTTGCTGACAAACTATACATTTTCGGAAACCTCTGGCGTGTTGCTACGTCATGGTGAGGGTCCCTGGTCACTACGGGCGAGTCACGTTGCATCATTTTAGTTCCCGCCCCCTATGAGCATCGTTATGTGATACTAATAGGAATTACACATACGATTTGAAGAAATAGAAGCTCATCTGTGCCAAGAACCTCCCCAACTACAGTGTATCCAGTCAAGTCGAGCCTTAAGTCCTAAAAGCAGAGACTCAAGTTTGACTCGAGTCCAAGTCCCGACCTCTGCTCACTCAGGTTCAGATCGAAAAGCATAAATCGCCGTCACGCCAATGTCCTCAAGGATACGTCGTTTTACTTCTTACTTATATGGAAAAATGAAGTTATTTTCTTCCATCGTAAAGCTAACCACCCGAGCCTTTCCCTCTCATTTCACTCTTAGCTCGGTCACGCTCTGCTCGCTCCGGAATGGGACCGGGACCAATCGCCCTCATGATGTAAGAGTGAAATATACGGAGCCAATCATGAGCAGGGTCAAAGGTCACATGTGTTAGAACAGTCGCAATTTCCCCGTTCCCTCCACCGCGTCCCGCTTTATGAACGGCCGTATCGATTTAGAATAAAAGTGTTCAGGGCGTTCGTTCTGACATTGTCTTTGTCGCGTTGTAAAAATAAAATAAATCTCCTTGCTACAACTGCTGCTTCTGCTACTACCACTGTTAAAGATGCACTACGCAACTTTTCAGGTAGAGCGTTTCCATGGAGATGTAACAGTTTTGGAATGTCGTAAAACATATCTGTCTTACATTAAGTGAATTATTGCTCAAAATAACCTTAAAAACGTGCATTCTCACTGTCAGCGTGGAAAATATCAGTGTTTGTTTTATTATTTTTACTATCATATGTATTGTCATTGTGGTATCGGAATCGGTATTGAGTATAGGGATGTTAACCGCTAACAGTTAGACCCGTGGTTGACCGATTAAAATGAATCCTACGTAATGGTTCTTGAGCGCGGCACAGTTCTTCAGTCCGAGTGTGAGTCGCCCTAAACGATCACAGACCGGAGCCTAAACGCACATTATCTGTGGTCTCGTTGCTCAAGACGCGAGGTTCACGTCATCGATGATGTTTCGCCTCAAAATGCGACATCCTCAAGCCTCTTCTACAGGTGAGAAAAGCTGACCTACCGTGCTAACTCTGCTAACCGTGCTAACTCTGCTAACCGTGCTAACTGTACTAACTGTACTAAATCTGCTAACCGTGCTAACAATGCTAACTCTGCTAACCGTGCTAACTCTGCTAACTGTGCTAATTATACTAACACTTTCTACAAGCATTTAAACTTTATGAACTGAACTCTAACTTTGAACATTATTGTTGTATAATTTTTGTTTTGCCTGTGTTTAAATATATCTAATATAACCCTATGAACTAACATCAAGGACCATAATGTCCACCCTCCTGTGGGTTCACCACCTGCAGAGGGGTTCATAGGGGGGGTCAGGTGCTATGAGTATTGGGCAGCAAGATGCCCCCGCGACCCAGCCGGATTAAGCGGGAGAAGATGGATGGATGGATAAATATATCGACCTATAAATAATAATAAGATAATACCACTCGGTCCCTGGACTACTGCTACTGCTCCTACACAGTGTGGCATTAAACTGCTCTACTTTACATTTATTCAATCACAGGTCATTTTAGAGCTCAAAAACACCTAGAAAAACAGACTTTCCCACAGATCTGACCTGTAACTTGGTCCGGTTTGGTTTCCATGATGATAGAACAGAGGGACTCAATTGGTGGACTCCGGTCTGGATCTGGACTCAAACGCAATGACATCCGGACTGAGACAAAAATCTCTCTGTAGCTTTTGTTCATAGCGCTCCAGATCCACGCAGTTTTTCACTGGCCTGTGCTTTGCCGTGAAGCTGCGTTCGGTTACAGGCCGACATTGCGACACACCGTCGCTCCGAAATTAACGTCTGATTGTGGGAGTGTCGTGTGTCCGTTTGTTCTCAAACGTCCTGCACTCCCACATTTTGCCCCGTGGTCGGAGCGGCGGCACATTCGCTTTTTTAACATTATCCCGACATTCGACACGTGATTATTAAGTTTGGACCGAGGTCTTTTCAGGACCAGATTTTCACGGACTGGAGGCGCGGCCTGGTTTAATCCTGTTGTAGTCCTGTTTTAGACCTGGTTTAGTCCCGGTTTAGACTTGGTTTGAGTCCTGATTTTAGTCCTGGTTTAGTTTTAGACCTGGTTTAGTCCTGGTTTTAGTCCTGTTTTAGACCTGGTTTAGTCCTGGTTTAGTCCTGGTTTAGACCTGGTTTAGACCTGGTCTGAGTCCTGATTTTAGTCCTAGTTTAGTTTTAGACCTGGTTTAGTCCTGGTTTAGTCCTGGTTTTAATCCTGGTCTTAATCAGAATTAAACCAGGTCTAAACCAGGTCTAAACCAGGACTAAACCAGGACTAAACCAGGACTAAAGTATTGTACTTTGTGCATAGTTCAAATGTTCCATGTGGATCTACTACATTTTTTGTCAAAAGTTCTAAATTTGAAAATCCACCGTCACATTTTCGGGCCCTGGAAACTCTGTAAATTTGGTACGTGGACCTTTTGAGTTTGTAACTGAGTTCCTCTGTGACAGAACAACTCTGTGACGAAAAGCATTTGTCACTCTATCAGAAAAGTTACACAATGCACCTTTAAGATAGACTAACCCAACATGTCCTGCTGTTTCCCTTTGTTGCAAACCGTTTTTCCATCATGTCCAGTGTTTTTTAATCCACAATAACTCGTATCAAAACAGACCCATTTCCGCCCGATGCAAATGTAACACATGGATTTGAGGCTTGTTTTGCACCAAAGAACAGCCAATCCAATTCATTATTTCCATTCAAAGCAGAATAAAGCTCAGGCAGACATCCTGTTGACAGAAAATTATAATTACACCTTTCACAAATGTGTTTTAGCAGCAGCAGGAGTCTGTGTGTTTGGAAGCATCTGTGCCTCGGTCCGCCGGGTGCTGTGAGTTTTACAGCTTCGTGTGAGGATGTCCAGGTGATGCGACGTCAATGGGACCAAAACACGGAACAGGAGAGGGCCCAAGTGCAGCCAGGAATAACACAGGGCTGCACGACAAGAGCAGGGCTGTGACAGGGCTGAATCCAGATTAAACCAGGTCTAAACTGGAACTAAACCAGGATTCTGTAAGATTAGACTGGGACTTGACCAGAAATAATATAGGACAAAATCAGGACATGAATATTCAGGGATAAACTGTATTGAAATGATAACAAAATGTATTAAAACAAATGCAACACTGATTTCAGGACCACGGACAGAGACCAAATGACAGCATATTCACAAAATGTTCCATAATTATAATCACTGTGTACATAAGCCGTCTTTGAGCATGTGCTGCAATCAGGGGGAAATGAAATTTTGAATAAAAACTTGGACACTCTCGGTTTGTGGTGGTCGGTAATAATAAAATAAAAGAGCGCGTAATTAAGGAAAACGGTTTTGCATTCAGCCCATTCATGACGAACATGAGTCAGTATCATTTTTAAGCAGCTTTTCTAAACAAATGACAGTTTATGCCTCTCTTTATTGTTGGCAGGAATAAATTGGTCAAAATTAGGGACATCTGGGACATTTCATGCAAAAAAATGGGACAAATCAGCGGTTTTGGATAAATCTGCCGGGACAGAGGACACAGGGCTCAAAACTGGGACTGTCCCGGGTAAATCGGGACATCTGGTCACCCTAGCTGCATTTACATCTTTTTAAAGACATATTTTCATCACTATGTTTTATGTTTTTAACGGTACAAAACTCACAGTTCGGTTCGTACGTCGGTTTTGAAGTCAAGTTTCGGTTCATTTTCAGTACAGTACGGAAACTAAATTCAAAGATGTCACATGTTTGAATGATAAAATGCAGCACTTGCTCGCCATGTGTATGCAGTACTGCACAATACTGAACGCCCAGGGAAATAATAAACAAACCATGGAAATCATTACTACTACTTATAATAAACTATTAGAATTAGAATTAGAATTGTTTAGATCTGGTTTAGTCCTGGTTTAGTTGACAGTCGTTCCTGGAGCACCCAGGGGCTGAGACATTGCAGCTGATCCTACGGGCTGACACGGAGCCGCCTGCACCTCGTCGCTCCTCGGTGCCGCGGCGAGGTGCAGGCGGCTGTGCACTTTACAGCTCCTCTCGCCGGATGCTGCCGTTTCCCAGGGCTGTGGGATCAGGCGCCAGCGACACCTCGAGGGAATCTCCCCTCACTGAGCGGCCGTCCTTTCCCCGCCGAGTTACGTGGCCACACCGTCCTGTCAAAGCCTGATCCCTCAGACCTCAGAAGCTCAGCAGGGCCTGTTTAGTACTTGGATGGAGACACTGGGAATCCCAGGAGCCACAGGGGGGCGCCAGTGGCAAAAACTGTTGTTGTGTCCTTAGGCAAGACACTTCACCCACATTGCCTCGTATGAAAGTGGAGTGTGCAGGGCGGGACTCCCTTGAAAAAGAGATTAGTGTCTCAGTGGGACTTTCCTGGGTAAATAAAGGTTAAAAAAAGACAATATCGCTCTGATGAACTCGACCCATCATACGGTCCATGAGCCCCACTCACACGACTTCAACTCGCTCTGCCTTGACTGTTTTGTACAGAAGCACGACGACATGCTGAGTCAGGATGTAGTGTTGTGTGTCTGCATGTAGTGCAGGGAGGTTGAATGAGATTTGACCCTATTTGACAAAATCGTCCATTTTATTCAGAGCGGCATCTGGTCGTCCACAGACCTGCACCAAACCAAACGACCTGAACCAAAACAGCAACACAACTTCATGAACCGTTACACCCATAATCTATATTCAGGAGCTGTGTTATACGGTGCCTTATGTAACCATGGTTCTCTGAGTGAAGAAATCTCTTCTGCTACTTAAATATTCCACATGTGAAGCAAATACAAGACTTGATTTTCACTTATTTTTCCAGTGAACACTTCAGATATTGCCATTTATTGTGTTTGTATTTATTTATTAACAGGATAATGCATATTAAAATATGATAATGCAAAAGACAAACATGCTCTTGTAAATATGCACCGTAGCCAATGCTAATCTCCAGCCTTACTTAAAACACATTCATACGACATTAGCATTAAAATGTGCAGGTCAGACAAACACTCTCAGTACTGACACATTAACATCTATTTACAGGTTTATGCAAATATGAGTGCAGCCCCAGCTCATGTGTCAAAAGTCCTGTTTTAGTTCAGTTATGTGGACAGATCTGGTCGTCCAAAAGCCACGATTTATGCCATGAGAAAAAAACATGTTTCTGTTCTGATTTACACATGATTTTAAATAAATAACTGCTCATTTTCGGGGCGTCCTGAGTAAATCTTGAACCAGACAAATAAAGAAACAAGGACCAGGGTTTTTCACATCCCTGTGGGCGGAGAACCACAGGAGATTATGATCAAATAAAAGGACACTGTGATGGAGAAAGATGACGCAAAAGACGATTTCTAAGTCCAGATTGGATTTTCACGTCAGAAAAACTTTGATCGAACGTTTCTGACAGTTTCCCACATCTGTAACACTGGATTTTATCATCACCATCTGTCAGAGTCTCTATCAGACCTGCAGTTCTGACAGAGCTGCTCAAGTCTGATCCTGCAAATCCACGCTGAGACTGGGGCTTTAGATAGTCCTGGTCTAGGCTTCCTCTAGTCCTGATCTAGTCCTGGTTTAGTCCTGGTTTTGTCATGTTCTTCTTCTCTAGACTTGGCTAGGTCTTGATCTAGTCCTGGTTTAGTCCTTGTTTAGTCCTGGTTTAGACGGTCTAGATCATCTTTGTTCCTTCATAGTTTTGTTCCGGGTTTAGTCCCTGATTTAGTCCTGGTCTAGTCCTGGGTTAGTCCTGGTTAAACCCTGGGTTTGTCCTGGTTTAGTCCTTGTCCAGTCCTGATGTAGTCCTGGTTTAGTCCCCATTTATCTCTGGGTTAGTCCTCGTTTAGTCCTGGTCTGTTCCTTGTGCAGTCCTGATCTACTCTTGGTTTAGTATTGGTTTTAATCCTGGTCTAGTCCTGGTTTAGTCCTGGTTTAGTGCCTGTTTTAATCCTGACCTAGTCCTAGTCTAGTCCTGATCTAGTTCTGGTTTAGTATCTGTTGTAATCCTGGTTCAGTCCTGGTTTAGTCCTGATTTAGTCCTGGTTTAGTCCTGGTTCAGTCCTAGTCTAGTCCTGGTTTAGTCCTGATTTAGTCCTGGTTTAGCCCTGGTAAATCCTAGTTTTGTCCTGGTCTAGTCCATGTTTAGTCCTGGTTTTGTCCTGTTCTTCTCCTTCTCTAGACTTGGCTGAGTCCTGGTCTAGTCCTGGTTTAGTCCTTGTTTAGTTCTGGGTTAGTCCTGGTCTAGTCCCGGTTTAGTCCTTGATTAGTTCTGTTTAGTCCTGTTCTAGTCCCAGTCTAGTCCTGATTTAGTCTGGTTCTCATCCTGGTTTAATCCTTGTTTAGTTCTTGTTTAGTCATGGCTTAGATGGTCTAGATAATCTTCATTCCTCGGTAGTTTAGTTTCTGATTTAGTCCTGGCCCAGTCCTGGTTTAGTCCTGGTTTAGCCCTGTGTTTGTCCTTGTCCAGTCCTGATCTAGTCCTGGTTTAGTACCTGTTTTAATCCTGGTCTAGTCCTGGTCTAGTCCTGGTCTAGTCCTGGTCTAGTCCTGGTCTAGTCCTGGTTTAGTCCTGGTTTAGTCCCAGGTTCAGTGGGTTTTAAAAGGGTAAATTGCGCAGCAGAGGCTCTTTGAGTCTGAGTGAGTTGAAGCCAGCGCCCCCTGCAGGAGCAAGAAGAACGACTGAAAGTGTTTCTGTGAAAGTGAAATGAGACAAAAGTGAAAGTTCCCCCAGGCACAAATACAGAAATACAAAGAGACGGACATGAAAGAGAGAAAGAAAGAAAGAAAGAAAGAAAGAGGGAGGGAGAGGGATGCAGAGAGAGGGAGGGAGGAGATAAAAAGGGAGTAAGGAGAGATGCAGAGAGAGAAAGAGGGGAGAGAGGGGGTGGAGAAAAAAGGGAGTAAGGAGGGATGCAGGAGAGAAAACTAGAGAGAGAGAGAGGCAGAAGGGGGAGGAGAAGAGAGAGAGGGAGAAAGAGGAGAGGAGGATGGAGAGAAAGAGATAGTAAGAGAGGGAGAAAGTTGGAGAGAGAGAGAGAAAGAGAGAGAGAATAAGAGGGAAAAGGGAGAGAGAGGGAGAAAGGGATGGTAGAGAAAAAAGGGGAGTGAGGGAGGATGCAGAGAGAAAGAGAGAGAAAGACAGAGAGAGAGAAAGAGAGGGAGGCAAAGAGGATAAGCAGAGAGAGAAAGACAGACAGAAAGAGACACTAAGAGAGAGAGAATGCGAGAGAGAGGGAGGCAGAGGGAGGTGGAGAGAGATAAACTAAGAGGAAAAAAGTTGGAGAGATAGAGAGGGATGGTAGAGAAAAAATGTAACGCGGTGTGTAGGCTAGGAGGACTAACCGCGAAGGTAAGTGATCAGAAGTAGATTCGATAAGGAGCCATAAACTAAGTGAATGAAAAACGGACACAAAATAAGGTTGGTAATGTGAGAGATTGTATTATGTTATTACGGTTTTAAATTAATAGGATTGCAATAATAAGAATGACCTCACATATGATAAACATATATATTATATAGATATGTCATCAGATTATATTGAATGAAACAAAACAAAACAAAACACTTCAGTTCAAAACCAGTGAGTTCTGTGAGTTCATATATTGTCCATTTGGATTGTAGTCCATGCAAAACCGAACAGTCAGTCGTTCAGACTGAGATTCAAAGTTTTTTAGAGTTTGTTATAGATCCAGTTAGGAAAAGAACAGTTCGATCTCCTACCACAAGGAGGTGTGATCATAGCTCGCCATCACAGACTCACAGCTGAGGTTTCCATCACAGAGAGGGGTGGGGAAAACCTGACCTGCACAAGGTCAACAGAAAAAAACCCAAATTACATTCATGTTATAAATTAGTTTACGGGCTATAAACTCATTACATTAACTTACAATTTGAGCGAATTGCATTAATAATAATCATCAAATAATTGTCAACATTTTGATAACATTATTCTCATATATGAATAAATCAGTGCACTTTTAAATTAACTAGCTTTGAAGCTAATCATCCATCTGTATCAAAAAGTATTAAACAATAGTTGCGCAACAAAATAAAATATGTAGCTACATTCATTGAAATACATAGTTCAAAAACACACCAATAACAAGTTCAAACAACATAAATTAGGATGTCCTTTAATTACTAAAGGTTTGGCCTTTAATTCGGCAAGAATAGAAATTAGATTAATGTCTGTATTTAGTCAATACGAATGAAAATAAATAAATCGCGGCACACCTGCCAGCTTAATTGCTACCGGGGTTAGCATTAGCAGCATTAGTATTAGTCCCAACAAGGATCACTTAAACAGACAGCGGGTTTAAACAGTATAACTCACCGCTGAGCGGAGGGGTTGAATGCTTAGTATGAAAGCAGTGTAAAAAGTCTTTTTAGCAGCAATCATTGAGGAGCACAACCAGCACGGCAGCCACAGTGAACAGCAGCTGGGAGCGTCAAGGCAGGTAGTCGCCAGAGGCACTCTGGGTAATATTGTAATTTGGCTCGGTGACACAGCAAGAGGGGGTGGTACTTTAGATCACGCAGGTTACAAAAAGGTGAGCAAGGGAGAGAGAAAGAGACAGAGAGAGAGAAGAGAGACTAAGAGAGGGAGAAAGTTGGAGAGAGAGAAAGACAAAGAGAGACAGATAGAGAAAACAGACACAGAGACACTAAGAGAGGAAGAAAGTGAGAGAGAGAGACAGAGAGACATTAAGAGAGAGAGAGATGTTGGAGAGAGAGGAAGAAAGAGAGAGAGAGATGGTAGAAAAAGAAAGGGACAGAGGGAGGATGCAGAGAGAGAGATTAAGAGAGACAAAAAGAGAGAAAGACAGACAGAGAGAGACACTAAGAGGGGGAAAGAGAGAGTAAGAGAGAGAGAGAAAGCAAGAAAGAGAGACTAAGAGAGAAAGTGTGTGAGAGAGAGAGAGAGAGAGAGACTAAGAGAGATAGAAGGCAGTGAGCAGAGGGGAAGGTTGGAGAGAGAGAGAGAGAGGAGGAGGAGAAAATAGTTTTTGTCAAAGTAAAATGAGGCAAACTGACATTTCCCTGAGGCGAAAACACAAAGACACAGATATGAAAGATGCGCAGGGAGATGTGTCAACAATAAAGAGAGTAACAAAAGAAACGGGTGAGGAGAGAGGGAGGAGGAGAGAGAGAAAAAAGAGACAGAGAGAGAGAGGGAGGGAGAGGTGCTGGGGTGATGAAGCTCAGACGTTTTTATGCATCTCGTCAGTGCTCTGGTTTGTTCTCTATAAGACATGTGTGAAACTGAAACACAAACACAATTTACTTACATAACCAGGGAGTGCGCGTTAGCATGCTAGTCACCAAAACACTGCCCTGGTCTCTGAAAGTTGTGAAAAGCTCTTATAAATCCACTGAATATATGAATGTGTAAGGAAAGTGTTTGCAAAGGACCACATGACACTGTGTTTTCATCTATGCTGTAATGTCGTTTCCTACGGAAGCCGAAGAGGCTCAAAACAAATACAAACACCCCAAAAAATCCATAACAGAAGTGGGCGCGGGACTCAATTTTCCGACGGACCAAGAGAGGAGGATCAAGCGGGAAGTGAACGGGAAAAGTAAAGGAGCAGAGAAGTGAACGAAGTTGGAAACGTAAGTAAAAGGTAAAGTAAGAGAACTTTATTTCTCCAGCGCTTTCCACAGACACATGTCCCCAAAGACGATTTACAGAACATTATTTACATTCACTCCAGACCCGGTGGTGTAAACTCCTGTTGTAGCCACAGCTGCCCTGGGACAGACTGACAGAAGAGAGGCTCCAGTCTGCACCATCGGCCCCTCCGACCACCACCACCAACACTCTCACGCTCCACTTTCACACCTACAGCAGGTTTTGAGTTGATGGGGGAAACCGGAGGAAACCATCCAGACACGGGGAGAACATGCAAACTCCACACAGAAAGGCCCAGGGATCGTTCCCAGAACATTCTCGCTGTGAGGCGCGAATAGTAAATAAAAGTAATTTATTGTTTTGCGTCCAGGATCGATGTCCCTGTCTGACCGTCGTAAATAATTTCCCGTTTGATCCTCACTTGGTGCCGCGGTCACTTCTGTTGTGGTTGTTCTTGGTGTGTTATGGTCACACCGGCTCATCAAAGCCTGATCCTGTCAGGTCTCAGGAGCTCAGGGCCTGGTCAGGGCTTGGATGGAGACGCTGGGAACACAGATGTGCCACAGGGGGGCGCTAGTGGTAAAAAAAACAAACAGTTATTGTGTCCTTAGGCAAGACACTTCACCCACATTGTCTAGTATGAGAGTGGAGTGTGAGAGTGGTGGTGGTGGTGGTCGGAGGGGCCGATGGTGCAGATTAGAGCCTCACTTCTGTCAGTCTGTCCCAGGGCAGCTGTGGCTACAATAGCAGTTTAAGAGTGTGAAATGAGTGAACTGTATAAATGCAATGATTCATTCATTCATTTCTGTTGCGTTTGCATTTGTCATGAGCCTCCCTGGTTTCCTCATCATAAACACCTGGAGTCGTGTTTTGTTTCATTCGCACATGTTTAACACACAAATGCAATTCAGAAAACACTTTGTTCCACCCTGTGATGTCATGTGGTGACACAGGAAGCGCCACACTGTCTTTACACTCCATAAACCTTCACTGGAATCATTTGAATCGCCAAACTCTACTGAACTAAAGGTAAAAGGAGCTGCTGACTTGAAAATTCCCCCTACGTGACATCACAAGGTGGAACAGCATGAAGTGAATGAAACAAAACACAAAACTCCAGGTGTGAGTTAACATTACTCTAACTTGACTTAAAGCTCACAAGAGTCAGTGTTGCGTAATATCAGACCTTTAATGATGACTGTGTGTAAATTAGAGCGTGTGCTGTGATGTAAGAATGTATCTCACCATATTTTAAGTCATAAAACAGACCTGAACCCTCCACAGTGTAAACCACAACATACATTTCCCCAGTCACAGTTAAATGTGTGTTGTTGTAATGAAGATGAAGTGTGTGTGTGTGTGTGTGTGTGTGTGTGTGTGTGTGTGTGTGTGTGTGTGTGTGTGTGTGTGTGTGTGGAGCAGGTGCACAGTCTGTCCTGGGATCAGCTGAAGTCTGTGTAAAAACCCTCCACGCGTCACTATCCGTCCTGGACAAGTCTGTGCTGCACCTCTGGCCCTGGTCTCATTTACAGCGGAAATGTGACGCCCAAACACTGCGTCATACATCACTCCAGAAACAAGAAACAGAAGCAGCACAAGAAGAGCGGGTTACGCACTGCCAGAGTTTACGCATTTAATGTTTCGTCTCACATTTACATCTCACCATCTGTGACCGAGGCAGAAGTGGAGGAACAAGTCCCATTTTTAAAAGTGTTTTGGTTTTATCGTTTGTTTTGTCCAGTGAAACATCGACTTGTGCAGGTCGGATTCACGGCAGAAAACCAACGAGGGATGATTGAATAGTTTGGATTTAATATTTGATTTTATCATTTTCATCACATCGTATTTTATTTTCAGTGTAGAAAACGCTGTAACTTTGTTTAAAAAGGAGCTGTATAAATAAAATGTCACTGTATTATAATAGGAAGTTCACACTGTAGCCTGTGATATTAGCGTTAAATATTATAGATTTAATATAAAGATTTCAGAGTTTCAGTCGTTTTCTCTTATTTGACAGAAGATTCAGACCTGTGGAAATGAGCTCCTCTGCACAGATTCAGATAAATGAGTGAATAATGTGATTCTACAGTGGAGCTTTATTATTCGCTGGTTAAATTGTCGATATGTTGCTCCTTTAGTCTGTTTGAGCAGAATACGAGTGTCCAAATGAACTACTCAGATTCATATAAATGAGTAAATGTGACATAACTCAGGTGTAAAGTGTGATCCTCGTGTGCAAACAGCATCAAACCCACTGCCTCTGATCCAGAGAAACATGGAGTAAAACTGGAGAGGTTCATTTATTGGATCTAGACGACTGTAAACAGAAAAACGTGAGGAGCTGATTTGGACGGAGGAGCGAGAATCGACAGACGTCACAGTGGATTTAGACTGCGGGAGCTCAGGGACCGGCCTCCTGCTGTAGTCCTGGGTTAGTCTTGGTTTAGTCCTGGTTTAGTCCTGGGTTAGTCTTGGTTTAGTCTTGGTTTAGTCTTGGTTTAGTCTTGGTTTAGTCCTGGTTTAGTCCTGGGTTAGTCTTCGTTTAGTCTTGGTTTAGCCTTGATTTAGTCTTGGTTTAGTCTTGGTTCAGTCCTGGTTTAGTCTTGGTTTAGTCCTGGTTTAGTCTTGGTTTAGTCCTGGTTTAGTCCTGGTTTAGTCTTGGTTTAGTCCTGGTTTAGCCTTGGTTTAGTCTTGGTTTAGTCTTGGTTTAGTCCTGGTTTAGTCTTGGTTTAGTCCTGGTTTAGTCTCAAGTTAGTCTTGGTTTAGTCCTGGTTTAGTCCTGGTTTAGTCTTGGTTTAGTCTTGGTTTAGTCCTGGTTTAGTCTTGGTTTAGTCCTGGTTTAGTCTTGGTTTAGTCCTGGTTTAGTCCTGGTTTAGTCTTGGTTTAGTCCTGGTTTAGTCTTGGTTTAGTCTTGGTTTAGTCTTGGTTTAGTCCTGGTTTAGTCTTGGTTTAGTCCTGGTTTAGTCTTGGTTTAGTCCTGGTTTAGCCTTAGTTTAGTCTTGGTTTAGTCCTGGTTTAGTCCTGGTTTAGTCTTGGTTTAGTCCTGGTTTAGTCCTGGTTTAGTCTTGGTTTAGTCCTGGTTTAGTCTTGGTTTAGTCTTGGTTTAGTCCTGGTTTAGTCCTGGTTTAGTCTTGGTTTAGTCCTGGTTTAGTCCTGGTTTAGTCTTGGTTTAGTCTTGGTTTAGTCTTGGTTTAGTCTTGGTTTAGTCTTGGTTTAGTCTTGGTTTAGTCCTGGTTTAGTCCTAGTTTAGTCCTGGTTTAGCCTTGGTTTAGTCCTGGTTTAGTCCTGGTTTAGCCTTGGTTTAGTCTTGGTTTAGTCCTGGTTTAGTCCTGGTTTAGTCCTGGTTTAGTCCTGGTTTAGCCTTGGTTTAGTCTTGGTTTAGTCCTGGTTTAGTCCTGGTTTAGTCCTGGTTTAGTCTTGGTTTAGTCTTGGTTTAGTCCTGGTTTAGTCCTAGTTTAGTCCTGGTTTAGCCTTGGTTTAGTCCTGGTTTAGTCCTGGTTTAGTCTTGGTTTAGTCTTGGTTTAGTCCTGGTTTAGTCCTGGTTTAGTCCTGGTTTAGTCTTGGTTTAGTCTTGGTTTAGTCTTGGTTTAGTCCTGGTTTAGTCCTGGTTTAGTCTTGGTTTAGTCTTGGTTTAGTCCTGGTTTAGTCCTGGTTTAGTCCTGGTTTAGTCTTGGTTTAGTCCTGATTTAAGTCCTGGTTTAGCCTTTGGTTTAGTTCCTGGTTTAGTCCTGGTTTAGTCCTGGTTTAGTCCTGGTTTAGCCTTGGTTTAGTCTTGGTTTAGTCCTGGTTTAGTCCTGGTTTAGCCTTGGTTCAGTCCTGGTTTAGTCCTGGTTTAGCCTTGGTTTAGTCCTGGTTTAGTCTTGGTTTAGTCCTGGTTTTGTCCTGGTTTAGTCCTGGTTTAGTCCCGGCCTCCTGCTGGTCCCAGAGTCAGGACTAAACTCGGGGAGTCAGTTTCAGATTCCTGCAGCTGAAACCTGGAACAGTCTGAACATGTGAGACAGACTCGACTGTGACTCTGTTTAAATCCAGACTCAGAACAGTTCAGGAAGGTTTTCATTTCTCATTCTGAACACTTCTCTCTCATTTAATGTCTCTAATGTCTCTCTCTCTTTTTAAATGTCTGATGATTATTTATGTTTTGATTTGTTTGTATTGTAATTTTAATGTATTTCTTATTCTGTAAAGCCTGTGCACTGTGTAACTCCTAAGGTTGAGGTTAGAGGGTCCGACGTGTTATTTCTTTGCCCCGAATGCTCCACAGAACGTCGTTAAACATCTCCGCCTTGTGTTTGCCCCGTTCCAGGTGTTTTATAGCTCAGAAAACCCTTAAAAAACATGAGTTCTTCCTATGTGCAGACACGCTTCTCCATAAATCTGACCCTTAACCTGCTTCCACTGCGATGACCGAGTTTATTTCCATATGTTTAGTGAAAGGATTAGAGTTCTGAATGTGTGGAGGTATGAGAGGGCATGCCCGTCGGAGCAGACCAGCACCAGCTCTGATCACTCTAGAGAAAACATAAAAGAATAACGTGAATACCATTATAATCTAGATATAAAGCAGTCATGTTCTTTATCAAACACAGAGATGTTCACGTCCATCGAGGCTCAGTGTCGCCTGCACTAGAATATTCTGCAGCACGAGATCGTAACATAAACAGACTGTGACTAGAAGCTTTAATTGGAGCTTTTAATCGTAACCGTAAAATACCAAATAGTCGCCGGGGCGTTTATTTGTTTCAGTCATTTCACAGACCAGGCTTTTATTTGAGACCAGGCGGCGATTTAGGGCAGGAGATTAGTTCCTTCCTCATAAAAATCTTGCTCAGAAAACCTGGGAAAATACAGCACTCAAATTATTTTAACCAGTTTGACTGAGTCTTTACAGTTATACGATTTACCTTCCTTCACTGCAGAAAAGCCCTATCAAAAAATAAGAAAATAATACTAATTTTGAGGTAAAAATGCATTATTTTAAGTGACATTTTCTGCCAGTGCAGTAAGACATTTTCACTAACCAAGTTTTCTTAAAACAAGACAAAATAAAAATCTTGTTCTAAGCAGAAAACACTAGATTCAAGTGTTTATGGCAAGATTTTTCACCTTATTTTGAGTATATTTAGGTAATTATTGCTTTTTACTGCTCATTTCTAGTATATAACATGTCTTATATTAGGCTCTTAT
This sequence comes from Odontamblyopus rebecca, assembly GCA_030686955.1. NCBI lineage: Eukaryota > Metazoa > Chordata > Actinopteri > Gobiiformes > Gobiidae > Odontamblyopus > Odontamblyopus rebecca. The sequence continues at coordinate 41,336,405 of CM060656.1, read as the reverse complement.
TTCTTTAATAGATTTTAAGAACACTTTGTTTCTTTTGCACATTCACAATATCTGCAGATTTGATCAAATACGACATGAAATCAATTAGATTTGAAACTGCATTTACTGAAATATCACATTTTCCACAACGCTGTAGATCTGCACCTAAAAGCCCCGGGACAGTCCTGTGAGGACAGAGAGGGACAGATTTTTGCCAGAGAAAAGCACTGATTTGAAGTTAAAGAGGCTTAACCTGGACTGATTGAATATAAAAAGTGCTTAGAATAAGTTGTAATATCGAGATAAGATAAATCAGGATGGAATATCTTGAAACAACTAAACAAAATCTCGTCTTATTAAGTAAAAAAATCTTAAAATTGATCTTTTAGGATGAATCTGCTTAATTCACGTCACGTACTGAACTAAAGGTAAAAAGGTTATTATTATCTTAAAAACTACCGCTTCATGAGCTTTGGAGGTGCAGACAGACTGATAATAAAGGATTAGTCAAACATGTGTATTATAGTGAAAAAAAACATGACAAATAATGACTAATAAGAACAATAAATCGAAAGAATGCGTTGTTTGTTTTGCGTATGTCTGATTAGCAAAAGAGAAATTTGGGGCAGCAGTGGCTCAGTTGGTCAAGGCCCTTTTATCTGAAGGTTCGTGTTTCAAATCCTGCTTCAGACCTAAAATATCATCAGTAGATCCACTCACCCACAAGTTGGCTGTGCATTTCCAGCTCCCACAGATTTAGATCCAAACAAATTCCCGGACAAAACAAGGAGCAAAAATCACCTCAATAAAACCTTTAGAATCTCTTCAGAAGCAAAGCACGAAAGATTCTAGATCTGAAATACCATCACGGTCAGACATTCACTGCACATAAAATGCTCAACTTTGGCAATACAATTAAATGAGCCAATCTAAGGTGATTATTCGAGATGATCAATAATGTGGCAGCAGCACCAGTGGAAAAGTCTGTGCATTTCACACCTGATCAGACGCTCAGAACAACCAGGTCAACAGTCGATGGCCAATGTGTAAAACCGAAATGGAAACATCATCAGGACAATCTGCATTTTCATTTAAAACAATCTCACAATGGAATAAACTTCTAACCGAGCTCAAATTATGCCAAAAATTACCAAAAACGAGCTGCTCAGAGTGCAGAAGTGTCAGCGTTAAAGTGAGACTGGACATGAGAAGGGGAAACGGGAGGATCGGGAAACAAGTTTGAATTATTTTTACTGATGAAATGTATTACGACACTGTAAATATTCTGAATTGCCGTGTTTTATGCCTTATGTTTATTCCTTCCTCCTACTTTGTCACAAACATTGTGTGTGATGCTGTTTGTCTCGGGGACTGCAGACGGTACAAGCAGCTTTTCATTTTTTGTGATTAATGCTCCTGTACGTTGTCCCTGTCAAATAAATCAAACAAACTAAACTAAACTAACTAAGCCACAACTTTCCTCTGACGCCACAGCAGCTGCGACGACACTGCTGGTTTTCTCCGACTCGCCAAACTGAAGTAATATTTGACAGGAAATCGTCTCGTTGCTGCTTCTCCCGAGTTTTCCTCCGCATATTTCACCACAGACAGTTGAAAAATGCGTCACACGTCTAACCTGCAAATTGTGAGATTTATTAGGACCTGCTGCAGTGTTTCGGCACTCGGCCTTCATCAGGAAAAGAGAGAATGAAAAGCTCAGGTGGCCAAGTTAAACAGGCTGACAGGTCGTGAAGGAACAGCACCAAAAACAACATAATACAAATTACAAAGGCAAACTCTTAAACAATAACACATCATGAGAAAAAATACTACTACTAATAATAATAATCATAATAGTAGAAAGATAATTAAATAGAAAAATAGGACAGATTTTCTACTCTTCAAGTTTGAGAGAATCTGAAGGACTGTGGAAAGTTTCAAAGACAGAGGTTTGATATTGAACCTTCCCACACAAACGGTGGACTTTGTGTTTTAAAACTGACCCTCTGTAATGAACCTTAGTATCGAGAAGATATTAAGGTTTAAAAATGGAAGAAAAAAAAAGAATGGTTGAAAATGTGATGTCCACACACATGCAGCACTTTCAGAAGCAAAGAAAACACATCTTAAACTCAACAAAATGCTTTATTTGACTGAACTCTTATAAAGTATCTCAACTCTCTGAGGAAACGGTCAGATGTTTAGGTCCGGATGCCTGTTTTTCTGGGTATTTTTGAGCTACAGACGCTTTTAGTGTTCGTAAACAGTGGTGACGTAGGTTCGGTTGTGCGTTTTGGCGACAGACGTACGGCAGAACTCAGCAGTTTGTCGAGCTCCGTGAAAGGATCATCGTCAAAAGATCGAGAATATTTCCTCAACGAGCGACTTTGACAAACTTTGTTCGACTGTCAGATCCTCGTGCGATCAGTGAGTAAAACTTTAAAACTTTAGTCTGACGGTAGAATATCGATTCTGACGACCACACTCTGAACAACCAGACATTTTGGTGCTGGAAATGTTTTTGTCTGCGTCGTCTTCTGTCCGTGTTCAGTCTGAATGAATCAGAATGAACAGGGAACAATGACACTTCTGTGGCCAAAATGCACACACAGCTTTTTTTAATCACTTCTGTCCTGAAAGGGTCTAAAACCACCTGTAACTGAATAAATGTAGAGCTGTTTAATGTCACACTGTGGCACATTCAAAGCAGAGCAATCACATCTCCATAGAAACAAACAGGTGACGGACCTTCACAATGCACCTTTAAATTTAAAAATAAAAAATGTTCACTTTGAAGTAATGGAAAACCTCCACATGTCTAATTACGAGATGCAAAACATGTATAATTAAAGAGCTCTGAGGTGACTGCGGTCATGAAGAAAACTACAGGAATGTTCCTTATTCAGGGAAATGGAGAAGTGGTTTGTTTTCAGAGTGACCTCTTGACTTCAGCAGACGCGTTTTCTTCTTGTTTGCGTTCTCGATGATCATTATAATTACATTTTCTACAGTGATTCGTAATAGTGTTTGATCAGAGACTCTAGAGGGGGTCGAGAGCACTGAACTGGGACTGTGCACATCCACTTTATGTTCTGATCAAAGTGAATTTATGAGGGTTAAAAGTACCATATGTTTAATACTTTTTACTTTTAATAGGACATATTTTTTGCTTTGAAATACCTACATGCATCATCTTGTATATTTTAATGGGAAAAAAATCTACATATATATATATATATATATATTCAAGAAGATCAAGCAACAGACAAAATAGACGTTTTTGTTTAATGAAAATAAAATAAATCAAGCTGACCACACCTAGAGGAAGTAACAGAAGCTGATACAGGACACGCTTCCAAGACCAGAGAATGATGACCATCTTTTTCGGACTATAAATACTCTTATGACTTATCCTCAGGTGCGACTTATATATGAAATATTTCAGTTCATCTAAACGTAAATGTAACATGGGCGAGGTCCAAACCCGAGGCACCGACTGAATATATTAAAGTCCTTTATGCATCGAAGGAGCCGACGCGTTTCCACAGCGAGATATAATTTCACATGTTGGTGATTTTCACACTGAGCCACAGGGGGCGCTCTCTGTACCAGCATCTGCTCCGCCTCAGGCTCCTCCTCCTGCTCCACTGTCACTTCTGTCACCACCTGCAGAACCTCAGACCTGTTTTCTTACTTAAATCCACATGGAGACTTTTTTTTGTCCACTGAATCTGGTCCTTTAGTCGACAGAAGCTTCTGCATCAGCACCAGCTGTTTTTATGACTATCTGTAAATGAGCCACGAGGCTTTAAGTTTAGTTTCTGTAAAACTTAAACCAATGTGCACAAATACAATATTACTTACGGTAAATACTAAGTGAGAACCGTGAAGAGCTGTGGAAGAGAGGAACAACTGAGCAGCAGAAAGAAAGTTTGGAGTGAGAGAAACTTGTGTTTGATGGAGAAAAGTGGAGGAAACTGGAACTGAAATGAAGAAAACAAAAGCTCATCGCGGCTAAAAGCTGGATTTATCTGGAGCTGGAGGAGTTACTCAGAAGTGACACTGAGGATGAAGAATTCAGTGGATTTAGTGATTTGGAGCGAGATGCAGAGTTCGGTTAAACCTGTTCTGTTGTTTCTGCTCTAGTTTTGTGAATAACTGTTGACATGTGACGTGAATAAACCAGACACATGTTCAGCCTGTTCTTCTCTGTTCTGTTTGTATTTCTATAATTCGCCTGGAAGAGGAAATGTCTGTTCTTGGACTCTGATTTTAAAATAAATTTCCCCCAAAAAGTGTGACTTGTATATGTTTTTTTCTTCTTCATTGTGCATTTTTTGGACTTATACTCCGGAGCGACTTATAGTCCGAAAAATACGGTAATTCACATCACGGATTTGTCGGGTTAAATTAAAACAGAAGCAACTATGATACGTGAGGAAAAGATGAATGTTACAAAAGAAACCAGGAAGTGTGTGTTAGCATGATGGAAAGATCCTGTATTACACAAAACTGACTCTTGTGAGCTTGAAGTCATGTTATAATGTTAGTACCTCCTCTAAAACAGACCTGGGGTTGTATTTTGTTTCCTTCACACGCTCAAAATGCTCCCTTACACCTTGTGATGTCATGAAGTGGGAGTTTTCAAGTTAACAGCTCCTTTTTTACCTTTAGTTTAATGAAAATCTGCAATTCCAGGTCTGAAATTATACATTTGATTCTGGCGTGTGGAGTTAAAACATACAGTAGAGCACTTCCTGTATTACTTGATGACATCAGAAGGTGGAACAGCGCGTTTTCTGTTTGATGGAAGAACACAGCCTAAATATGCAGGATTATATGTGTGTTAAACATGTGTGAATGAATCAAAACACAACTCCAGGTCCGTTTGTGATCAGGAAACAACATTATTACTCTTTAATAATATTTGTATAACATTTCTGAGCTGTCAAATACCCTTTAGTACATTTATTTGTGTGTATTTATGTATTTGTAGTATAATGTGGTGTATATTATATTTAAAATGACAGGAAGAGCGTTCTGCAGGTGGGCACAGAGTTGCTGAGTGGGTGTTTTTTGTGATAATGCGAAGCGCCATTACCATAACAGCCTGTAGAAGATCCATGAGACTTTCACTTTGCCCATTCAGCACAGACGCAAAAAAGTCTAATATCATAAATTACACGGGTTTTATAAATGCACAAACGGATTAGAGCTTCGCATTTTGGGTTTGCGCGTCGTCAGGGATACAAATGGGGGACGCAGAGGGGAATGTTTTTCTTTAGTAGAGGGACGATTATTAAAGATGTGTCCAAAGAGAAAATGTTGAATCAGTTGTTTTTTTTTCCTCATTTTTTGTAGATTGACAAAAGACTCCAGCTTCACTGGGTCATTAGTGTAGTTTCTGTGTCATTATGATTTAAAAAGAGGAAACACAGGAGTTTGATAATAAACGGCTCCACCCAAACACTAACGAAGTGAGTGAAAGAAAAGTTTTGGTGTTTTCATTCATATTCTCTGAAAGATGGACAAGAAATCAATCAAATTCCGTCAGGGTCTGTGAACTTATGAGCACAACTGTATAGTCGTGTATAGTCGGTAAAATTTGCACAGAGTAATGATTTTGTAGGTTAAAGTGTTTCCAAAGGCCCATCTGAAGCTAAAGTCCGTTTCTAGAGGAGGTGAATTCTGTCAGAAGCCAAAAAACGGCACAGATCAGTGTTTCCTCGGTGGAGATCTCACTGTGGCAGTGAGTCTGTCAAGGCAACAAACTAGTGTAGTAAGTAAGTAAGTGTTGTGGAAAGTTACAGCTATGGTTACAGAACTGTAGTTATTAGTACAATTGCTTTCAGGTCATCCTGACATGGGAACAGAACAAAAATAACCAAACCGTTGTCAAAACACAAGTGAGATTAATCAGGTTGTTATTGAATAGCGCCAGAGAATGCTGAGGAGGGGAGTACCGATGCTTCCTTTAAAGGAATCACATTTGAGATGTTTCGGCTTGACCAGATTCTCGGAAGACACGATTACTATGTCCTGGTGACCTGGAGTTATATAACTAGTGTACGTGACTCTGGGTGTTGTCTCCTGGTCCTTAAAACTGGAGATCCCAGCATCTGGGGGTTCGCTCTCTGTTTGGTGTTCATCCGGTGTGGGGCCCTCGTTCCTGCATGTTCTCTCTCTCCTTCAGTTTTCTCGATAGGGTTAATAACAGTTTGACAATTGTATTTTGTATTCGTTTATATATCACCTTTAATAAATATCATCGGAACCTTTTGTCGGCCTCCGAGGGTTCATTGAATCCACCACATAAGTAAGTAAGTAAGTAAAGTTTATTTCTCTAGCTCTTTTCACAAACACAGGTCACAAAGTGCTTCACATACAAAAGATAAAGAAAAACAGCATAAGACACATTCATATTAAAACCAGTGGTAACAGCTCTAAAACCTCAGAGGGCAGGAACGCTTGTTCAAAGAGAAATGTTTTTAATTGTTTTTTAAAAGCATCTCCACTTTCTAGAGAGGTGTAGGTGAGGAGGCAGCTCACCCCAGAGTTTAGGAGACGGTTTGTCTGAGGAACCATCAACAAGTTTTGGCTGGTGGACCTGAGGGCAGAGGTGTGCGGCTTTATCAGGTCTGTGATGTGAGCAGGAGCCTGACCGTGTGGGGCCCTAAAGGTCAACACCAGGATCTTAAAGTGGATACGGAAAAGAACAGGGAGCCAACGTAAGGATTTCAAAACGGGAGTGATATGGGCTCTGCTGCTGCTGAAGAAGCTGAACTCCACTTTAACCCATTTTACAACAGCCACGAGTCTAACAAACAAAACAGTGTTTTTCTAAAAATCTAATTCACTGGTAAATAAACGGGATCAGAAACGACGTCGGCGATCGAGTCTTTTGGGCTTTGGCCTGTGCAGTGGGAAATCAGCAGAGGGAAGTGTGAGGTGCTTATGAAGATGTTTTCTAACGTTTCCAGACACTAATGACTGAACCAGGCAGAGCGTTTGGTTTGGACTTTAGCTTAACAGCCTGTTTAAAGATCAGCAACAATTTATATGTCCATTGATATTAGACCACAGGCTTTGTAAACAGAAGGCTAAAAAATACATTTTTAAGGTCCTGCATTACACAAAACTGATTCTTGTGAGTTTTACGCCCTGTTATAATGCTGTTACCTCATTAAAAACATAGCTGGAGTTATGTTTCTTTCATTCATTCAGTCACAGAATAATCCATTTTTATAAGTACATTTCCAAAGCTCAAGATGTTGAGTTTAGGATGAGCTCTTCTCTCACATGAAAAACACTCTGTTCCACCTTGTGATGTCATGAAGCCGTTGAAATCATCTAAATGATTCTAGTGAAGGTGTGTGGAGTTTAAAAACACCAGCAGCTCCTGTATTACAACATGACATCACCAGGTGGAACAGAGTGTTTTTCATGTGAGAGAAGAACTCATCCTAAACTCAACTCCCGGCGTGTTTTTTTTTATGAGGAAACAACATGAAAACACGGATCAGAAAATAGCGAACTACAGGCGCTTTATGGAGTAATTAGTCGGAAACATCTCAAATTATGGAAAACTCCAGATGGTTTTGGCCAATGAAAAACCCGGTGAACCACAACAGAGTCTGGACAGAAAACATTAGTGCCTCATTTTGCGTCTAAGAGGTTTGTGTAAGTGCAGCTTTTAGTCTTTAGCCTTTAGCCCTCAGCCTTTAGCCCTTAGCGACATGAACAGGACCTTCCCGACGGCACCACTGGCGCCTCACACTTTCACTGTGCTGGAAAAACACCCACATCTAAACCTTTGATTTTCTACACTCAGATGAGTCAGTCTGTGTACAACAGGTCATTAGAGGAGATCTGGACTGGACCAGGACTAAACCAGGTCTAAATCAGGTCTAAACCAGGACTAAACCAGGACTAAACCAGGACTAAACCAGGTCTAAACCAGGACTAAACCAGGTCTAAACCAGGACTAAACCAGGACTAAACCAGGACTAAACCAGGTCTAAACCAGGACTAAACCAGGTCTAAATCAGGTCTAAACCAGGACTAAACCAGGTCTAAACCAGGACTCAACCAGGTCTAAATCAGGTCTAAACCAGGACTAAACCAGGAGGACTGAAACTGGTCTAAACCAAGACTAAACCAGGTCTAAATCAGGTCTAAACCAGGACTAAACCAGGTCTAAACCAGGACTAAACCAGGTATAAACCAGGACTAAACCAGGACTGAATCAGGACTAAACCAGGTCTAAATCAGGACTAAACCAGGACTGAACCAGGTCTTTAGTCCTGGTTTAGACCTGGTTTAGACCTGGTTTAGTCCTGGTTTAGTCCTGGTTTAGACCAGTTTCAGTCCTCGTGGTTTAGTCCTGGTTTAGACCTGGTTTAGTCCTGGTTTAGTCCTGGTTTAGACCTGGTTTAGACCTGGTTTAGTCCTGGTTTAGACCTGGTTTAGTCCTGGTTTAGTCCTGGTTTAGTCCTGGATATTAGAACCAGGAGTTTGTTTCAGGAAACGTGAAACTTTATCAATTTTTTCCCATTATTCATTTCAACACAAAATCAAAAAATGTAAAAACGAATCGTTATGTATTTTATCATTTTGGTTTTGGAGACAAATACTGAAGAAAAGAGTTATTTTTTAAATTTTCTTATTTTTGGTTTGATATTGAAAAACGAATGAACAAACGACACACGGACTGACAAATTTCCCCACAGACCAGTGATGGAAAAAATACTTTGAAAATGAATTTAGTCACTGAAGATGCTGAATCCCTGCATTAAAACGTGTTCTAATACTTGGTTTAATCAGAGTACTGTACTCTGAATACTCTGAATACTCTGAATACTCTGAATACTTTTACATGAAAAAGGACACAACATGATGTTAAAAACAGCTGTTTGTTTCCCTGTTTGTTATTCACTCTCCGTCACCGTTTAGAGAAGGAAACTCACACCTGCACTCACCACAAGAGCTCTTTTTCCATTTTTTTCACTAGTTATGTGCAATTTGAAGCCTAAATTGCGATATCAAGTACTTTTGTGAGCTCCTTTGACTTTAGGCAAGTAACTGTAGCTGAACATGAAAACTGAAAACCACCAAATGGAAGAACTGTGCTGGAATATTGGTCCTCAAAATGTAGATTCTGAATACAGACGACATCCAGTCCTGTGCAAAGGTTTTAGGCGGGTGTGAGAACAGGTGTGGGAACAGGTGTGGGAACAGGTGTGGGAACAGGTGTGGGAACAGGTGTGGGAACAGGTGTGGGACATTAAAATAAACTTTTAACTTAACTTTTCTATAGAACAGCTGTTTCAAGTCATGTTTCGCTGTACAATTTTGTCCGTCAGTAATTAAATAGTTCTGATCTTGAGGAAAATCTTTAGTCGTAGCTACAAAAACGCTAAAAATCGAGAGTCATAGATCCGAGAGTGAGAGGGGAACAAAGCCCATGAACTCCACACACCTTCAGTGGAATCATTTGGATAATTTCAGCCAATCTCTACTGAACTAAAGATAACAGAAAATGACTGCTTCATGACATCACAAGGTGGAACAGAGCATTTTGAGCTGTGCAGATGCAGACAGACTAATAATGCAGGATTACTCAAACATGTGTGAATGCAACAAACACAGCACCAGGTCTGTTTTTGAGGAGGGAACAACACGATAATGAAGCTGAAAGTTCACAAGAGTTTGTGTAACGTAGGACCTTTGAATCCATTTTGTATTTTTTTCTCAAGTTTTCTACGGCAGCCGGGAAGGCTCACAACAAATACAAACGCGGCAACAAATGCAAACGCGGCAACAAATGCAAACGCGGCAACAAATGCAAACGCCGCAGCAAACGCAAACGCCGCAACAAATGCAAACACCGCAACAAATGCAAACGCGGCAACAAACGCAAACGCCGCAACAAATGCAAACGCCGCAACAAATGCAAACGCCGCAACAAATGCAAACGCCGCAACAAATGCAAACGCCGCAACAAATGCAAACGCCGCAGCAAATGCAAACGCCGCAGCAAATGCAAACGCCGCAACAAATACAAACACCGCAACAAATGCAAACGCGGCAACAAACACAAACACCCCAACAAACGCAAACGCCGCAGCAAATGCAAACGCCGCAGCAAATGCAAACGCCGCAGCAAATGCAAACACCGCAACAAATGCAAACACCGCAACAAATGCAAACACCGCAACAAATGCAAACGCCGCAACAAATACAAACACCGCAACAAATGCAAACGCCGCAACAAATGCAAACGCCGCAACAAATGCAAACGCTGCAACAAATGCAAACACCAGAACAAATGCAAACACATAACAAATGCAAACGCCGCAGCAAATGCAAACCCCGCAACAAATGCAAACGCGGCAACAAATGCAAACACCGCAACAAATGCAAACACCAGAACAAATGCAAACACCGCAACAAATGCAAACGCTGCAACAAATGCAAACACCAGAACAAACCAAAAAACCATGACTGAAGTGACCACGGGACTCTATTTTCTGACCCAGGAGGATTCACAACAAATGCAAACTCTGCAACACAACAAAAAGCCACAACACAACAAAAAAACACAACAGAATTGACCGCGGGACTCTATTTTCCGACGGACCAAGCGAGGAGGATCAAGCGGGAAGTGAATGGGAAAAGTTGAAGAGGAAGAATGTGAAAAGTATGGATTTGCCCCACAGTATATCTCGGACCTCATGCAAATTCACACCCCGCCCACGCTCTGAGCTCCAGCTCCAGCTCGCGGTGCCTAAGACGAGACTTAAACCCAGTGGGGGTCGGGTTTTCTCTGTAGCTGAGCAGCTGGAACGCTCCGCCCCCTCACATCCGAACAGCCCCACAGGGTTTTAAGTCTCGCCTTAAAATCCACTCTTACTCTGTGGCTTTTAACACCACGTTAGTTTGTGTGGTCCTCTGTGTCTTTTATTTATTTTACTTATTTCAACGCTTTGTGATTTTTATGGTTGTGGCTTTAATTTGATTTGACTGGTTTTCGTGTTTTAGGATTGGTGTGACCAAATTTTAGCCTTCTCTATGTTTCATCTCTGTGCAGCACTTTGGAAACTGCTCTGTTTGGAAAATGTGCTACAGCAATAAAGTGGATTTGGATTTGAAGTAAAGGAACAGAGAAGTGAACAAAGTTGGAAATGTGAGTCAAAGTCATTTATTGTTTTGTGTCCAGGATCGATGCCACTGTCTGACTGTCGTAAAGAATTTCCCGCTTCATCCTCCTCGCTCGGTCCGTCGGAAAATAGAGTCCCGCGGTCACTTCCGTTGTGGCTTTTTGTTGCATTTGTTGCGAGCCCCCTCAGCTTCTGTAATTTTCACACTTAGAACTTTTTTTTTTGCTGCCATGGTAACTACATGCACAACACCCCCATCGCGAGGTCACTGCAAAGTTTCAGTTTAGATGTATTATTACAGTGTATGTCGCACTATTGCCGGAAAATCACCTTTTTAACCTAATTTATGTTGCCGTGAAAACGTAAAATCCTCGTATTTAGACCAGCAAAAGCCTCAGCATCCTCATTTCCAGTTGAACACAGCGACTATTCTCCAGCCAGAGCCACAGATTTACAAAGTGATTTTCTCTCTCACCGCTGATGCAGAGGCTGAAGCGACACAGCTCATCGCACAGTGTGTCCGGGCTCTCCGCTTCTCCCTGTCCTCCCACTCTCCTCCTCTTCCTCGGAGACATCCTCTTCACCAGTTTCATCACTCGCTCCACTTTGTCCATGCCGACGCTCGGAACAACTCGCGATTTTGTATCCGAAACGCGCGTCCAAATTTTACGTCCAATATCCCGGGTTTGGGTTGGAAATTGTCCACTTCCTCTGTAAAAAATGTCAGTCCTTGTAATTGGAAATTTCCTTGGATGAAATTCCCAAATGAAATCTGGGAATAAGTGGATGGAGGGAAGTATCGCTTTGGGCTCCTCTATTACAGTTTGGTTTGAGAACTTTATTCCTCAGAAATTGGAGTTTGCTCGTGTAACGTTCCTGCTGAGCAACGAGGTTTTGACTTTGCCGAGCATAAAATAAAAAAAAATTAAAAGAAAAAAATGCTCCACAATTTTACAGTTCACTTTGCAGATCCAATATTCATGAAAATCTCCATTTCAAAACTGCTCTAATTTTCAAAATCGTCCAGTTTTCAATGTACGTCTTCACTTCCCGTTCCAGTTTTCAATGATTTGATTTGAAATTATCCACTTAAATTTGTTTTGGTTGCACAGTTTTTATCACAGGAATTGGTCATTTTCACTCATGGAATTTGACAACTGGAAATTTAAGCATAATCCTGTTTTCAAACTCAAACTTTTTTAAATTTATATTTACCTTAGTTTGCTCAAAATCCTCAAAAGTTCCACATTGTTGTTCACTATTCTGTATTTTCCGTAGAAGTTTATCAAATTTTCCACTTAAAAATGTCCACTTTGTGATTTGATATCAGTTAAATGTTAAATACACAAAAGCAACGTGAGCGAATAGTCCAAAATTCCAATATTCCTCCATGATCTACTGGACATTTCCTAATTCCACGTTGTAGTTTCTTAAAAGTTTGCAATTTTTTTAAGGAATGAATTCTTGTAACAAAATGTATTCGCAATAAAAATCCGAGTTTTGCGACGCTGCCTCGTTTTAATCCTCCAAATTTTCAACTCTTCCAGAAGTTTTTCGCTTAAGGAATTATGATTTTCAACCGGGAATATTTTCCACAATTCCAATAATCCATTTTCAGCTTTTAAACTTCTTCCATCTTTCCTCTTTTCTTGCGTTCCTCCCTTCAGATTTCGCTTCAGATCCTTCAGATTTTCTCTTTCCTGTGGAACTTCTGCAGATCTTCACGTATCCCGATCTCTCCGTTCTCGCGCAGAAATATTCCAGAGTGAAATCCGTTGTCGGGTTTCTCGGGTTTGCGGAGCCGGAGTGCGTGTTTCTCTCTCGCTGCCGTTGGGTTTGCAGTGGATCCGAGAGCAGCAGCAGCTCCAGCGTCACACCCCCAAATTTAACCCTCTCCTGGCCACACTTTATCTCATCTCTCTCTCTCTCTTTCTCTCCTCTCGTTCCTCTCGTACTTTGTTCTTTTTGTCTCTCTTTTCTTGCTCCTCTTTCTCCTTTCTATTCTCTGCTTTTCTCCCTTCTCTCACTTCCCTCTTCCTCCTCTATTACTTTGCTCTATTTTATCCTCCTTTTTTCACTCCTCACTCCTTTCCCCATCTTTCTCTCCTCTCTCCCTCCCCCTCTTTTTCTCTCCTCTTTTTATGTCTCCCTTTATCACTCCTTTCTCTTTCGCTCTCTCCTCTTTTTATGTTTCCTTTCTCTCTCTATGACTTTGCTCTTTTTATCTCTCTTCTCTCACTCCTCTCGCTCCTTTCCCCATCTATTTCTGTCCTCCCTCCCTCTCTTTCTCTCTCCTCTTTTCATGTCTCCCTTCTCTCACCCTCTCTCTTTCCTTCCCCCTCAGTTTCTCATCTCTATTCCCTCTGACTTTCTCCTTTCTCTCTCTCCCTTTCTTTCTCCCTCTCTCCTCTATTACTTTGCTCTTTTTTATCTCCCTTCTCTCTCTCCCTCTATTTCTCCTCTCTATGCTCTCTGACTTCTCTCCCTTCTCTCAATCTCTCTCTCCCTTCTAATACTTTGTTTTTTCAGGTCTCCCATCTCTCTCTTTTCTCCCCTTTCTTTCTGACTCCCTCCCTCTCTCATCTCTTTCCTTTCCCTTCAATTTCTAATTTCTCCTCTCTTTCTCTCTTCTCTCACTCTTTCTCGTTTTTATGTCTCTTCTTTCTCTCTTTTTCTCATGTATTTCTTCTCCCTATTACTTTGCTCTTTTTATGTCTCCCTTCTCTCATTCATCTCCCTCCTTTTCTCTCTATTTCTCCTCTGTCTTTCTCTCTTCTCTCACTCTCTCTTTCCCCTGTATATCTCCTTTCTATTCTCTCTGATTCTCTCTCATCTATTTCTCCTTTCTCTTCTCTCTGCATCCGTCCTCTCCTCTCACTCCTCTCTTACTTTGCTCTTTTTATATCTCCCTTCTCTCTCTCTCTCCTCTCTTCTTTCCCATCTATTTCTCCTCTCTATTCCCTCTGACTTTCTCTCTTCTCTCGCTCCCTCTCTCTTCCTTCTAACACTTTGTTTTTTATGGCTCCCTTCTCCCTCTCTTTCTCCCATTTTATTTCTATTCCTCCTCTGTCTCTTCTCTTTGTCTCTCTCCTTTCTATTTCTTTCTCCCTTTTACTCTCTCAGGCTTTCTCCCGTCTTTCTCTCTCTCTCCCTTTCCTCTCTATTTCTCTAATCTCTTTTTCATTTATATTCTTTCACTTTCTCTTTTCTTCCGCTTCCTTTCTCTCTCTTAATAAGTCTGCTTAAAAACACAATCCCTCTTTCTCTTCGTCTGTCACCACTCACTCTCTCTCGTCTCTCCCTTTCTCTTACATCATGTGTTTCCTTTCCTTCTTTCTTTGCCCTCTCTCTTATCTCTTCCACACTTCTCTCCACCCTCCTGCTCTTCCTCCCTCTCTCTTTCCTCTCTCTTCCCCTCATTCCCTCCCCCTCTCTCCTCTTCTTCTTTCCTCTCTCAGAAGTTCTCAGCGGGTTCCTCTCCGGGAGCCTCTGCCCTGTTTCTCTGTGATATATGTAAGAAATGAGACCCACAATGCACCTCTCCGTGGCCCTGGGCTTCGGCAGTACTCGGCTCTCACATTTATTCTCACGATTACGTAACATTCTGAGTCTGTAACCTGCGAGGCTCAATGCAAATGTTACTGGAGTCTGAATATTCGAGGTGGTTTGAACCCCGGACGTTGCAGCGGTGAAGCCCTGAGGTCAAACTCCAGCTCCTCTGGGTCCTTCTGTGTCCAACAGGAAACAAAGGTCCAGACGGATGGAGACGCAGACAGACGTTTGTGTCGGCGACGATTCCCGACGTCGAGGATTTAAAGCCGGAACAAAGAGAATGTTTGGTGAGTTTCATCAAGGGGAAAGTCGTTATTGTCCTTCTTCCTACGGGATTTGCTGTTGTGTCGGGATCACTTGGACTGGACCATATATATGAATGGACAAAACTAACACGTTAGCCGCCGTGTGCCAAACAGGAAGTGCTCCAGGAGGCTCTTCCGGCTCCTCCTTCTCTCCTTTTTCCCCATTGACTCACATTGGGATCTTGTGGCTCCTCTCTGGACCTGCTGCTGTGGCCTCGTCACTTTGGTCTTAAAATGTTCGTATTAACCCGCGACACAAGATCCTGATTTTATTTTTTTCTCTATTTTGCTTGTCAAAAAATCCTCTTCATAACATCGATCCTGGCTCCAGATTCACTCCTGTAACTGTGAGCATCAGGAGCCTCATTTGAGCGACGCTGACGCTGTGGAGACGTCACACTCTCTTAGTCCACTTCTTTTATACAGTTTATGGTTCCGGTGCATCACAGACGTCACCACCAAACATCAGCGATTAGTTAAATAAAAAAAGTCCTCGCCTACTGTCGAGAGAACCAGTCCTACTGCTGCGAGGTCAGACGGTTTCCACAAAGTGAAACCTGCTCATGAACCAGGCTTTTATTTCTCTGCGTGGAGACAAGATGGCAATGTTCAGACTGCACCTGAAGTGACCCAAATCTGATTTTTTTTTTCGCCCCCATGCGACCTGTTTCTGATCTTCTCACACGATTTTTTCAAATGCCGCTTGGATATGTGGTTCTAAACTCCGATCTTCAGTCCGAACGGCCGGGTCACGTTCATCCGACCCACATCCGACCGTTCCTTTCTACGGACGCTGCTGCCGCTGCCCCACATGACAGTCTGACCGTGTTCTACATATGGTGTTTACGCGCCCCGAGAAACCAGTGTACCCCTGCCTGTGTGTACCGCGGATGAATAATAAGAGCTGGATAAGACACGCCCTCTATCTGTGACCGCAGACTGATGTGAGGAGCGAGTTTTACACAGCTGCAGCCCAGGAAAAAACCTCCCATAGAAGCACAGAGCATTTTTTGGAGGTGGAGCTGTCCGTGTTCTTCAGGGCAGCCACAGATTTCATAAAGGTCGGATTTTGTAGGGATTCTCTGTATTTTTACAATATGAACATTAAACATTTTTTTAATCATCAAAGTTTTCAGACCACTGCAACCAAAACGGTGCCATCTTGGATTCATCTTCTAGATTTTATTTTAGTTCTGTGGTTTGCACATGAGAAATCAGAGTATCCTGGATATTTAGACTGGTCGCTATGGTAACTACGGCACAGATATGGCAAGGAGCTAAACATGGAGCAGGGTTATAACAACAAAAAAAGAATAAAAAAGAAGTCGTATATTCAAGTCAGAACACGAGACTGACACAACTTAAAAGTCGTTTTTAATGGTTGAAAAATACAACCCAGTGTCACAGAGTCTGGTGTTAAAAAGTGGACTGATTTTTAAAAAAGTCCTGGAAGGAGTTTGAGTCATTTTGGGAAAGTAACTGCACTTTCTAGACACCACTACACACACACACATGCAAACACACACACACGTAGACACTAGCACTTTAAAAATAGTACTGTAATACTGTAGGCACCTTATAATGCACTCTATAAAAAGCACCTTTAACAGCACTTTAGGTCATCATAGCTGTTTATTGTACTGCACTATACTGTGTATTATGCATATTGTTAGTTATATTTGTCGAGTCTGTCAAATGTCTATTTTATGTGTATTTTATATATGGGACTACGGACGGAAATTAGCACCTGTGCTAAATCCGGCGTATTTACATCAATATTTGTGATTTCATACAAACTGTATGTTCATGAATGTGCATCGTCCCACCCAAACAAACAAACAAACACATTTTAGCTACTTGAGTTTGCACATGCTCAGTACAGCACCAGTTTTGAGAAATCAGGATCCTGCATCTACAGGCCACAGGGTCCTGGATACATCTGCGAAAAACAAACTCTAGTCAAGCTCAAATTACTTGGATTAAGAAAGTTTTATCATGATTTGAGTAAATTTCACTTGACAAGTAAAATGATCTGCCTTTTGGTACTGGAAATATGAAAATCCTTCTGGCTACACTTAAACGTTTTGCACTTAAAATAAGAAACTAAACTGAATGTTGCTTGAATTAAGAAAAATACACTTATTCCACTGGCAGATCATTTTACTTGTCAAGATGAATCCACTCAAATAAAGTAAAATGATCAAAAAAGCCCCACGAGACTCTCCTGGTTCCTCATAACTGGATATACGGGTATATTCAGGGTTCTGCGCCTACACGGACACTCAAATAACCGGGATACTCCGAAACCTCATTGTAATGTGCTCCCAAACCACGGAAACCCTTCATGAGTGTGAGAGTTTGTGTCACTTTTTTTGAAAACCTGAAAATGTCTTCCAACATTTCTGACTTCAGCACTTCTGCGTAATGAACCACGACTCCACTGACAACGTGAAAACTTTATGACAACTTTGCGCACACAAAATATGCAATAAAAATGAAAACAGCCCCAGTGTCTCTCTCCGCTTCATCCACAGACTCCATTGATATTTCTCCACTGTTATACCCCGTTACCCCGAGACATTTACCCACTGTGCCTATAGAGGAGACAGTTCTGCACTGTTATTTTTGAACTAAGCAGCTTCCTACAGCTTTCTCAAGTTTTTAAAGACCTTTTTAATACCATTTAGATCAAAACTTAAGACCTATTTCATGGTCTATTTCACAGAGCTGCCGGCAAAGACAAATTAAGATTTTTGAATTTGTGTTCAGGCGGTGGCTGAGTGGCAACACTCAGGCCTCACAGCAAGAAGGTTGCGGGTTCGATCCCCGGGTCACCCGGGCCTTTCTGTGTGGAGTTTGCATGTTCCTCCCCGTGTCTGGATGGGTTTCCTCCGGGTACTCCGGTTTCCCCCATCACTGAACTAACATCAAGGACCATGTTGTCCACCCTCCTGTGGGCTCACCACCTGCAGAGGGGTTCATAGGGGGGGTCAGGTGCTATGAGTATTGGGCAGCAAGCTGCCCCCGCGACCCAGCCGGATTAAGCGGGAGAAGATGGATGGATGGAATTTGTGTTCATTTATTTCTCAAACAAATGAATCTCGGGGAGTAGAGAGACTCTTCCTCATAACTCCAGCGTGAAACGTGTAGCTCGTAACGCGAAACCGTTAAAAACAACATAACGGCTTTAATCAAACTCGGAGCAGAATGACACACATAAGAAAAAACACGACCTGAGCTTCTCTAAGGGTTAAACCAGTGATATTTCTTTCTTTTACTTGGGTCACAATATCCAAATAACAGCTGTGCAGCACGGACGCTCACAGTTCGTTCACAGCTTTATTTCCACGCACAAACCGATCACCGATGACACTGCTCGACGTAGTACTAGCGATTTTTCCGCGTGCATTTTTTTGAAGAAAATGACCGTTACGCACTGGAACAACATTAAACTTAAGACAATACGGCGGTTATCACAGATTTAATGCATAAATAACGGAAAAAATATGTGAACTTCAAGTCTCTTTGGTCTCATCTCAGCAGCGATGTTGGCAGTGATTCGCATTCTGAGAAAACGCTCATATCAATCAGTCAATCATCTTTATTGTCACATGTGCATATACAGACTAAACATACGGCACAGATGAAATGACTGTCCTCTCCCACCTCAGCGCAAACATTCAAGTAAAACGGAATATAAAGACACACTGGACTAGACAAGACCACAAATAGACAAAACAAAAACTGTTTGGAGGGTATAAAGCCCTCTCCCCTCTCCCCGACACGCCAACGTGCAAAAATTAAATTGTTGGGGAAAGTGGTAGGGCCAATACTGAGCTGAGAGGACCGGGGATACGAATGTTCCCCTAAAAAATGGGACACTCCTCCATTACCGTTTGCATCACCATCCCGCCGCTACCTGCACTACAAAAAACGATTTTCTAGCATAGTTAAACTGACTTGAATTAAGCAGATTCATCTTAAAAGACCAGAAGATTTTTTTACTTAATAAGATGAGATATTTTTTTACTTGTTTCAAGATATTCATCCTGATTTATCTTATCTCGATATTACAACTTATTCTAAGCACTTTTTATATTAACTCAGTCCAGGTTAAGCCTCTTTAACTTCCTTCTCAAACCAATAAGGGGAAAAATCTTGCCATAAATACTTGAAACTCGTGTTTTCTGCTTAGAACAAGATTCAGATTTCGTCTTGTTTTAAGAAAACTTGGTAAGTGAAAATGTCTTACTGCACTGGCAGAAAATTTCACTTAAAATAGGGGATTTTTACCTCAAAATTTGTGTTTTTTTTTCTTTTTTTTGATAGGCCTTTTTTGCAGTGAGGGGAAAGTGGTAGGGCCGATACTGAGCTGAGAGGACGAGGGGCACAAATGTTCCCCTAAGAACTTGGACACCCCTCGATTACCGTTTGCATCACCATCCGGCCGCTGCCTGGACGCTACATCTAGAACAGGCATGTCCAAACTATGGCCCGGGGGCCAAATGTAGCCCTAAGACCAATTGTTTTTGGCCCTCAGGCTTCCAGGTGAATTGGCCCATATTACCACAAGTAGTACTTTTTACTGCATGTTTTTGAAATCTACCTCAATCAAGCAAGTGTAGTGAGTCCTTCTGAGGGTCTGAGCCTGAACAAAGGTCTGGAGGGTCATTCAGACCTGTTAGAAATGCACAGATTTGAATTACTCACTATTTTGACCATCAGTCTGTGACCCTCGATCGGCCCTCACGCTGCTCTGTGTTTTAGTATGTGGCCCTAGATGAAAAAAGTTTGGGCACCCCTGATCTAGAACATCAGTTGACTTAAGCCGACCTACGTGAAGTCGCCCCATCAAACACAAACCTACACAAAAACTGTGTCAGTCATTTGTGCTTCGTTTGTGTTGCAAAAAGTTTCATTTGTGTGATTCTGGTTCTTAAGATATTTGCAGTTTTATTTTTGGCCGATGACGTCGTCCAGAACCTCAAAGTGTTAAATAAAGCTCAAAACAGGAAGAAAATTATACAAAACGTTTGTGCTTCATTTGTGCTGTTTTGTGCTGTGACAGTTTCATTTGTGTGAGTTTATTTCTAAAATTATTCATTATTATTTCTGCTGTAATTATAGGACGTCATTTCTGCTCAGCTGACGGCGGCGACTTTAGCAAAACTAGTGGTGAAAACGATCTGAGGCTGTGGAAAAGTCTGTGTTATTATAAAATCTGAATCAAAAGCAAATGACTAAAGACTGAAACAGACTTTTCCTCAGCCTCAGGTCGTTTCTCTTCACTAGTTTTGTGGAGTTTGTCGCCGTCAGCTGAGCAGAAATGACGTCCTATAATTACCACAGAAATAATAATGAATAATTTTAGAAATAAACTCACACAAATGAAAATTGTCACAGCACAAAACAGCACAAACGAAGCACAAACGATTGACATAGTTTTTATGTAGGTTTGCGTTATGCTATAATCAAACCGGTAAAAATCAGTCCAAGGCCGTCGAGCTTCACACTGATTTCACCTAAAAAGTGCCGTGTCAGGGATCATCAGGTCCCTCAGCTCCACAAATAACTTGTAACTCACTTGTTTAAACATGAAAGTTCCATGACAACGTCGACTAAACAGACGTTACTGCAGTGAAAACCTCAACAACAGTTCAATAAAAGCAGAACATGAGCGTCGTCATTGTAAATCCTGTTAAACTGATAATTACAAAAATACTTGTGAGATTCCTTGTCGGTCGATAAAAGCAGGTGACGGACTCCCGAGCAGCACAGTTACACCGTGTACCTTTAAGCCAGATGCCCTTCCTCGGCAGCGTACACATTTCTGACCTTGGAGCTCATTTGGAAGCGTCGTCGAAGCGTTTTTTGCCTCGTAAAGCGTGACTGCTGACTTTAAAGTTCGGGTTTAAGGTTAACGGCCCATTTTATAACTTCATCAGAGGCTCCCCTTTAATCCCGATCCCGCAAATTACACTTCAGCACCAGCGCGAGGACTTCCCCGAGCGATTTTACAGTCAAACCTGGTTCAGTTTGATGTAAGGTTATGGGGGAATTTAAAGGTTAAGGTTACAGTTAAAGGCTCACTGTGTAACTTTCTGCCTGCGCGTCTCCATGGAGATGTGAGTGCTTTGGAACGATTCTCAGTAAAGAGAGAGTATTATCCAAAAATCTAAAGCTTTCTACCATGTTATAACGATGTTCCCGCATTAAAAACATGCCTGAAAAGCTTTTAGATGTCAACTGTACATGTTTGAGTAATTTAGCGATCTCATCTTCATCTTCAAGTCTTAATTTCACTAATTCAGTTCATACTTTATCAGAATTATGTGTCCGGGTATAAACTTTATCCTTGTATCGGATGTTTAAACGGCTTCGCCATAAAAATTGTCGGCAAGGGCAGGTCCAGAGTCGACTTTGAAAACTCGGAATTATGAGTTTAAATCTGAGTTTCCTGTTTTGTTTTGGGGGTTTTTTTCATTTTTTTATGAACTTATTAACTGCATGTTACAAGTTTGATGCCGTGTACAGAAGCTGGAGGGGCTCATAACAAATGCAAACGCCGCGACACAACAAAAAGACACAACGGAGGTGACCAAGTGAGGAGGACCAAGCGGGAAGTGAATGGGAAAAGTTGAAGAAGAAGAAGAAGAAGAAGAAGTAGAGGAAGTAGAAGAAGAAGAAGAAGAAGAAGAAGAAGAAGAAGAAGAAGAAGAAGAAGAAGAAGAAGAAGTAGAAGAAGAAGTAGAGGAAGAAGAAGAAGAAGAAGTAGAAGAAGAAGAAGAAGAAGTAGAGGAAGTTGAAGAAGAAGAAAAAGAAGAAGTAGAAGAAGAAGAAGAAGAAGAAGAAGAAGTAGAAGAAGAAGAAGAAGAAGAAGAAGAAGAAGAAGAAGAAGAAGAAGAAGAAGAAGAAGAAGAAGAAGAAGAAGAAGTAGAGGAAGTAGAAGAAGAAGAATGTGAAAAGTAAAGTCCAGGGTTCCTACAGGTTTCTTCAAGTTAAATTCACGTGTTTTTAAGACCTGTTTAAGACTTTTTATGTAAAAACTTAGAGCTGCCGGCAAAGGAAAACTAAATTCTTGACTTTCTGTTCATTTATTTCTCAAACAATGGAATCTGGAGAGTGGAGAGACTTCCTGAAAAATGTGTCGCTCGGTAACGTAAAACCAGCGTTAAAAACAACGTAACGGCCTTAATCAAACTCTGTGTTTTGCTGAGATTTTCTTGGAGCTTCTGCTGAGCTCGTTTCTTGTGCAGATCTTCAGTGTTTGCAGTATTTGGACCTTTGTGTTCAGTTATTGTTTCTGCCGCTCTTTGTCTAAGCAGTATTATTTAAACAAATAATGCTTTTTGACAAATTAAACTTTTGAGGAGAAATGTGATACGGAGAAGTTACGAACTGCACAAATTCTAAGACCCAAATATAAAAATTCAAGACATTTCCAAGTCTTTTAAAAGGATTATTTCTATTAAAGTTTAAGACTTTTTCAGACACTGTGGGAATCCTGAAAGGAACAGAGACGTGAACGGAGTTGGAAACATGAGTAAAAGTCATTTATTGTTTTGTGGCAGGATCGAAGTCACTGTCTGAGCATCAAATATAATTTCCTGCTTGTGTTGTGGATTTTTTTTTCTTTTTTTTTTTGGCTTTCTTGGTGTGTTGTTTTTTTTCTGTATTTTTTTGTTCTGTTGTGGCTTTGTTGGTGCGTTGTGGGTTTTTTTTTGGCTTTTTTGTTGTATTGTGGCTTTTTTTGGTGTTTTATGACTTTTTTTTGGTGCGTTGTGGCTATTTTTTTGGTGCGTGGTCACTTTTTTGGTGTGTTATGACTTTTTTTGGTGCTTTGTGGGGTTTTTTTGGCTTTTTTGGTGCATTGTGGCTTTTTTTGGTGAATTATGTCTTTTTGTTGGTGCGTTGTGTCTTTTTGTTGGTGCGTTGTGGGGGGTTTTGGCTATTTTTGTTCTATTGTGGCTTTTTTGGTGTGTTATGACTTTTTTTTGGTGTATTGTGGCTTTTTTGGCTTTTTTTGTTCTGTTTTTTGTGTGTGTTATTACTTTTTTTGGTGCGTGGTGGGTTTTTTTGGCCTTTTTGGTTGTGTTTTGTGGCTTTTTTGGTGCATTGTGGCTTTTTTTTTGGTGTGTTGTGGCTATTTTTTTGGTGCATTGTGGCTTTTTTTGGTGAATTATGTATTTTTGTTGGTGCGTTATGGCTTTTTTTTGGTGCATTGTGGCTTTTTTTGGTGAATTATGTCTTTTTGTTGGTGCGTTGTGGATTTTTTTGGTGCTTGACCACTTTTTTTGGTGCGTTGTGTCTTTTTGTTGGTGCGTTGTGGCTTTTTGTTGGTGCGTTATGGCTCTTTTTTTGGTGGTTTTATTTAACTTACGATTGTTGTAGCACATTTCAATTTATTTTATTTATGCATTTTTCACATTTTTCTTCACGTATGAGCCACAGATCTGTTGATTCCACTGTGTTTATTCGAGTTCACACAGACACGTTGTGTTTTCGCGGCGTTTCGCCCTGAAGAACCCGTCACACGACATTCTCTTCAGATGAAAGGAAGAAATCCTCTTTAGATTTGATTCACACGCCCGAGTTTGACCTTCTCGTCTTTTACCGTGATGGATAACACCTCTATCTCTCTTCTCCTTTTCTCTCTCCTCCTTCACTCCCTCGCTCCAGAGACAATAATAATTATCTTTTTATTTGTACAGCGCTTTTCTAAGCAAAGTATATCTCCTCCTCCATCTCTCTCTCCTCTGCCTCCACCAGTTATCTTTGTCTGTTCCATCTCTCTCTTTCTTCATTCTGCTCCATCTCTCTTTCATCTTCTTCTTTCTGCTCTATCTTTCTTTTTCTGCTCCATCTTGCTCTCTACTTTCTGCTCTATCTCTTTCTCTCTCTCCTTCTTTCTGTTCAATCTTCCTATCTTTTTTCTGCTCAATCTTTCTCTCCCTCTTCTTTCTGCTCTCTCTTTCCTTCTTTCTGCTCCATCTCTCTCCTTTTTTCTGCTCCATCCCTCTTTCTCCTTCTTTCTCCTCCATCCCTCTTTCTCCTTCTTTCTCCTCCATCTCTCTCTCTCCTTTCTGCACAAGCTCTCTTTCTTCTCCTTCTTTCTGATCTATCTTTCTCTCTCCTTTCTGTTCAATCTTTCTCCTTCTTCTTTCTGCTTTCTCTCTCCTTCTTTTTGCTCCATCTCTTTTTTCTTCTGTTCTATCTGCTCCATCCCTCTTTCTCCTTCTTTCTCCTCCATCTCTCTCTCTCTTCTTTCTGCACAAGCTCTCTTTCTTCTCCTTCTTTCTGATCTATCTTTCTCTCTCCTTTCTGTTCAATCTTTCTCCTTCTTCTTTCTGCTTTCTCTCTCCTTCTTTTTGCTCCATCTCTTTTTTCTTCTGTTCTATCTGCTCAATCTCTCTTTCTCTCTTCTTTCTGCTCTATCTCTCTTTCTTCTTATTTCAGCTCTACCCCTCTCCTTCTTTCTGCTCTCTCTATTTCTTTCTGCCCCCTCTCTTTCTTTCTTCTTTCTGCTCTATCTCTTTCTCTCTTCTTCATTCTGCTCTATCTCTCCTTCTTTCTGCTCTATCTCATTCTCTCCTTCTTTCTGCTTCATCTCTTTCTCTCTTCTTTCTGCTTCATCTCTCTTTCTCCTTCTCTTTCATCTCTTTCTCTCCTTCTTCTTTCTGCTCTATCTCTTTCTCTCTTCTTTCTGCTTCATCTCTCTTTCTCCTTCTCTTTCATCTCTTTCTCTCCTTCTGTCTGCTCTATCGCTCTCCTCTTTCTGTTCCATCTCTCTCTCCTTCTTTCTGCTCTCTCTCTTTCTCCTTCTTCTTTCTCCTCTATCTCTCTTTCCCTCTCCTGCTTTCTGTGCAATCTCTCTTTCCCCTTTCGGCTCCATCTCTCTCTCCTTCTTCTTCTCTCCCTTCTCCCCCTCCTCCACCATTTCCTCCTCCAGACTCCCATCGCTCTCCTCCCTCGCCCCTCCATCTCTCTCTCATTCTTTCTGTTCTATCTCTCTTTCTCCTTCCTTCTGCTCTATCTTTCTCCTTCTTTCTGCACAATCTCTGTCTCTTTCTGCTCCATCCTTCTCTCTCCTTCTCTTGGCTCTATCTCTCACTCCTTTTTGCTACAGCTCTCTCTATTTCTTCTTTCAACTCTATCTCTCTTTCTGCTCCATCTCTCTCTCTTTCTCCTTCTTTCTACACAATCTCTCTCTTCTTTCTGTTCCATCTCGCTCTTTCTTTCTACTCTTTCTCTCCTTTTTGCTCCATCTCTTTCTCCTTTTTCACTCTGCTCTCTCTCTTCTTTCTGTGCAATCTCTTTTTTCTGCTCCATCTTTCCCTCCTTCTTTTTGCTCTGTCTCTCTCCTTTTTTCTTCTCCATCTCGCTCTCTCCTTCTTTCTGCTCTCTCTATTTCTTTCTCCTTTCTGCTCCATCTCTCTTTCTCTCCTTTTTGCTCCACCTTTCTCTCCTTTTTCATTCTGCTCTCTCCATTTCTCTCTCCTCCTTTCTGTTCTCTTTCTTCTTTCCCTCTATCTCTCTTTCTTCCTCTCCATCGCCCATCTCTTCCTTCACCACTTCTCTCTTGGTCTGTTTCATCTCTCCTTCTTCTCCCCCTCCTCCACCATTTCCTCCTCCAGACTCCCATCGCTCTCCTCCCTCGCACCTCCATCTCTCTCTCATTCTTTATTCTATCTCTCTTTCTCCTTCTTTCTGCACAATCTCTTTGTCTCTTTCTGCTCCATCCTTCTCTCTCCTTCTCTTGGCTCTATCTGTCACTCCTTTTTGCTACATCTCTTTCTATTTCTTCTTTCTGTTCTCTCTTTCTTCTTTCAACTCTATCTCTCTCCTTTCTGCTCCATCTCTCTCTCTTTCTCCTTCTTTCTGCACAATCTCTTTCTCTCTTCTTTCTGTTCCATCTCTCTCTTTCCTTCTACTCTATCTTTCTCTCCTTTTTGCTCCATCTCTTTCTCACTCTGCTCTCTCTCTTTCTCTCTTCTTTCTGTGCAATCTCTTCTTTCTGCTCCATCTCTCCCTCCTTCTTTTTGCTCTGTCTCTCTCCTTTTTTCTTCTCCATCTCGCTTTCTCCTTCTTTCTGCTTCTTTCATTTCATTCTGCTCTATCTCTATTTCTCTCTCCTCCTCTCTGTTCTGTCTTTCTTCTTTACCTCCATCTCTCTTTCTTCCTCTCCCTCACCACCACTTCTCTCTTTGTCTGTTTCATCTCTCCTTCTTCTCTCCCCCTCCTCCATCTCCACCTCCACCGTGTCCTCCTCCAGCCTCCCATCACTCTCCTCCCTCGCCCCTCCATCTCTCTCTCTCATTCTTTCTGCTCTATCTCTCCTCCTCCTCCTCTCCCTCCTCGATCTCTCTTCCTTCCTCTCTGTCCCTTCCCCACTTCTCTCTTTGTCTCCTTCTTCTCTCCCTCTCTCCTTCTTCTCCTCCAGCCTCCCATCGCTCTCCTCCCTCGCACCTCCATCTCTCTCTCCTTCTCTCTCTCTCTCTGTCCGTCCGTCATCCGTCCGCTCGTCTCTTTAATCTGTGGAGCGTGTCTGTTCATACTGATGGAGTTTGTTGCTCAGACACAGGATCAGGAGCAGGTCTGATCAGGTCGGACTCTCCTCCTCCTCCAGCTCTCTCTCTCTCTCCGTCCATCACTCCGTCTCCATCCCTCTCTCTCACTCCGTCTCCATCCCTCTCTCTCGGCTTTAATAAGACCGACACAGGCGCTGGGGCTGAAGATTAAGCTGTGTGAAGTCACCGAGAGAAACCTGGAGATTAGAAGGACCCAGCCTCAAACCTAAAGCAGGTATAGACTCAAAACACACTTCAAATGACAATATTTTCTTAGTTTTGTTCAGGATTCGTTTTGTTATTGGGATTTTCAGTGGACCAAACTCAGAGATGAGTCGAGTTATAAACCCCACACTGATATGTGTCGCGTTCGGAGTTGATTTCTACATGTTTATCAGTGCGGAAAAGTCCGGAAAAAGGCAGAACATCAAGACGAATATTTGAATTGAATCATTTCTTTCATGTTTCTGAGCAGGAAAAAGGTGACAGAGAAATTAGATCCATTAAATAGAAAATAAATATAACCTAAATATAATGTAATGTAATTAATCTAAAAGAAAAGGGAAGGATACAGAACCCTTTACTTAATTTATGAGTGTGTGAAAGGGTCAATGACGTAGAAGTCAAATTTTAAAATATAAAAAATATGAGTTTTTATTGAACTTTTTCACATATTTCCAGTGTCAGGAGCATAAATCTGTGTTTAACATTTATATGAAGCATTTTCAGTGTAAAATGTCATGTGGTGCGACCGAGAATAACCTGAAAATAGTTTTATTTTCTAAAACATGTTGGGATGTTAATCTAAGTTGTGAGTAATATGAAGTGTATAGAAACAAACTGTTGTGTTTCTTTAGATTTTTAATGCATATTGATATTTTCTTTTGCTCCAATATGACAGTCGCCTGTTTGTGTTTAATGAACAAACTACTGCCCTGGAAAATGCATCAAATGAAGAAAAATGCCTAAAGAACCGTTCACCCAAGTCGACTTTGTCTGTTATTAAACTCCAGCCATAGAATTCCTGCTGTTATTAGTGGCACCACATGATGCACGGTCGCACCACATGACATTTGAACACTTTAAGGACAAAAAACATGCAGAAGAACTCAAAAACAAGATGATTTGGTTCCCTGGAGGTCAGAGGTGCTGCAGAAATGTGCTGAATTATTATGAAATTTGAACCTTTTAACTGAGGAAACTGCGACTGGACAGAAAATGTAAGCGTCAGGTCATTGACTCATATGTATGTATGTGCATGTATATGTGTGAATGTGTGTGCATGTATATGTGTGAATGTGTGTGCATGTATATGTGTGAATGTGTGTGCATGTATATGTGTGAATGTGTGTGCATGTATATGTGTGAATGTGTGTGCATGTATATGTGTGAATGTGTGCCTTTGTGGAATTATAGTTTGGCATTGTGAAAAAATTGAAATTGAGAGTCCCCGTCTCAAGTTGAGGAGATGAAGTATGTCGGGGTTTGTTCAGATGAGGGAAGAACAGGGCGTGAGATCGACCGGACTCTGCGGTCGCTGTACGTCTCTGTCTGAGGCGGAGCTGTTCAGAGGAAACACATCACTGCTGCTCTCAGGGTCCGAGCTCAGGATGAAGGAAGATCCAAGTGCTTCATCAGTGCCAAGATTAACAACATCGAGTCTGGTGTGAGGGTGAAAGTTCATGGTAACTACAACTTCAATTATAGATGTAATTGTGTCGACACTGACGCATGCTGCAGTGATGCGGACGATGTATCGGCCGTCGTGGTGAAGAGGAGCTGAGCCCAAAGGCAAAGCTCTGGATTTACCTCAGTCTGCATTTCTACCCTCACCTGTGCACTGCAACAAAAGCCCTATCAAAAAAATCTGAAAAAATTTTAAGGTAAAAATGCCCTATTTTAAGTGAAATTTTCTGCCAGTGCAGTAAGAAATTTCCACTTACCAAGTTTTCTTACAAGATGAAATACGAATCCTGTTCTGAGCAGAAAACACGAGTTTCAAGTATTTATGGACAGATTTTTCCCCTTATTGGTTTGAGAAGGAAGTTAAAGAGGCTTAACCTGGACTGAGTTAATATAAAAAGTGCTTAGAATAAGTTGTAATATCGAGATAAGATAAATCAGGATGAAATATCTTGAAACAAGTAAAAAAAATCTCATCTTATTAAGTAAAAAAATCTTAAAATTGCTCTTTTAAGATGAATCTGCTTAATTCAAGTCAGTTTAACTATGATAGAAAATCCTTTTTTGTAGTGTGGTCAGGAGTTTTTGGTAAAGGACAAAATCGCCAAAATGAGTTTCCTCCACCGAGTTGCCGGTTGCTCCCTTAGAGATAGGGAGGAACTCGGAGTAGTGCCGCTGCTCCTCCAGGTGGAGAGGAGCAGCTGCCCGACGGCTCAGGCGTCGGGTCTGAACGACTCCCGGGAAGGTCCTGGACACGGTCGGACTGGGAACAGAGTTTGGCCCTGGGATTTTTCTTCCTGGAGTTGGAGCGCGTAGAAAGGCGCAGAGGACTGTTTCAGCGCCTGTGATGCATTATGGGATTTGTCTTTGAGGCTACTTACACCATGAGTGAGTCAGACGTGTTCTAAATATATAAGGAAGAGGCCACAGACAAAGCAGAAGGAAACAAGCGGTTGGTGGAATCATCGTAAGAGCGGAAACGAGACGAAAAATGATGAGAGAAAACCGTAAACGTGTTTCCAGTTCAGTTTAGGTCTTGATTTTAGGGAAGCAACAAACACAAACGCCACAACACCACAAAAAAAGCCACAGTGGAAGTGACCGCGGGACATTTTTTCCTAATGACAGAACGCTCCGATCCCTGTTAGCGCACGACACGTACCGACAGGCGCAAATCAATAGTGTTCTCTTTTTCCTCTTCCTTTTGTAACTGTCGCTTCTTTTCAAAACGGACAACAACTCAAGTGAGCAGCACGAGCTACAGGTTATTGGGACCAAGATATTTCATTTCTTTTCATCTTATTTTATATTTGCTGCGTTAAAGAGAGAAAACTGTCCTCCTCCTTCATCTGTTACGTTTATGCCAACTGTAGGAAAGCCGGGAGGACACAACAAATACAAACACCGCAGCACAACAAAAACACACAACAGAAGTGACTGTGGGGCTGAGTTTACCCACGGACCGAGTGAGGAGGATCCAGTGGGACATGATTTACGACGGTCAGACAGAGACATCGATCCTGGACACGAAACGATAAATGACTTTTACTCACGTTTCCAACTTTGTTCACTTCTCCGTTCCTTTACTTTTCACATTCTTCTTCTTCCTCTACTACTTCTTCTACTACTTCTTCTTCTTCTACTACTTCTTCTTCTTGCTCTACTTCCTCTTCTTCTTCTTCTTCTACTACTTCTTCTTCCTCTACTTCTTCTTCTTCTTGCTCTACTTCCTCTACTACTTCTACTACTTCTTCTTCCTCTACTTCTTCTTCTTCTTCTTGCTCTACTTCCTCTTCTTCTTCCTCTTCTTCTTCTTCTACTAATTCTTCTTCCTCTACTACTTCTTCTTCTTCTTCTTCTTCTTCTTCTTCTTGCTCTACTTCCTCTTCTTCTTCCTCTTCTTCTTCTTCTTCCTCTACTACTTCTTCTGCTACTTCTTCTTCTTCTTCTTTCCCATTCACTTCCCGCTTGATCTTCCTCGCTTGGTCCGTCAGAAAATAAAGTCCTGCTGTTGTGACTTCTGTTGTGTTTTTGTTGTTGTTGTTGTTGTTGTTGTGCTGTAGCTTCCGTTGTGAGTCTTTGTGTTGTGCTGTAGCTTCCGTCGTGAGTCTTTTTGTTGTGCTGTGGCTTCCGTTGTGAGTCTTTTTGTTGTGCTGTGGCTTCCGTTGTGAGTCTTTTTGTTGTGCTGTGGCTTCTGTTGTGAGTCTTTTTGTTGTGCTGTGGCTTCCGTTGTGAGTCTTTTTGTTGTGCTGTGGCTTCCGTTGTGAGTCTTTTTGTTGTGCTGTGGCTTCCGTTGTGGATCCTCTTGGGCGAGTCTGAATTCCCTGCGCTCTTCGTGTTTTTGTGCTCTGCTCTTTTCGTTCGTTTAAGTCTGAAAATCCTGCCGTGTGCGGAGGGATTAAGAACATTTTTACTTCTCGAACCCCACAGCAGATTGGACGTGTTTGACAGGAGATTATAGAAAACATGAAAACCCAAACAAACCCACCGTCACATTGAGCCGCTTTAATGTCTGAGCAGGAAGTATTGATCCAGACGCGTCAGGGTGAAATGTACCGCAAATAATGAAGTTGGAGAAAGTAGCAGTGGAGGGAGAGACGGGAGAAGTAGTTTTTATATAAACTTCCTGTGTTTCTGAGCAAGACACTTCACCAGAATGTCAGATTAGTGTAATAAATGACATTAGTTTTCTTAATCCTGGGCAAACTGAGCTCAAAAATATTCACAGAAACACATCTCCACCTGGTTCCAGACAGAAATGCTGTATTCAGTGTTTATTTCCTGTTTCTGCTGGGGTTTTTGTTTGAGTTTTGGGGGGATTTTTAATACAAACTGGGTAGATGTGCAGTTTTCTGGCCTCAAACTGAGCGTGTGCTGCCTCCAGTGGCTTCTGCAATTTCAAGTACTACGTGACATCACACAGAACGGCCCTGATTACAGCCATAGTGAAAAAATACCCCTCCTTAAAACTAGAAACATACACTTGTTTTAAGTTAAAAACGCTCTAGAAACAAGTGACATTTACTTATCAAGAAATATTCAAATTAAATCAGAGAAAATCGATATTCTAAACAATAATCTAAGTTTGAAGTGATCTAAAATAAAGCATAAAACACTCGTTCTAAGAATAAAATAAGATGAAAAATCTTAAAACTAGAAGATAAAGCTGTTATTCACTGTTTTATTCTTTATTTTAGTTGTTGATATTCCTTATTTCTTTATTTTAAGACTAATCACCACTTGGGAACAGATCGACGCTCTCCTAAAACTTTTAATCTTTTAATTTTTCCATGTGACAAACAGAAGGTTCAGAGAAACGGGACAATTTCAGTCCAAGATCGACTCATTTACATCCAGAAAAATGTCTTAAACTCTGAACACTTGTTTTGTGCGTTCCGATGAGTTTAGAAATATAAAAACTAAATAATAAACAACAGTTTTGTGTCACTCTCCTGAACACAGATTGTTCTGATGAGAAAAACGCTTTCTTTTCCTGACCCCAAACCACTTTCGGACACTTTCGTCAGCACAGATTCATGTCAAAAACCCAAACGCTTTAATGAGTTTTATAGTTTCTCTTTCCCGTTTGAAGCTCGTGAATCCGCTCTCGGTTCGCTCTAAATCGCTCCCGCTTCAGAGATCCGTCGTATTACATCAGGTTTCTGAAGTTAAACTGTTTTATTTCAGGGGGTTTTATCATGTTTTTGTATATTTATGGAGGATTGTGGTGTGGGAGCGTGAGTGTCGTAGTGTAAAGTAACAACAGAGAAGCACATGGGGCGGGTGAAGCGCTTTCCCCTGGACACAAAAGGATCGGGGATTATTTATGATGCTTTTTCTTTTCTCTTTTATTTTTCCCTGATATTTGTTTTGATACGGACGGCCCACACATGTCCCTGATTGGCTAATCCACCTGTCAGTCACGCCTACCTGTTCGACAGTCGCAGTTAACTGTGGGCGGAGACAGGAGGTAAATGGGAACCGCAGTTTCCTCAGCGCTCAGTCCTCAGACGTGACGACGCAGGATTAACTAAATGATTTCAAAATCGTTTGAAACACATGTTTGAGTGAGATAATGACGAGGAAACGCGCAGATTTTGCATAAAATAGTCGTGTCACATTTAAGGTTTGAACATTTGCGACGTGCTGTGAGTGGATCAACACAAAACCTCAGAAAATCCTAAAACTTGGCAGGTTTTCCTCCTTTATTCTGAATCCAAACTATAAGGAAATAGTGCTTTTACTGAATATTCTAAAGTCCCCTTAAATTTCCCTTTTTATTTATTTTTTTCTTTAATTAAAATTGTATTATTATTATTATTATTATTATTATTATTATTATTATTATTTGTTTATTTGTTTATTTAATGTATATTTATGACTTTTTATGGGGGAACTGTCTGCGAAATGAATAATAATGATGATTTTGCAGACTGTGTCCTCTTTAAACCAGCTCAGAACCCGTCCGCTCAGAACAAGAGCCTCAAAGTCCCACCAGCCTCACTGGGACGAGCCCCTATGAGTCTGACGCCACCGCAAACGACTTTATTCATTAGCGGCTCACACAAAAGGGAGTGTGTGTGTGTGTGTGACTGTGTGTGCGTATGTCTGTGTGTGTGTGACTGTGTGTGTGTGTGTGTGTGTGTGTGTGTGCGTGTCTGTGTGTGTGACTGTGTGTGTGTGTGTGTGTGTGTGTGTGTGTGTGTGTGTGTGTGTGTGACTGTGTGTGTGTGTGTGACTGTGTGTGTGTGTGTGACTGTGTGTGTGTGTGTCTGTGTGTGTGTGTGTATAGTGTGTGTGTGTGTGTGTGTCTGTGTGTGTGTGTGTTGCACAGGACTCAGCATGTAGTTAATTAGAAATATCCATGAAAAAAGTGAACGCTGATACCAAAGAGTCACATGACTCACAACAAGAGGCTCATGTGGAGAAGCTAATGAGCTACAGTCTGTGCTGCTGTGATCTGGACCTGGTTTAGTCCTGGTTTAGTCCTGGTTTAGACCTGGTTTAGTCCTGGTTTAATCCTAGTTTAGACCTCATTTAGACCTGGTTTAGTCCTAGCTTAGACCTGGTTTAGACCTGGTTTAGTCCTGGTTTAGTCTTGTTTAGTCCTGGTTTAAACCTGGTTTAGTCCTGGTTTAGTCCTGGTTTAGTCCTGGTTTAGTCCTGGTGTGTTCCTGGTTTAGTCCTGGTTTAGTCCTGGTTTAGTCCTGGTTTAGTCTTGTTTAGTCCTGGTTTAGTCCTGGTTTAGTCCTGGTTTAGTCCTGGTTTAGTCCTGGTTTAGTCCTGGTTTAGTCCTGGTTTAATCCTAGTTTAGACCTCATTTAGACCTGGTTTAGTCCTAGTTTAGACCTAGTTTAGACCTGGTTTAGACCTGGTTTAGACCTGGTTTAGACCTGGTTTAGTCCTGGTTTAGTCCTGGTTTAGTCCTGGTTTTCAAAATGCGTTTCAAAAAGTGGTTTTACTTTAATCCCCAGAAACACAAATATAAAAAAAAAACTGCAAAAAAAAATGTTTCAACCTTTTCGGTTTTGTTCTGTGAAGCTTCTGCTGCAGAAATCCGGTTTCTTTTTGAGGGAATGTCGTAAAATTGCAACGTTGAGCCTGTATATAAATAAGTAAGTAAATAAATACATATCCATCCATCCATCTTCTCCCGCTTAATCCAGCTGGGTCGCGGGGGCAGTTTGCTGCCCAATACTCATAGCACCTGACCCCCCCTATGAACCCCTCTGCAGGTGGTGACCCCACAGGAGGTAAGTAAATAAATAAATAAATAAATAATAAATGAATAGAATTAAATTAATTTGTGCTCCTCCTTTGACCCAACGTTAAAAAGTAAAATTACAACATGGACAAAACGAGCTAAAATATCACAGTCTCAGTCGATTCACTGGTGTCCTGAGATAATCATCATCTACAAACATCAATTACGACCGATTCTTTTTTCAAACATTTACTTTCTTGATTCTTGATTCATCTCGTCCAAAACAACGAGCTGCTCCTGAAGTCGAGTTACTTTATGGGCAGATAACCGGGTCTATTTACATATTCTTCCTCCAACAGCAGCGCAAACAGAACAACAGGGGGAGGGTCTTATTTTTATACACTTAAATGTGATGGAATATTAGAACACTGGGCCTTTGGGGGTTAAAGGGTTAAGGTCCTATGTTAAAATGGACTTTTGTGACCTTTAAGCCGTGTTATAATGTTGTTACTTCGTCTGGAGTTGTGTTTTGTGTATTGACCCGGGACAGTTCCCAGTTCTGAGCCCCGTGTCCCCCTGTCCCTGCAGATTTATACAAAACCACTGATTTATCCCAGTTTTATACAAGAAATGCCCCAGTGTTCCTATTTTTGACCAATTTAATCCCTGTCAGCAGTAAAAACAGGCATAAATAAACATACAAACTTGAAAATACAGAAAAGGAGGCTTAAAAATGACAAAAACACAAAGAAAATGGGACTATACTGACTCACATTAGTGCAGAATTGCAATTTTCCCTAATTACACACTCGTTTCACAATTGTATTATTACTAACTAACCCAAAGCAGGGATGTCAAAGTTTTTTGGTTTTTTTTCAAAATCTGGTCACCGTACTCTTGTGACCTTTAAGCTGTGTTATAATGTTGTTACTTCGTCTGGACTTGTGTTTTGTTTCGCGTGTCCAGACGTCCCTATTGACCCGGGACAGTTCCAGTTCTGAGCCCCGTGTCCCCCCGTCCCTGCAGATTTATACAAAACCACTGATTTATCCCAGTTTTTATGGAAGAAATGTCCCAGTGTCCCTATTTTTGACCAATTTAATCCCTGTCAGCAGTGAAAAGAGGCATAAACTGTCATTTGTTTTGGTAAAATACAGAAAAGGTGGCTTAAAAATGAC
Source organism: Odontamblyopus rebecca (assembly GCA_030686955.1). Lineage (NCBI taxonomy): Eukaryota > Metazoa > Chordata > Actinopteri > Gobiiformes > Gobiidae > Odontamblyopus > Odontamblyopus rebecca. The sequence goes on along the minus strand of CM060656.1, from coordinate 41,301,278 downwards.
AAAAACGCAAAGAAAATGTGACTATACTGACTCACATTAGTGCAAACTGTGTTAGAATTTCCCTTAATTACGCACTTTTATTATTACCCACAGTCAATCGTGGATTAATAAGAAGTAAAAGAACAAGAACATGGCAAAAAAAAAAAAGTGCTGGATGGATTTGCTGATACGTGATTCATGATTTGTCAAAATCAAATCTCGTGAGACGTTGACTGAAAAATTAAATTGTCCTTTGAAAACGTGCGGGTGATGCAACGACAACGAGCCCAACGCAATCTTCCTCTGGAGTTTTTTTTTTAATATATTTGATCGTAAGCGATTTGTTTGCTGTAAAATTGTTATGATTCCGCGTTTTATGGATCAATTTCGCCGTGGCAACATTCCAGAAAATATTCCTGCTGACATCCAGTCTATTGATTTTACTGTAATAACAAAAGAGCAGCTTCCATTACCTCGGACCGGACTGAAAACCATAAACCGCGCGGATGGAATTGGCCGAGGACATGAGCGTGATATGAATTGTAAAAGAGGATGGAGAGATTTTAAGGAAACTGGAATGTCACAGCATCTCCCAGAAGGAAAAACTCGGCAAACTTGACTTTTTTGGAGCATCTTAACATCTCAAAACGTCGTCCCCGTAACTGTCAGAAGCACTTGTTTTAGCAAACCTCTGTAAAAAGTTCTTTCTCTGAGAGGTTTGGGTGGTAATCCGGTGTCCTGAGGTATCAGAAAGTATCATCAGTTCCATCAGTTTCATTCCCGACATTATAAAAATCTGCGTCAGGAGCTAAAACCACAGCAGGACTTTCTCCCCTCCGCTCTCTCTCCTCTTCAAACGTGGTTCCGCTCGGAGATTTCCATCCACACACAGCGAGGAAGAAGAAAAAAACCTGACTGACGCTTCGTGTGCGACGCTGAGCCCAAAAGTTTGTGACGGAGACGTTTTACTGAAGCCGAGAGTCGAGAGGGGACGAGGCTGAAGAGGAGGAAGTTCCCGAGGGCGAAGTCAGACTTTCACGGAGGAGACGGGAACTTCTCCGAGAGCCGAGAGCCGAGAGCCAAACCTGCACAAAAACTGTGTCAATCGTTTGTGCCGTTTTGTGCTGCAGAAAGTTTCATTTGTGCTTCTTTAGTTTTGAAGAAATTAACGATTCTTTTACAGGTCAAACTGGAGTGAGCCCCACAGGAAGCTTCAAAATGGCCGAAATGGAGTCAAGTGTTTGCGCTGCAAAAAGTTTTGTTTGTGCGATTCTGGTTTTTAAGATATTTGCAGATTTATGTTCGGCCAGTGTAACAGTTTTTAATAATTTGTTTTTGATTCGTATTTTATAGAATAACACAGACTTTTCCACAGCCTCAGATCGTTTATCGTCACTAGTTTTGCTGAAGTCGCCGCCGTCAGCTGAGCGGAACTGACATTACATAATTTCGCAAAAATAATAATGAATAATTTTAGAAATAAACTCGCGCAAATGAAAATTGTCACAGCACAAACCAAATGCAAACGTTTTCTATCATTTTCTTCCTGTTTTGAGGCTGTTTCACATTCGGAGCTCAGAAGGCGACTGGCTGCAGCCTCCATCTCTTCAGGACCTGGTCAGCTCCAGGACTCGGACACGTGCAGGTCGGGTCTGATCCTCTCACCCTGGTCCTGGACTGTTGGACCTGCTCCCCTCAGGCAGGAGGCGACAGAACCTCTCGCCATAAAAACAGTTTCTTCCCCTCTGCTGTTGGACTCATGGTCAAAAACACTCAGACTGTTCCCACCCCCCACTCTGCTTCAGTCACATGACCCTGGGCTGGATCTGATCATCACCTGCACCGTTATTTTCTATTCTTATATTCTTGTAAATGTGTAAATGTTGTTATATCAGAGCTTATTGGTTTCTACTTTATTTTATTCCATTTTATCTGTCGCATGTTTAATGTTTGTCTACGTTTCGCTCCAAGAACCGCAGCAATTTCCCAATGTTGAAAACCTGTTCACCCATACGGCAATAAAACCTGTCCGATTCTGATTCTGATTCTGATTCTGATTCTGAGGGGCTGGACGACGTCATGGACCCAAAATAAATATGTGAATATCTTAAAAACCAGAATAACACAAACAAAACTTTTTGCAGCACGAAACAACACTAACACAAGGCACAAACGACCGACTCCATTTTGGGCGTTTTCGAGCATTTGGAAGTTTCCTGGGGTCTGATCCCAATTTGACCTGTAAAAGAATCGTTAATTTCTCCTAAACTTTTTGCAGCACAAACGACTGACACAGTTTTTGTGTAGATTCGTGTTTGATGGGGCGACTTCACCGAGATTCTTCAGCGGGTAAATGAGAAGCATAAAAGCTTAAGAGAAACTCCACCACAGATCACAATGACATTTTTCCGGACAGGAAGTATCTGCAGTCATTTATCATTTCAATTCCCCTCACCTCCTCCTCGCCCTCAAAGCCGTGTTTGACCCATCGTCCCATTATTTAGCACTAGCGCAGCTCGTTTTAAGTCACCTTCGCCGTCGATCCAAACCGCAGATCTTCCATTAAAAATTACACGTTTCATAAAAGATTATTTCGTTTTGTCTCCTCAGGACCTCCGGCCCGATTCATGAGCGGAGCCACGAGGCTGCACCAGGCGAAGTGCATTTGGGAAAAGTCGAGTTTTAACGGAGAAATGAAAAAAATGACCAAAGGTGGAACGTAGCAGTCAGAAAACGCAGCGGGAGGAGACGAGGGAAACTGGGACGCTCTGGTTTTATCGTAGTTTTATCTGAAAAGTGAAACACAGTGATCCCTCGTTTATCGCGGGGGTCACGTTCCAAAAATAACCGGCGATAGGTGAAATCCGCGAAGTATCAGCTATATTTTTACTGTTATTTTACAATGCAATACTTTACTGCAGAATGAAACAAAAAATAAAACCTCTTTTCAGGCCCAAAATGTGTTTAAGAAATAGAAATATTAACGTTTTCTTACAAATAACTATAATAGTTTAAAGAACGGTGTTGTAAAACAATATTTTTTATATAGTAATGAACACAAGGTAGGAAACATTGTCACTCGCGTATTTCACAGTCCCTCCAGCTGCGCCTCTTCGTCCTGACTCCGCTGCGCTGTAGCGTCTTTTTCTACTGAAGGCTGCGCGACCAAGTGTTAGTCCTTCCTCCTCTTCTTTAGTCCTTCCTCCTCTTCTTTATCAACAAGATACAGATTCACTGTAAAAAAAAGCACTGTAAAAAATTCCGCGAAGCAGCGAAGCCGCGA